>JABWTJ010000033.1:1554986-1685271 GCA_016801875.1 Solanum sitiens
TTCGTGTGCTATAGCACACCATTTTTTGGGTGATCTGGATCCTGACGTTAAAAGTTCCAACATTTTTTGTGGACATCCGTCAAGACGTTGGATATGCATCCGGTTGGCCCTCACGGCCATTATGACCCATTTCAAGGTCAAAATAGCCCCGAAGCGCGCATACCCCCATTTCGACGATTTTTTGTGTGCTATAGCACACCATTTTTTGGGTGATCCGAATCCCGACGTCAAAAGTTCCAACATTTTTTGTGGACGTCCGTCAAGACGTTGGCTATGCATCCGGTTGGCCCTCACGGCCATTACGACCCATTTTCAAGGTCAAAATAGCCCCAAAGCCGCGCATACCCCCATTTCGATGATTTTTGTGTCTATAGCACACCACTTTTTTGGTGGTCCTGATCCGAATCAGGGTGGTCGTGTGTATTGCTGATCCGAAAAATCTGTTTTGTTGTGTTGCGGATAGCGTGTATAGGACCGAGGCGCCATGCCCTGAGGTCACCCCCCCTCCCTATCAGACCTCGAGGCCCTCTCTATCAGACCTCGAGGCGCCATGCCCTGAGGTCGCCACACACCCCACTCGGACCTCGAGGCGCCATGCCCTGAGGTTGCCACACACACCCCTTCCCCTGGACCTCGAGGCGCCGTGCCCCGAGGCCCTCCCCCCATCGGACCTTGAGGCGCCGTGCCTCGAGGCCCTCCCCCCATCGGACCTCGAGGCGCCGTGCCCTGAGGCCGTCCCCTCCCCCCCGAATCGATGCCTCGAGGCACCGTGCCCCGAGCGCCCCCGGGACCTCGAGGTGTCATGCCCCGAGGCCCACACCCTGGGACCTCGAGGCGTCGTGCCCTGAGGCCCCACCACGAGACCTGCATTAAATAGATAACCCAACAGTAGCTAAAAAGAGTTCAAAGAAGTGTGCGCCTAGAAACACCTAAACAAAATCCGTTAACTTAAACACACTAACAAGAGTGAATGTGAGCAATACCAAGAGAAGGAGAAATAGAGAAAGAAAGAGAGTGTAGTTGGAATGCAAGTATAGGGCACATAGATATTGAACGAGGAACCTAACAGAGTTATTTTTATGTTATTTATTTGAAAGAGACAGAAGTAACACGGGAAAATGTAATATGTCCTACAATTCCTACTTATCCTTTTGGTGAAAGCTAAAATTCTAACTGATTTTCTTTAGCTTCTTCCATTTTGAAAGCTAATGTTCCCTTCAAAATAAGAAAAATCGACATATATAATCTTCTAAGCCTCAATCACAAATCGACATATATAATCTTCTAAGCCTCAATCACAAATTAGTTATGGTCGGCTACATGAATCCTTTGAGTACAAATTAGTTATGGTCGGCTATTCAGTCCATTCAGTAGAAATGATTCATCAAACCTTAGGCTATGTCACACTAGCCATTAACCTACTGTAGTCTTCTACTTGATTTGAGTTTGATATCGTTCTGCTTTGTGAAGCTACCACATGCAGAGTCTTCCACTAACATAAACACTTTTAAAAATTTCTGCGTTTGCTAGTACTTAGAAACCTAAAAGGACTATAGGAGTGACTCGTCTTCTTAGGAAAGGTGAAAGACCACTTTTTGTGTTCCACTTCTATACACAAGTTTGGGTACTTCTTGTAATTACTGATAGCACTATTATGGTGCTACTTTTTAATATATAAGCTTCTGCATACAGCTTCTCACGGAGGTTATTTGGCATATTAGGAAGGCTTTTTTTATTCCTTCCATTGTAATAGGCTACTTACAATTCAGGAAGAGAGAGTACGGAAAACTATTACAGCATGTTGCTTAGACATGGTTAGCAAGATATTTAACGACCAAGTGTAATTAGCATCTATAAAAGGGAATTTAATCGAACATTGAGAAAAACCAAGTTTTTTTTTATACATAATCAGAAAAATTCAAGGAGAAGCCTATCAAACCTGCTCATAGCAAACATCAATTAGTTCCACAGCCTGGGTCATCTCTACCATTTCAAGTTCCCTAACAGGACTGCTGAATTGTACATAAGATGAAGAAAACACCATAAAGAGTGATACTGTAAACAAAGGAAGGAAGGAAGAAAACATGAGCTCCTGGGTGTTTGATATACTATTCTGTGAGCATTGATGAAAATTTTGACAGTACTAGAAGTAATGAGTACGTGCACTAGACAAGTCAGACTGATGCCCTTATTTAGTTTAAAAACAGAAGAATACGTGAATGCTTGTGGGTATCAAAGTTTTGATGGTTGGCGATTGGTTTCAGCTTTGTTATGTATGTTGAGTTTTTGTTTTTTGTAAATGTTCTGTTTTTGTGGGGCAAGTGTGTGAGTGGGTGGTTGCTGTAAAATTCTTAAAGTGGATTTGGCACTTGAAAACATGCCTCTTATCTACTTCAGGATTGAGGTCTAGTTTTATTTTCTAGAAGCACACTCATTGAAGGTCTAGTACTATTTGTGAACAAAAAGGGAAGAGGTTACTGACAGGAAATGAATTATGCAGTGGAAGCACACTCATTGAAGGTTGAGAAGATATTGTTTCAGGGGAAGTCTGATTACCAGAATGTCTTTGTTTTTCAGGTATTTGGTTGATCTACTAAGGTTTTAGTTTCTTCTCTTTTTAAATATCCTGAATACTTCTTTATGTGCTGCTTGCTCATTCTTGTGGTGCAGTCATCATAACGAGTTGTGCTCTCGTTGTTCACTGCTTCTTTGGGTGAGATGCTGAGAAAGTTTAACGTGATTTAAGTGTACAAGCTAATCACATTATGATTCCTTCTGTATTGAAGTTTTATAATGAAAGTCACTTTGTTTATATTCGAATTCGATTCAACAGAAACACCAGGATAAGAACACTTACAACTCCCTTTATAGCCAAAGCCAGGGCAGATTGAAAAACAACAGCACAACCAAGCTCTTTAGTTTTTTGTCTAAGACCATACAAGGCAGTCCTATGCATCATACAGAAGGAACCAAAAAAAAAGGAATTGGGGGAAGATGTTCCAGATTTTCCATTCATAATACTTTTTAACCATTAAAAATGAAAACTTAAGGATTAAACACATCTCTTGATAACTAAAGCATTTCCTGCAAATCCCCTCATATAAAAAAACCTCAAAATCACTTAATTCTTAACCCCATGTAACATCAACCATTTTACTGATTTAATGATCCAAGAAGAAAACCCCCAAAAAAGAAATCACAAAACCCACCTACATTTACACAAATTCAACCAAGAAACCCCATACCCAACATTCAAAAAAGTGAATCATCGAACCGGTAATAAAAAAAGAAGATAAAACCCAGAAAACCAAAAAACACTCACAAGTTTGGAGGAATGAGAAATGGCATTACGAGCAGATACAGTTGAATGAATTCGAGATATTAGAAATTACCTGTCGTTTCTTGGCTGCTCCAGCATTCAATTTTCCGGCCTGATTATTCTCCAACCCCAAACACCTTACAAGGCAGTCCATTGCTTGTCTCTTCGTCATTTCCTCTTTATAATGTAAAAAATCGAAAAATCAACAATTTTCCATCACCTTCTTCCTCAAGAAAACAAGAAGAAGAAGAAAAAAAAGAAGAAATAAAACAAGAAGAAGAAGAAAGAAAGCCGTTATTGTGAAGTAATATATAGCGATTTTGAAGGCAAAGTTGGGACCAATCACGTGAAGACACATAAGCTAATCTATTTTCTTGGACAGATTATCTACTATACGGACGTTTATCATATTATATTAGAAATGATTTTGATAATAAGGAATGAAATATGTGAGCTTATACTAATTTTAGTACATGTGAATTGAGTTTAATTTGAAGGCAATGTTTGAATTTAAAGTTAGATAGAGAATTTATCAAAGTTAATAAAAATGCATGTTAGTTTTTTTTGGACTTGGAGTGTTTGTAAAAGTTTAAAAATTATGAGTACACCTTGAAACAACAACACTGTAAATCATAATTAAAAAAAATATATTTGAAATCTATAGTCATACGCCTACTAAGACTATTAATTTGAAATGAAAGTTCATTTTTTATCCATAGGGTTTGTTTCAGAATTTTGAAATTATATCTGGAGATTATTTTGGATTAGTTTTTGTTTAATAGACTAGGCAAGTTTGAAAAAAGTCTTCTGAAATTCATTGACAACGGTTTGAATTGTATAAATTGAAATAGATGCATGGAATAATATATTACTATGATAACTTATCCTATAGTTCGGATCGACACTTCACAAACTTTCCATAAATAGATGATTTACATTCTTTTTCAGATTTTATTTCTCTTAGAGTACTTTCAAAAATGAAATTGTACGTTTCTCCACCATCTATATTTTTATTCAACGGCTTGGTTTTATTGGTAGATCACAACATTAGCCTGACAGACAGAAATGGAAAAAATCACTACTAATTATTTTCTGATTATGTTCATATATAGGGGTTAGCTTATGGCTCCCCGTTGTGGTTGGTTTGGTCCTCTCACAACTTGAGAGAGCCCAAGTAATGAAAAATAACTTGGGATAAACAAATTGCTAATATAGAGTTAACCATATCTAAGGGGTAATCAACAAGGCATTATTTGCCAAGAAATTCATAAAGCTCATAGTGTCAGAGTAGTAATCACATAAATTGAACCAGTACAATGCAGTAGTATGGGTACATCATTTACAGTTTCCCATCTGTTAAGGTGTACTCTTAACGGCTATTTATTCATTCTTACAGTTTCCTATCGGTTAAGGTGCCTCATGCAACGATTGAAGCTCTCAAGCATTGCAGCCACTTGTACCCGAACAAAATGGACCATTACAGCTGGTAAATGGAACAAGTTGGTGCATGCGAGGTTAACATAATCCACTTCTCCATAAACAGAATCATACATCACTTCTTTGCTATATACCGAAATGTACAACATGTACAACGCAAGCACAAACCATACCTATGAGACAAAGGCAAATTTAGAGTTTAAGTCTATCGAAAGTAATGAGTTCATTGAACTGCTGATATAATGTTCATAGAAAACGATGGCTTATTACCTGTACCATCCATCGAGCACTGTGGCCACCAAAGATGTCAGAAGCAAAGGCAAACCAAAAGAACATTAGGATCACCAACCACCAACACTTACACAGGCTCCTGTCCTTTATTAACAGGGATCTCACCCAGAAAGTGCCAAAGTCTATTGTTGTACATGCCAAAATGTTGAGGACAAAGCTACAGAACAAAATATGATTAGGAACATTGCAATTCAAAGGCAATTCAAATGCATAAACTCCAAATCAGGATACATTTTGCTATTTGCTCGAAGAGAACAGATAGATTTCGGTTATGTCAATCCATTCAGTCCAATCCCCTTATTTCTTGAAACAAAGAAGAAGCACTGAATGTTACAAGTTATCTATTAACAAACTAAGACACACAAAGCTATTCATATTGCTCAATTTCTCTCGCATTCATAAGGTAAGCCGACACTGTGCAAGCCTAACTTCTCATGTACAATAGCCATTACCGTACTAACTTCCATAACTATCCAGGTTGTATAATAACTATGTGATCGTAATAGCCACTTTTATCTAACTTCAAGAACGCCACGGAGAATGACTATGTCTCATGTCATCAGTTAGTCCAATTCCGATACCCTTGTCTTGTATATAAAATGATTTGTCCATTTCTGGAGTTCAGAGTAGAAGTACCGATTATTATAACTAAGTAACCAATCCCCCTTCTATGTACATAATATAAAGCGATGAAATTCAAGTTCCTTACAACAACAGAAATCTGAGTATTTATATCTTTTGAGGCTTACCCTTCATCAATTCCAAAGAGATATTTGGTTAATAGGCCAACGGAAGCCCCTATAAAAAACGCAGCAGTGATCAACAAGCAGACCCTCTTCTTCTGCAGAGTTGGAAGATTCGATATTAAAAGAAGCAAATTTAACAAAAATTCAACGTAAATCTCTAAAGTGATCACGTACTATTTCTGATGGCAGTGTAGTGAAAAGGTAGATAATAGTTCCAGAAGCAATAAGAAGAGTGAAGAAGCCCCCGATGTCCCAGATATAATGGAAGGAGGATCCAACAGTAGCGCTCAACAGGGCACAGAAAAGGGTACAACACATCTGTATTATCATCAAAAGCTAATGAACATTCGAAAAAAAGAGACAAAAAAGATCATAATAATGAAAAATCCAAAACAGAGACGCAACAACTTCAAGAACAAAAATTCTCACATCTTTCAAGCGTTTGTGAGCATGTGGGTAAAGGTATCCTGTATTCTTCATGTCTTCTATTTTCCAATCCCTTTTGAAGTAAGCTCTCACAGCATCCATTTCTTGATCTTCTTCTTCTTTGCCTCTGCGAAATTCTTTTGTTGCAGAGAGAAAATGGTATCAGAAAAGTGTTTGAAGTTTGTTATACAGAGAAGAGTTTGTTACTAACGACTACCCTTACTGTTACCCTTTGTGGGAATATTTACGCTTCTACCTTTCAGTTATGGGCTGAGTTTTGTGAATATCGCAGGGGTGTTTTTGTCAATGTAGTGAAGAGAAAGAATCCTCATGTTCAAATCATTGGCGGGAAATATTTATAAAATCTGCAGGGAATTTCTGCTAAATTGTCTATTTATATTTTAACCTAATCTCAATTTAGTGATACTTCGATTGAGATGAGTGATTTTGTCATTATAATTTTTTTTCAAAGGCAGAATACTTTATAGATCCTAAACTTGTTGGTAAATTTTATTTAGACATTATAATTACGACATGTTCTGATGAAGCAGATGAACATAGACTCTTAATGCTCGGATTATACTAACACTGTAAGTGGTTGTAAAAGAAAAAAACTTTTAGAAATTGCGGCTTAAGATTAAACTGTTGAATGTTGTAATTAGTTGTTGTCAAAATGAGTAAAAATGTCTTTATACATATTTTTTACAAAAAACTAAACTTGATAGTAATTTTATATATATATATATATATATATTTTTAAAAAAACGACAAATGAACTGAGGTAATCAAAATAGAGAGATAAATTAAACATTTCGGTCTGCTCATTTTCGAGTTAGGTAGGTAATGCACTGATCACTGCCTTGAAAAAAGAACAATTATGCAGTAGTATATTCTATTCAAAATTTTCTTAATCACAATTCAAAAAGTAAACTGTTTCAAAGCACTTTGCTTCAGGCTATGAATTACAGTAAAATGTAGTCATCACAGATCATTTACAGATCCACATTTGCATACTACTCTCTATTTATTCTATAGTTCCAACTTCCAAGTCTAATTCTGTCTGCGTTGCTCAATGTTTGCACCCAGGCAGAGTCTTACAGCATGGACCACAATAGCTGGTAAACAGAAGAAGAGAGTGAATGCGCAGTTGACAAAGTCAATTTCTCCAAAGCGAGCATTGTACAATATCTCTTGGCTATATAGCACAAGGTACCCCATGGATACTGCCAGCAGAACGTATGCCTGACATAAGCATTATTCAAGTCACCCATATTATTCATAAAACTAGAGTCAAGTAATTCAAGAACATTGTAATTAGTCAAATTGTATGCATACATAATAAGTTAGAGGCAAAATTACTGATTTATGAACAAGGGAACAACTGTGTTATAGGATGCGTGTGAACACATTGTATGCACACAACTTTCTCACCTTTAACGTCCACTGAGAAATGTCAAACTGCTGTAGTATTAGAATACAAGAGTGAATCATGCCAATGATGTACATTTGGCTCCTTTCCCTATGTACCCTGACTGCTAAAAAGAAACATCCAAAGACCATTGATGCACCTTGCAAAAAACTAATGACAGCGCTGGAGAGAGAGATTTCGGAAGTTAGATATTGTTCAAATAAGGAACACAGAACAACAAGGTGCCAATGCAGTACTTTGCACAGTCTGGTGGCCGTACTGCTCAACTTTTCTCATTCATAAGCCAATATAGTTCAAATCTGTTTCCAGTTTCTAAAGAAATAAGAGAATATAATTCCATTCCAGTCCCCTAAATCCATGAATCAATTTAGCTCAATCCTAATATCAAATTCTAAAACTCAATGCTAGTCATAATTCTCAAATTTTCTCATTCATAAGCTATGCATTATGCAAATTCTCCAATATGAAGCCGAACAGCTGTTAAACCATACCAATTTTTCCAAAGATAAAGTGATCACAAGTATATATACCAATCAAGAATCTAAAGAATGTTTACCTTTGATCTATTTCGAAGAAATAATTGGTAAAAGGGCCAACAGAAGAACTGAAGCTAACGGCAGCAGCCATCAAGTGTATGACCCTCTTCCACTGCATAGACAGAAGATAATTACGATATAAGAAGTGACTTGAAGAATAATTCCACAACTTGGAAGAAAATCTACGAGTCATTAATCACGTACCACTCTCCATTGTGGTGTAATGTAAATCGTGAGTAAACATGCTCCACAACAAAGGATTGATGACAGCCCCCCTGCTTTCCCCATTAAGTGCAAGTGGAATCCATAAGCAGCGGCCAATATGGCCCAGAAGAGAGCAAGATATACCTATAGTCTCAGCAAAAACAAATCAATACTAATATGAAAATTCTTAACACAATTAAACTTCAATGCAAGCTTCACACTTTCAAGAATTAATTAAGCTTTGATGTTTTCTTCCATTATCATACTTCAAGTTCTTCTGAGAATCGTAATTCATCCTTATTTCTTACTGAACTACAAGAAACTGTAGAAAACACACCGACTATGTCTATGAATATTCGGAGAACCAAAATTCATCAATTCTTAAGAATTAGGGATTTAATTCTAGTAACAAGATCTCGATTACAATTTTCTAAAATTACAACATTTGTCGTGTAAACGTACCCTCCTCAAGCTTGTGCAAGCGTGCTCGGTAAGTGGTGCAGAATTCATCATGTCTTGTCTTGTCCAATTCCTATTGAAGTACAACTTCACAGCGTTTACTAAGAAATTCATTTCTTCTTCTTTTCGTTTGCAGAGAAATTGGAAGTGATGAGTAACAGGTCACCTCTGTTTATAGTTTTGCAGAGAAGAGTTCGTTACCAACGAACTACCCCTTGCCGTTATTCTTTTTTCGGATATTTACGCTTTTACCTTTTCAGTTTTATGGGTATAAAACAGGGCTACTTTCGTCAATTAAAGAAAATGGAACTATTGGCGGGATTAGAAATATACTCAATTTTCATTTTTATCGTCGAGCATACTTTTTTTTTTAAATATATATATATATATATATAATTCTTATTAAATTACTCACTTCGTTCATTTTTCATTTAGAATTTATCATAATTTTTTTAAAATTTATTATTCTCACCAACATAAAATTTATTATTCGCATCAACATATAGTCACTTTAACTTACACCAACTGATTGTTAAAGTGATGAAATGTGTATGGTTTATGAACATGAAAATATAGTTGCGGATGATATTGACTAACAAATGGCTCAAAGTAACAATGTTGATTCGATAATTTCAGCACCTTTTTTGCTTACGTGACATCCAAATATCTTTCACGCGTCTCAATTGCGTGGAGTCACAGAGTGTGTCACGTAAGACAAAAGGTCTACAAAACTACAAAAAATAATAAGTTCAGGGGTAGTAGAACCTTAATTTAGTTAAGATGTGTCTATGAAATTTTGGTTATATTCTAGGAGGTACTTGTGCATTTTTCCTTAATCTTATGCCGAAAATCACATTTAAATGCTAAAATTTATTAAGACTATCTTATGTAATCTCAAAAATGTTTTTCCTAAAGTATAATTTTTAATCATCTCTCTATTTACCCCAATTCAGTTGTGCTATATATATAATTACTCTAAATTTATATTGTTTGTAAATCAAATTTTGTTAAGTAACAAATATGCTAGGGAACCAAAATATTTCAATAAATAGTATTTATTTATTTTACCAACAAGTCATGAAAATAGATAACTTATTTTTAAAAAAAGTCTCATTTCACTCACATATTTGAATAATAAGTCAAAATCCAATATCGATACAAAAAAATTATCTAGTTAATTTTGAAGTTAGAATGTAGAATTTCATTTTTTTCTATTTTGAATTTTTAATTAGATTTACATTTCTTTTAAAAGAATTGTAATTTATATTGGATTTTAATTTATTTTTTTGTAATTTATATTGATGTACTGTATTTTTTTACTTCCACGTTCGATCATTGTCTCTTCAAGTGTTAAAGAAAGGGAATTGAAACATTTAAAAATTAAAGTGTCTATTTTATTAGTTATTTAATTAGTCGATAATAAGTTACTAAATTAATTTTTAATTACAAAATTAACGTGTCATATTTATTTAGTTAGTTGGTACTAAGTTACCAAATTAATTTTAAATTACAAATTAACGTGTTTATTTTTTTAAATTTAATATGTTGCCGATTGTATTAGTTATTTAGAATATAGTAAGTCGGTAATAAGTAACAAAATTTGGTATCTGATTATGCAAATGGCTATTCACAGTTACTAAATTTCCTACAAGTTACTGCTTATCATATAACAGGGATTACTGTATTAGCAGTCATTAGTTCTTGTTTTCTGTTAAATTTGTTCATATGTTGAAAGTAAATGAAAATAAGCAACTGATGATTCTGCTTCACAAGTGTACTTTGAAGATTACTTAAGGCTTCTAATCCCAATTGCATACCCTTCGCTACTATATTAATTGAACGTCAAACTTCTAACTCTTGCAATGCTATGTATCTAAATCTATTAAGACTATGGAAGTCACACATCATAGCTGTTTAAGTACTGATGTCTTTTGGCAAAAAATTACAACGTGAACAACAGTTTTCCTTCACTTCTTTTAGAATCATTAGGAGTCTGATTAGATCAACTGATAAGTATCTCATACCGAAAATCACATTTTAATGATGTAAACATTTCAATCTGCTCATTTCCGAGTTAAGTAGGCAATGACTGATCTCTGTCTTGATAAAAGAATGACCAATTATTCAAAGTAGTATAGTTATTCAAGAAATATTCAAAGCACTTGGCTTCAGACTATGAATTTACAGTAAAATGTAGTCATCACAATTCACAAAGACATACTTGTTCATCATTTACAGTTCCACATCTGTATACTACTCCCTATTTATTCTATACTTCCAAGTGTATCAGCATTAATTTTGTCTGCGTTGCTCAATGTTTGCAACCAGGCAGAGTCTTATAGCATGGACCACTATAGCCGGTAAATGTAGGAAGACGGTAAATGTGCAATTGACAAAGTCAATTTCTTCAAATCGAGCATCGTACAGTATCTCTTGGCTATATACCACAAGGTACACCATGAACAATGGCAGCAAAACGCATGCCTGTCATAAGCATTATTCAGTAGACAAAGGCGAGTTCAAAACTAGAGTAAAGTAAGTTCCAAATTATAGTAATTAGTGAAATTGTATGCAAAATTACTGTTTTATGAACAAGGGAACTGAGTTATAGGATGTGTGTGAACACATTGTATGCACACAACTTTCTTACCTTTAACGTCCACTGAGAAATGGCAAATGACAGATACATTAGAGTGTAAAACAGGCCTCTGGTGTAGATTTGGCTCCTTTCCCTTTCTTCTTTTGCTGCAACCCAGAAACATCCAAAGACAGTTGCTGCACCTTGCAAAAATCTAACGACAGCGCTGGAGAAAGAGATTTCTGAAGTTAGATATTGTTCAAATAACAAGATGCCAATGCAGTCTGGTGGCCATATTTCTCAACTTCTCTCATTCATAAGCCAAAGCTATGCATTATGCAAATTCTCCAATATGAAGCCTAACAGATCATGAACTTTTAGCTAACTGCACACAAGAATAATACAGAACACAACATAGAATGACACTGTTTATGTCAATTCATCCAATCCAATGCCAGTGCTTGTGAAAGTGACCAACACACTCAGAATTTTCTCAGAGAGAGTAGTGGTGTATATTTAGGAGATTCAGATTTTAAAATTGAAAGAAATCTAATGATTATCAAAGATAAAGTGATCACAAGTATATATAATTGCCGACTGGATGCTCCTACCCCGCCATTTATCTTACCTTAAGAAGCCAATCAACGACAAGGTAAATATGATATGACAAGAAAGCAGTAATAACAACCATATCTGAACAATGTTTAGCATCTTTCAAGTCTTACCTTTGATCGATTTCGAAGAAGTACTTGGTAAAAGGGCCAACAGAAGCACCGACACAAGATGCAGTATACATCAAGAGCACAACCCTCTTTCGCTGCATAGAGAGAAGATTTACGATACAAGAAGCGACTTGAAGAATAATTAAACAATTTTGGAAGAATAATCAAATCATGTACCACTCTCCATGGTGGTGTATGGTAAAGCCAGAGTAAACTTGCTTTAGAAGAAAGGACTGTGAACAGCCCCCCTACTTCCCCGATAAAGTGCAAGTAGGATCCACAAGCAGCAGCCGACATGGCACAGAGGAGAGTAAGATACACCTATAGTTTCAGCAAAAACTAATCAATACTTATATGAAAATTTCCATTCAAACTTCACACTTTCAAGAATTAATTAAGTTCATCAAACTATTTTCTTCCATCATCATAATATATACTAAGTGAATTGAATATTCTCATATAAACCAAGTCAAAAGCAACTTTCAAGACCGAATAGGGAAAACTCAATTCAAAATCTTCTTAGAATCTAAATTCATCTTCGGAAAACAGAATGTTGGCTTATTTCTTACTGAACTACAAGAAACTGTAGAAAAAAACACCGACTTCGATCATCAACAATAATCGGAGAATGGAAATTCATCAAATGAGCATCATCTTCTGATCAGCTATACAGAAAAATCTCGATTGCAATTTCTTAAATTACAACATTTGTGATCAACTAGAAGGAAAAGAGGAAAAAAAAGTGGAAATTTACCTTTTGCAAGCTTGTGTGAGCGTGCTGGGTAATTGGTGCAGAACTCATCATGTCTTGTCTTGTCCAATTCCTATTGAAGTACAAATTCACTAAGAAATTCATCCTTTTTCTTTTCTTTTCTTTTTGCAGAGAAATTGGAAGTGATGAAGAAGATGAGGAGCGTCAGTTCTATTTATAGTTTTGCAGAGAAGAGTTAGTTACCAACGGAATGCCCTTTTTGGGATATTTACGGTTTTACCTTTCAGTTTATAGGTATAAGGCAGGGATACTTTCGTCAAATAAGAAATAAAAGAAGAATCTCTATCTACCAACTCAGGTTGTTGGCGGGAAGGGGGAGTTAGAATTATGAAATCGGATGAGTCACTTAAAGTTGTCTACATATTTCACTTGGACATCTTATTTTACATTTGTTCCAATTGAACAATTTCATTAGTAAAAAAAAATACATATAGAACATGGTATCGGAGGTGTCAAATAAGGCTTAAATCATCTTTAGTCACTTAAAATTGTCCGCATATTTCACTTGGACGCATTATCTTACATTCATCCTTCCCCATTTTCTTCTTTGTTAGTACACACAGCCGCCTCCGGCTGAAACCACCCACACTCCGAAAAGCATCCTCAGCCCGATAACCATACACCTACCTCCCCTCCTTTAACAATTTCAAATTCGTACTGGTCTAGTTGAAATGTCTAAGTAAATTATGCAGACAATTTTAAGGGATTGCAGATGGCTTAAGCCCTTATTCTTATATGGCATTCTACGTGACATAATACACGTAGGATTTTAATTACCATGAAAGATGTCACATAAGCTAATTAAAATTTTCTTAAAGAATGTGTCATGTCAACCTGAGCCAAGTATTCTATAATTGGCTAACCAAAAGTTAACATAAAACTTGAAACTGTAACAGATCAATATGCTCAATTTTGAATTTAAAGTAATGGACTGTCTGAAAAAAGGAAGAACAATGATGTGTAAGGTAACTAATCAACAATTAGTATTAGTATTCAAGAATTTTCTTAATCACAGAGTATATCTGTGGGGGTAAAGGTAATGAACAATCAGTATTTGCCCTAAAAAATTCAGTAAAATGTAGCCACAAAGGAACACTTTTTCATCATTTACACTCCATTTGCATTCTGCTTTCTATTTATTCTATGGCAAAATTTCAAAACAATTCTATATGTGGGGCGACGCTGCGTTTTTACACGCAGGCATAGTCTTGTAGCATGGATCACTACAGCTGGTAAATGGAAGAAGATGGTGAGTGTGCGATTGACAGCATTAATATTTCCAAAGCGAGCATCGTACAGTATCTCTTGGCTATATAGCACTAAGTACCCAATGAACAATGTCAGCATAGTGGCTACCTATCAAAAGCAATATCCATCAAGTCAGTCATTAGACAGAAGCCAATGAGTTCAAAATGACTGTGATCACATTAAGTTATAGGATGAGTTTGATCGCAGTGTTCACATTACCTTTAACATCAAATGAGCTGTGTGGCTGTCAATAAAGCTAGAGAACAAATCATTGACAACAAAGCTAGAGAACATTAGAAAACAAGCAAGGGTCAGGCACCCGAGGTAGATTATGCTCCTTTCCCGTGTCTTCACGGCTAGATACAAGAAACCTCCAATGCTGATTGTTGCACCTGCAAAAAGGGCAAGTCTAGAGAAAAAGCATGGAATGCTTTCTGAAGTTAGATATTGTTCAAAAGATCAGAATATTCTTCAAATAGAACAACTACACATACTGAAGGAGCAAAGTAACAGAGTAACAGAAGTAACATGTTTCTTAATTTCACTAATTCATGAGCCATTCTTGGTGCAAATGCAGAACTCTTTCACAATCGGTAGCCAATTTCTACCACTCATAATTCAAACTAGTTCAAAATTTGGAACTCTATTTGCCATAACACATCAACATTCTAACACCCAAAGCTAGTCATATTGCTCAATGATTCTCATTCATAAGCTAAACATAATAAAAATTCTGAACTATGAAAGCACAAATTTTCAGATTGTACAAAACCTATGTGGTTCGACTAGCCACTTTTAGCTAACTGCGTGCAAGAAGTCGTTCAGATTTCACACACACAACTGATGGCAAGACTTAAAAAAACTTTCCATAGAGTCCATAGATTTCTCTCAGAGTTTCCATAGAGAAAGTAGTCATTCTAATCAAGTTGGTAAACAATATTTCTACAAGGCAAGGATACCAATTTTTCCAGTAAGGATTTTCAGTAGATCTAATTTTCCAGTTAGTGATCACAAGTAAATACCAATCAGCGACAATCCATTCCTTGTACACAGTTGAATACTACACAAATCAGTCAATATGATATCTGAACAACGTTTAGCATCTTTTGAGTCTTACATTTGACCGGTTGTGAAGAAATATTTAGTAAAAGGGACAACAGAAGCACCGAAGAAAAAGGCAGAAATCATCAATAGTGAGACCCTCTTCATCTGCATAGACAGAAGATTAATGCTATAAGAAGCGATTTGAAGAATAATTCAACAACTTGGGATAAAATCTACGATTCATTGATTACATACCACTCTCTCTGGGGATGTAAAGTGAAGCCTGAGTACACTTGCTACAGTTAAAAAACCTGGTAACAGTCCCCCTACTTCCCAGAACAAGTGCAAGAAGGATCCACAACCAGAGCACACCATGACCCAATAGAGAGTCAAATACACCTATATAATTTGGGATTTAGCACGGATACTTAAATTACAACATTTTAATCAGAACACTAATCCTTATCAAGATTGTGTAAGAATGCGGGGGATTTCTTCAGAATTCATCATGTCCAGTTCCTTCTGATGTAAGCTCCCATAGCATTCATTGCCTCGATTACAATTGCAACATTTGTGATCAAATATAGAAAAAAAAAGTGGAAATTTACCCTGTTCAAGCTTGTGCAATCTTTCTGGGGAATTGGTTCTAAACTCATCATGTCTTTTCTTGTCCAGCTCCTATTGAAGTACGCTTTCACTACATTCACCAAGAAATCCATATTTTTCTTTTCGCTTTTTCAGACAAATTGGAAATGGGGGATGAAGAAGAATGAGGAGCGTGAGTTCTACTTATAGTTTGCAGAGAAGAGTTTGTTACCAACGAAATGCTATATGACAGGGGTAATTTCGTCTCCAGACTCAAGTTGTTGGCGGGAAGGTTTTCCATTTACTCATTTGATTTGATATTTGTCTAATTATAATTTTTCTCCTTTGACGAAATTACCCCTGCGATATCCCCAAAACTCAGCCAATAACTGAAGGGTAGAGCCGTAAATATTCCCAAAGAGAGCAACGGCGAGGGGCAATATTTTTGTAACAAACTCTTGCGTATATAACGAACTATAAACACAGCTCACGTTCTTCCTGCTTCTTCACCAAATTTCCGATTTCGTTTTCTCTCTGAAGCAAAAAAAAACTTGAAGTTCTCAGAGATGAATGCTGTGAAAGCTTACTTCAACAGGAATTGGACAAGAGAAGACCTGTTGGATACTGGAGAAGTTTCCGACTACGCTTACACAAGCTTGACGATGGTACATTTATTCTTACTGTTTCATTTTTTTTCTTTCTATTTGATCACAAATGTAAGAATTATTGTTCTACTTGATTAAAATGTTGTTATTTGAAAAACTTGGAATCGAGATTTTTCTATTTTCGTTATCTCGTTACTGATAGCTGTATCAAGAGATCTACTTGGAATCGATTTGTTTTACAGTTTCTTGTAGTTCTAGTGAGAAATAAGGCAACATTCTACTTGCTTTACTTGATTATTCAGGATTCATGATGAATTCTGATTTTTCTGAATATCTTACATGTATTATCCTAATTTTTTTCTCTTCTTTTGTACTTGCTTTACTTAATTCTTCAGGATCCATGACGAATTTTGATTTTTCTGAATATTTACAAGTATTACCGTATTTTTTTTACTAATTATGCCGTTAGTGATAACTGATAACACAAGTAGAGTTTTGGTATTGAAACCTTGCTCCCTATTCAGGCCTGGAAGGTTTTTTTTTTTTTTTTTTAATAGTTAAAATGAAACGATTGCCACGTGCTTTCTAACTTCCCAAAATGAATTTGTTTCATTTAAATTTGGACAGACAGATTAATTTGTTTCATGCAATTTCAGGTTTCAGAGTCTTGTTTTTGATTTTTCTTTCTTTGAAAAACCTGGTTAGCTGGAAAAGATGTATTTTAGGTTCTGCTTCTAAGTATTTGATTCCGCTTTATTCCTTTGATTGATCAGTTTGCTAAAAATATAGGTGTATCTTGCTCTCTTCTGTTTCATGTTGAGCTTTACTGTTGGAGCCTTATTGCACTCGATCATCCGGGAAGTGGGAGGGCCGTTCACAGTACTTTCTTCTGTAGCAAGTTTACTCTGGCTTTACTTTGCATCACCATTGAGAGAGGTACGTGATCTGTGTCTTGTAGATTTTCTTCCAAGTTGTTGAATTGTCATTGAAGTAGCTTCTTATGTCGTAAATCTTCTGTCTATGCAGAGGCTGAGGATCTCACTATTGCTGTATGCAGCCTCTACCTTGGGTGCTTCTTTTTGCCTTGTTACCAAAAATCTCTTCAAAGTTCATCCACCGTAAGACTCAAAAGATGCTATACATTGTTCAGATATCTTCTGTTAAAGTTTGATATGGCTCATGAAGAGCGAACTTAAATAATTTACCACTGATTCCTGAAGTCTTTTCTAATATGACAAAAAAACATTTGCTTGTTCTTTCATTTCCTACATTATAAATTCAATAGCAGTTACTTTGATCCTTCTGCATGAGTAGTTGATTACTCTGGTTGTCTTGTCTTCTTTATTGAAGAGTATTCTGATAATTTGAAAAATATCTAACTTCTGAAAGCATTCCTTGCTCGCTCTCCAGCTTTATTGTCGACCTTTTGGAAGGTTTAACATCTAGCTTTGGAGTTATCTGGTATGGATCCTCCAAGTATACGAGGGAACGGAGAGAAATCTACAAGGCTTGTCTGACTTTTTCTTTTGCTCTAATATGCTCCAGCATATTTTTTCATGGTATAGATATGCTTAACACCCACACATTTCATTGGGTGTTTAAGGTAAGCAGTTGGATGTGATCACACTCATCCTATTATAACACAATTCCCATGTCAATAAATCATTACTTCTGTCCAATGAATGAATAATATGAATACTGCTTGTTGTAGGTAAACACTGCGCAAGCATTGTTCATGGTGTACTTGGTGATATATAGCCAAGATTTACTGTATAATGCTGACATAGGAGAAATTAACTCTGTCGATCGCGCACTCACCTTCTTCTTCCATTTACCGGGTATAGTGATCCATGCTGTAAGAGTTTGCCTGACTGCAGAAAATGAGCAACACAGAGAGAATTATTACTGATACACTTGGAACTATAGAATAAATAGAGAGTTTATAGCAAATGATGGGGAACTGGAAATGATGAAAAGTATTCCTTTGTGGCTACATTTTACTGATTGAATTCGAAATTCGTTAGTCTGATGAAAAGTGCTTTGTATATTCCTTGTCAAACAATTCTTCCATATAGTGAGGTTCTACTCTGGCATTTTCGAAAAACCACTCTGGCATTACTTTACATCACTATGGAGTGTGGTACGTGATCAATGACTCGTAAATTTTCTTCCAAGTAGTTGAATTAGTCCTCAAGTCGCTTCTTGTATCGTAAGTCTTCTATCTATGCAGAATAAAAGGGTATCTCTCTTTATACCCTACCTGAGTGTGTTGGATGAATTGACATAAACAGTCATGAATAACATAAACATAGTCATTCTGGATTAGCCTTCCTATTGGAGAATTGGCATAATACATAGCTTACGTATGAGAAAATTGAGCAATATATGTCTATGAATCGTAATTAAGCAAACTAGGATTATAGATTTTTAATTAAGTTAAAACTATAAAAAAAATTACATAATTAGATTTTTTTATACGCGTATAACGCTACTTTTACATGATTATTTTTTTCTTACTGAATATTCCTTTGTCTAGAATATAAATATATCACTCACGGTCACTTGTACAAAAATTAATATAGCATTGATTAGTAATGTAAAAATTAGTAGTGCATGAATTAGCAATGCAAGATTTATTTTTATCCTTGTATTATTATATAATTGAGTGCCGGACAATATTATTTTTTTATGAACAAATTACAGAATTACACACCTTTATCAAACTGATCGATTGAAGAAGAAGAAGAGAAAGCAGTAAGAAGAAATTGTTTGTGGAAGCTTTTCTGTATATTTTACATCACTATGTACATGTACAAGTAGTAGTATATATAGACTCACACATTAGTAGCTTAGAATGACAACTAATATTCTAACTAACAAACTTGAGTCTGTAACAAACTTTATTATAGCTAATTAATCAACTAACTACACTTAACAACTTAATTAACTGAATATATGAAGAGAAAGCTTCAAGGTGTTGTTGTACACTTTATTAATTCCTCAACAACCTTTTACGTAAATTGACACCATTTTTTAACGCTTATTTCCGCATGTATACCTTTTTTAGGAATTATCCAAACTCATCAATTTTTTTGGTGTATTAGCTCATGAATCTGGTGCCCCAAAGCACCCAATTTTTTTCTTAAGAAACTTTATGAGTACATCCGTAATGAGTTGGAAAACCACCATGCATACTCATAAAAAAATTTAACGCCCATTTCCGTATTTACAAACTTTTCTTTTAGGAATTATTCAAATTTCTCGAATTTCGTGTGTATTAACTCATGGATTTGGCGCCCCAAAGCACCCAAAAGAAATTTCTCAAAAAAGTTTATAAGGACCTCCTTAATGTGTTGGAAAGTCACTACGTATAACATCATTTTTTAACGCCCATTCCCACGTAAATTATCTATCTAACTTTAAATTCAAAATTCAACTTAATTCACATGTACTAAAAATAGTATAAGCTCGCATATTTCATTCCTTATTACCAAAATTCATTTCATTTAATATAAATAATATGTCCAAGAAAATATATTAGCTTATGTGTTCTCATATAATTGGTCCTTTGAAGTCCAATTCAAACAGGCCCAACTTTGACCGGAATTTCTAAATCGAATGTTGAGGTATATATTACTTCACACACATTTTTCACAATAACGGCTTTATTTCTTCTTCTTCTTGTTTTCTTGAGGAAGATGGTGATGAAAAATTGTTGATAAGGGTTTAGTGTTTCGATTTTTGACATTGTAACGAGGAAATGACGATGATCCAGATTTGGCGTTCGTTAGTTTCGAGTGCTGAGGAAGAGACAAGAAATGGTGGCGAATTCATGGGGTTGGAGAATAATCAGGCTGGAGCGGCCAAGAAACGACCGGCAATTTCTAATATCTCGAATTCGTACAACTGTATCAGGTAACACGATTTCTCATTCCTACAAACTTGTGAGTGTTTCTCTGTTTTGGTCTCTGTTTATTAATGTGGGAAAATTACTGGATTACTGGTTTTATAATCTTTTCTTGATTACTGGTTGGATGATTCACTATCTTGAATATTGGGTATAGGGTTTCTTGTATAAATTTGTGTATTCAAGGGAAATGTAGGTGGGTTTTGTGATTCCTTTTTTGGGTTTTTTCTTCTTGGATCATTAAATGTTTCTGGGGTTTCATGGAAAAATGATTGAAGATGCTGGTTAAAAATTAAGTGATTTGAGGGTTTTTGATATGAGGGGATTTGCAGGATTTTTTCTTTTTTTTGGTCAGACTGTGATATTTGGAAGTTGAGTTCTTTGTTTATTGACTTCCCTTGTATAAACAAGTTCACTAGCAGGAGATGCTTTAGTTATCAAAGGATTTGCTTGATCTTTTTAAAAATTATGGTTAAAAAGTATTATGGAACATCTTCCCGCAATTCCTCCTTTTAGTTTTTTCCTGTATTGTATTGTTCCTTCTGTTTATAACATCTTATAATATATTCATTTTTCACATGAGTATGATGCATTAGACTGCCTTTTATGGTCTTAGACAAAAAAACCAAAGAGCGTTGTGCTGTTGTTTTTCTCAGGAATTACAGAGGTTCCAGATGCAATTGAAATGATAGCTTTGGGTAGAAAGGGAGTTGTAAGTGTTCTTGTATTGGTCTATCCTGGTGTTTTTGTTGAATCGATTTCGAACATAAACAAAGTGACTTTCATTACAAAACTTTAGGACAGAGGGAATCATAAAGTTTTTGTTGGCAGTTCTTCTAGTAAACTGAGTAATTAAAAACAAATTTTTGTCTGCTCTACTAAAGGAAATTTCTGATAAGTTTGCATATGGAGGGAAAATTTTTGTTTTTGTATTGCAGTTATATATGTTAAACCTTACTTGCAGGTATGCATTTGTCGCTCCCGAAATTATAGGTGGGAAAAATGCTCAGTCTCCAGTTGGGGAACTTGGGAATGGTAGAGATGACCCAGGCTCTGGAAGTAATTGATGTTTGCTATGAGCAGGTTTGATAGGCTTCTCCTTAAATTTTTCTGATTATGTGCATAGTAGATGCATGTTTCACTGTTACTTATCCTCAACCACTCCCCTTCACTCCAACAAAACAAAAGAGGGAAAGAGAAATGCATGTAGTGTTGTCTGGTCTGGCTTAGTGTTCATTAGTCTTGGTATACTTTCTGATAAATCCACTGAAGTATAAAAAAACCTTGTTTTTTCTCAATGTTAGATTAAATTCCCTTTTATAAATGCTAATTACACTTAGTCGTTGAATATTGTTGAATATCTTGCTAACCATGATCTAAGCAACATGCTATAATAGTTTTCCTTACTCTCTCTTCCTCAAACCCCATCGTTGGGTTGTAACTAGCCTATTTACAATGGAAGGAATGAAAAAAGGCTTCCTAATACACCGAATAAAGTCACCTTTCCTAAGAAGATGAGTCACTCTTATAGTCCTTTTGGGTTTCTAAGTACTAGTTAACACAATTTTTTTTTAAAAGTTTTCATGTTGGTGGAAGAGTCTGCATGTGGTAGCTTCACAAAGCAGAACGATATCAAACTCAAATCAAGTAGAAGGCTGCAGTAGGTTAATGTCTAGTGTGACATAGTCTAAGGTTTGATGAATCATTTCAACTGAATGGATTAAATAGGCACAATGTACTCAAAGGATTCATGTAAACAACCTTAAATATTTTGTGGTTAGGGCATAGAAGATTACTTATGTTGATTTCTTACCTTGAAGGGAACTTTTAGCTTTTTGCAGGACAAATTACATATTCCCGTGTTACTTCTATCACTTTCAAATAAATTAAATAAAAATAACTCTGTTAGGTTCCTCATTCAATATCCATGTGCCCTATGCTTGGTATTGCTCACATTCACTCTTGTTAGTGTGCTTAAGTTAAAGAATTTTGTTTAGTTGTTTCCTGGCGCAAACTTCTGCAACCTATCTGTCATTCCAAATCTTTGAACTCATTTTAGTTATTGTTGGGTTTACTAATAAGTTTGTTAAATGCAGGTCCCGTGGGGGGCCTGGGGCATGACGCCTCGAGGTCCCGGGGGGTGGGGTAGGAGCCTCGGGGCAGGCGCCTCAAGGTCCCTTGGGTGGGAAAGGGGGCCACTGGGCACGACGCCTCGAGGTTTGGGTGGGGGAGCTCGGGGCACAGTGCCTTAAGGTCCAGGAGTTGGGTAGGCGGGCCTCGAGGTCAGGGGGCGGGCCTCGGGGCAAGCACCTCGAGGTTCGGGGGGTGGGGGGCCGGCCTCGTGGCAAGGTGCCTCGAGGTCCGGGGAAGCCTCGGGGAAAGACGCCTCGAGGTCTGAGAGGTAGGGGGCGGGCCTCGAGGCAAGGTGCCTGGAGGTCCGAGGAGTGGGGGGGGGCCTCAGGGCACAACGCCTCGAGGTTCGGGGGAGGGGGCCGACCTCGGGGCAATGCGCCTCGAGGTTTGGGGAGGGGTGGTGGCCTCGGGGCACAGCGCCTTGAGGTTCGGGGGAGGGGGGGTCGGCCTCGGGTCACAGTGCCTCGAGGTTTGGGGGGAGGGGGTGGCCTCGGGGCACGACGCCTCAAGGTATGGGGAGGAGGGCATTGGGGCACAGCGCCTCGAGGTCTGGTGGTGGGGGCCATGGCGCCTCGAGATTCTGGGGTGGGAGGCCGGCCTCGGGGCACAGCGCCTCGAGGTATGGGGGAGGCCGGCCGGCAGGCCTCGTGGCACGGTGCCTCGAGGTCCAGGGGAGGGGGCTAGGGGAAGGGCACCTCGAGGTCCGGGGAGGGTGGGCGGGCGTCAGGGAAGGGTGCCTCGAGGTCCGGGGGAGCAGGGGCCTCGAGGTCCCAGGGGAGGGGGGCCTCGGGGCACGGCGCCTCGAGGTCCTAGGGGAAGGGGGGCCTCGGGGTACGACGCCGCGAGGTCCAGGGAGAAGGGGGGCCTCGGAGCACAGCGCCACGAGGTCCGGGGTGAGGGGGGTGGGCATCGGGGCACTATGCCACGAGGTCGGGGGTGAGAGGGGCGGGCCTCGGGGCACTGTGCCTCGAGGTTCAGGGGGGGGGGGGGGGAGAAGGGGCCTCGTGGCACTGTGCCTCGAGGTTCAGGGGGAGGGCAGCGGGCAGGTCTCGGGGCACGGCGCCTCGAGGTCCGGGGGGAGGGATGATACTTGCGGCCAGGGGATGTTAAAGGAACTTTTTTGTAATGCTTTTTTTAAGCTTAGTGTTGTATAGTTATCAAAGTAGGTGAACATTTTAAAGAAATGATTTTGTTAACGTCCTTTTATTTACCTTGTATTTTCTTGACATGAACGGGTTCAAGAAAATGCTTGAGGGTTTTGTAGTTAACGGCTATTGCTACGTATAGATTGTGTGATGCTCTGGCATACAGAACTCTGGAGGATCCCATTTACACAAACAGTGTAAAATATCTCTGGTGGACAGAGAAGATGCATCGACTTTCACATTTACGTTGAATATCTAGGTGCATCTGGTTAGCCAGCCACATCAGAAGCGTTTAGTGTTTGTTGGAAGAAAGCAATGACCAATGTAGAGTTGGAAATACAGAGCTTAATTGACTTTCACAAAGTATTGATAATAGCCTTTAGTTGCTGTGGTGGACTGAATGATTGAGAGCTAGTTGAACTCTCCTAACTAAATAAACTGTGTTTTCTTGTCTGATGCGCGGGTTGTGCTCAAAGTGGTGGCTTGATTTGTCTGGCATGTGTCTTATCTCCTTCCATTACAAATTCCTTGAAGCTGTTAAGTTGATTGTTTTATAGTTAACGACTGTTGTTAAGTTTAGCCAATAATGTAATCATGATGCTCAGGCAAAAATATTCCACATGAAAATTCTGGAGGATCCCATTTACACCAACAGAGTAAAGTATCTCTTTGTGTGTAATAATAAGCCATGTTGAAATTGTTTTCTGATGGAAAATGACCATTGACCTTGTTGATTGGAAATGCAGAGCTTAATCAGCTTTTTCAATATACTATTTATAGCATTTTCTAAGGTAGTCTGAATAGTTTAGAATTAGTCTAGTCCTCCCAACTAAATAAACCAACTCTTCTTCTTGTCTAATGCGAGTTGTGGTAATTTGGTAGCTTGATTTATCTTGCATGTGGCTTTGTTTGAATAAAGAGGATGACAGAGGGGATTGGAAGGCGGGACAAGGAGGACATATTTTTCTCTCTTTTGGTCGGGGGTAAGGGGTTGGGGGAAAATGAGATCCCAATTATGTTTTCTTAGTAATTGTTGACACCCAATTTTGACCCTCCCCGGTAGGAATTAATTCATGAGCTTCTTAAACTCTCAAACAATTTAAAATAATTAGTTTTATAAATTTACGAAAAATAGAAAGTTTGCGTTATTTTGAATAATTTTTGCCGTTTCTTAAAGTTTTTAGATAATATCTATATTTTACATAATTATGTATATAATTAGTATATTTTATGATTATTCAAAAATCATCTCAAAATATTTTAAATTTAGTAAGTAGTCTTTTAAATTAGTTTAGTTTAAATCATAGTTATATTTTTTGAAAAGTTTACGATTAAATTAATAATTTTATTTTTTGTTAAGATTAAGAAGCTCGCTAAATCAATTTATGTGAATTCATCCTATTAATCAATTACTTTAAACCATTCAAATAGACAAATTTTGGACTTTTTGCATTTGTTCCTCATCGCTTCCCACATCTATTTTGAACCAAAAATTGATCCTATATAAGCCTCTCTTCATTGCACCAAAAAAAGGGGAGGAGACCAAAGAGTACCCAGAATTTTTTTCGAGAATTCTTGGTTCCATAGTTTAATATTTTTAAAACGTTTTCACGGCTGTTCGAGTTTGGAGAGGTGGTGGAATCGTATCCGTCAAACTCGTAGTTCCGGTTCGCTGCCCAGAACCAGGTATTTTGAACTGATCGGTGTTGATTAAGCTGGCAGATCATCCTTACTTCACCAGATCAAAAGGTAACGTAGATTCCTTCCCAAGGCAAAATTCTGACAAAGGAAAGATGACTATGGGAGATAATAGCGAGGAAGTTGGTCTTACTGATGTTGTGGTGGCTCAACCCACCATAGTGGACCATAATGAGTTGATTCTGCAATTGATGCAGCAAATTGCAGAAATGAGAATGAAAATGCAAAGGACACAGGATCTGTCTTCGCCGGGTTTTGCTGTTAATGCTACAGAGGGAAGGCCTCCTATCTACTTTCCTTCCTCAAATGTGGATCCAGCTCAAGGCATGCCGCTCGCTCAGAATCCCCCTGCTATAGACCCAACTACCCAAAATCCGCAGTATGCTTCAGACTCTTATCAAACTCCACCTCCTCCTCAGAATAACCACCCCCAAATGCCCTCTCATCTTCAAAATACCCAACCTCAACCATCTCTAACACCGCAAAACCAAAGTCAAAATCTGAATCAGAACACTTCTAATCCTCAGGCATCCCACCATTATTTAAATCAGAACACCAACTCTCAGACTTACCCCCAAAATTATCAAGCTGCTCAAAAAGCCCAGAGTCCTTCCATAGCTCCACCCTTGCCTAAACGAACCACTTTCCAAATCCCTGTCTATGCTGAGCATGACGGGCACGGTTCTGAGCTGGACCACTATGAGGAACAGGAAAGAGAGTGGAGGGCGAAGGAAGAAGCAAAATTAGACATAAAAGAGGAGATTAAGAAGGCTATGAAAGAGCTTCAATGCGTCCCCGATGCCACCGGACTTAACTATGAAGATTTGTGCATTCACCCGAGTCTGGACCTTCCAGAAGGTTTCAAGATCCCGAAGTTTGATACCTTCTGAGGAGTGGGCAACCCTATGGCTCATCTAAGAGCCTACTGTGACCAGCTCGTGGGAGTTGGGAGGGACGAAGCTTTGCTGATGCGGCTTTTCATCCGAAGTTTGTGCGGGGAGGCTTTGGAGTGGTTCACCTCCCATGAAACCCGACAATGACCCAGCTGGAATGCTCTGGCAAAGGACTTCATCGAGCGATTTGCTTATAATGTAGAAATCGTTCCTGATCGTTACTCTTTGGAGAAGATGAAGCAGAAGTCTACTGAGAGCTACAGAGAATTTGCCTATAGGTGGAGAAAGGAAGCGGCGAGAGTAAGACCGCCCATGTCTGAAAAAGAAATTGTTGAGGTGTTTGTGCGGGTGCAAGAACCCGAATATTATGACAGAATTATGTTGCTCGTTGAGGCAAAGTTTGCCGAGATAGTCAAGATTGGTGAGACTATCGAGGACGGTTTGAAAACGGGGAAGATAGCCCGTGTAGCCGCATCACCTGGATCTTCAGGGTTGTTAAAGAAGAAGAGAGAAGAAATTGTTGCTGTTTCATATGAGGAGAAGAAAACCCCCCGGAAGCTCATCATATTCCCGAGGTCGTCCTCGACCTTCCCAAAATTCCTATCAAGATCACTACATGCAAGCTGGTCATCCCAATAATCCCACATTTTATCAAAATGCTACCCCCACTAATCTAAATATCCAAGCTCCACTATACCAAAGTCCACCCCCAAATTACCAAAATCCATCTCCCGTTTATCCAAATCACCCTCCACACTACCAAACTCATCTCCTCATTATCTTGGTGTCGCTCCCAGTTGTGCTAACGTGCAGTCGAGCTACAGATCACCCCTTCCGGTTTATCAAATTCAAGCTCCACTATATCAAAATTTCCCTCCAAATTACCAAGCTCCATTGCCAAACTATCAAACTAATTCGCACCCAAAAAATCAAGCCCCTCGTCCGAATAACCAAAGTTACCAACAGGTGCCTCCTCCTCAAGGCAATTATGGTCCGTCTCGACCTAGGTTCGAGAAGAAGCCTTCGAGGAACTTCACCGCGCTCGCGGAAAGCCGAACAAAGCTGTACGAGCGACTGGCTGCGGCCGGATACATCCACCCTGTAGGGCCCAAACCCGTGGATGTCAATTCAAAATTCTACAGACCTGACCAGAGATGTGCTTATCATTCCAATAGTGTTGGGCATGATACTGAGGATTGTATCAACCTCAAGCATAAAATTCAGGATATGATTGACCAAGATATAGTCTCTTTCCAACCAGCGGCACCAAATGTCAACACCAACCCGTTGCCGAATCATGGAGGCGGCAACGTGAATATGATAGAGACAGACGACGATTGGTGTGTAACAAGGGTGATAGCTCCAATCGTCCCTGACGAGTTGGAAAGGTCTGTGGCTTCATAAACTATCAAAGAGAAAAAAGAGTTTGTTATATTGACACCCGCAAAGGCTGATGCCTTGGTGCCATCAAAAACTCTCATCAAGCCTAAGTTCGTTATTGAAACTGCTGCCACTCAAGGCATGACCAGATCCGGAAGATGTTACACCCTTGACGAGCTTGCTCTCGGAGGTCAAAAGAAGGATCAGGCCAAAAGGCCAATAAGCGGAGGAGTTTTGGAGGAGAATGCAGCCGAAGGACTATTCTATCGTCAAACATTTGGAGAAAACTCCTGCCCAGATTTCTGTTTGGGCCTTGTTGATGAGTTCTCAATCACATAGGCAAGCTCTGATGAAAGCACTCGATGATACATATGTGCCCGCGGGCACAAGCAGCGATAATGTGGCCGCCATGATCCACCAGGTTATTCGAGGACATCGCATCAGCTTCTGTGATGATGAGTTGCCTTTCGAAGGGAAGTCGCACAACAAGGCGTTGCACATCACTGTGGTCTGTCGTGAAAAGGTCATAAATCGCGTCTTGGTGGATGATGGGTCCGGTTTGAATATTTGTCCATTGTCGACATTGAAGTAGTTACGTTTTGACTTGGAAAAGTTGGAGCAAAACCAAGTCAACGTGAGAGCCTTTGATGGGGTCCAAAGAGACACTTTGGGAGCAGTAAATCTGGTTATCCAAATGGGTCAGGACCCAATAGCGTGCAGTTTCAAGTCTTGGACATCGACACTAGCTACAACCTTCTTCTAGGAAGGCCTTTTATTCACATGGCTGGAGCTGTGCCTTCTACTTTGCATCAGATGATGAAACTCGTTTGGAAGAACGAAGAGCTAGTCGTTCATGGCGAAGGTAGTCATTCTGGCAGACAGGCGCCGATTATCGATGAAGTGTCTCGAGGCACTGATTTTTACACGGTGGAGCTGGTAAATGCCACCGGTGAGGACTTGGCCCCACAGTCTCTCATGCCTTCGGTGTATAAAATGATTGCCACTGTGATGTTGCAAAGTGGTTTTGAACCAGGTTTTGGGTTAGGAAGGAATTTCCAAGGAATTATTGAGCCTATTCCGGTCCTCGTCAAAGGAGCTAGATATGGTTTGGGGTATGTCCCCACAGATGATGATATAAAGGCGAAGAAGAAGCTCGATCAAGCATTGGCTAAGCCAATCCCTCATCTATATCAATCATTCCCAGTCCGAGAGTATTCCGAGCAAGACAACCTTGGGGAAGGAATCTGTGGCCTTTTCGAAGAAATTGACGCTGTTATTGAGGACGAGGTCGAGCTGAGAGGATTCCGTGATGCTGAGCTTGGAGAGACGCTGCAGAACTGGACCTCCACGCCAATTCTGATTCCCCGAACTCCTTGGTAGAAGGGCACCATTTCATGCATATTTAAATCAGTGGTAGTCCGGAAGAGGCCCAGGATCCACCATTTTGCATTTTTTTTATTGCGTGCATTTTAAATTTCCCTCGTGATATTTGAGAAAGGCAACATGGCCCTTGCCATAGCCAAAGTTTGCATTATTTCCATTTTGAATGAAAGCCTCTTTTACTTAAAATTGGTTTATTTACTGATTTGCTATATTTTAGAGCAAATCAGTAAAAATATAGCAAATCAGTAAATAAACCAATTTTAAGTAAAAGAGGCTTTCATTCAAAATGGAAATAATGCAAACTTTGGCTATGGCAAGGGCCATGTTGCCTTTCTCAAACATCACGAGGGAAATTTAAAATGCACGCAATAAAGAAAATGCAAAATGGTGGATCCCGGGCCTCTTCCGAACTACCACCGATTTAAATATGCATGAAATGGTGCCCCCTTCTACCAAGGAGTTCGGGGAATCAGAATTGGCGTGGAGGTCCAGTTCTGCAGCGTCTCTCCAGGCTCAGCATCACGGAATCCTCTCAGCTCGACCTCGTCCTCAATAACAGCGTCAATTTCTTCGAAAAGGCCACAGATTCCTTCCCCAAAGTTGTCTTGCTCGAAATACTCTCGGACTGGGAATGATTGATATAGATGAGGGATTGGCTTAGCCAATGCTTGATCGATCTTCTTCTTCGCCTTCATATCATCATCTGTGGGGACATACCCCAAACCATATCTAGCTCCTTTGACGAGGACCGGAATAGGCTCAATAATTCCTAGGAAATTCCTTCCTAACCCAAAACCTGGTTCAAAACCACTTTGCAACATCACAGTGGCAATCATTTTATACACCGAAGGCATGAGAGACTGTGGGGCCAAGTCCTCACCGGTGGCATTTACCAGCTCCACCGTGTAAAAATCAGTGCCTCGAGACACTTCATCGATAATCGGCGCCTGTCTGCCAGAATGACTACCTTCGCCATGAACGACTAGCTCTTCGTTCTTCCAAACGAGTTTCATCATCTGATGCAAAGTAGAAGGCACAGCTCCAGCCATGTGAATAAAAGGCCTTCCTAGAAGAAGGTTGTAGCTAGTGTCGATGTCCAAGACTTGAAACTGCACGCTATTGGGTCCTGACCCATTTGGATAACCAGATTTACTGCTCCCAAAGTGTCTCTTTGGACCCCATCAAAGGCTCTCACGTTGACTTGGTTTTGCTCCAACTTTTCCAAGTCAAAACGTAACTACTTCAATGTCGACAATGGACAAATATTCAAACCGGACCCATCATCCACCAAGACGCGATTTATGACCTTTTCACGACAGACCACAGTGATGTGCAACGCCTTGTTGTGCGACTTCCCTTCGAAAGGCAACTCATCATCACAGAAGCTGATGCGATGTCCTCGAATAACCTGGTGGATCATGGCGGCCACATTATCGCTGCTTGTGCCCGCGGGCACATATGTATCATCGAGTGCTTTCATCAGAGCTTGCCTATGTGATTGAGAACTCATCAACAAGGCCCAAACAGAAATCTGGGCAGGAGTTTTCTCCAAATGTTTGACGATAGAATAGTCCTTCGGCTGCATTCTCCTCCAAAACTCCTCCGCTTATTGGCCTTTTGGCCTGATCCTTCTTTTGACCTCCGAGAGCAAGCTCGTCAAGGGTGTAACATCTTCCGGATCTGGTCATGCCTTGAGTGGCAGCAGTTTCAATAACGAACTTAGGCTTGATGAGAGTTTTTGATGGCACCAAGGCATCAGCCTTTGCGGGTGTCAATATAACAAACTTTTTTTTCTCTTTGATAGTTAATGAAGCCACAGACCTTTCCAACTCGTCAGGGACGATTGGAGCTATCACCCTTGTTACACACCAATCGTCGTCTGTCTCTATCATATTCACGTTGCCGCCTCCATGATTCGGCAACGGGTTGGTGTTGACATTTGGTGCCGCTGGTTGGAAAGAGACTATATCTTGGTCAATCATATCCTGAATTTTATGCTTGAGGTTGATACAATCCTCAGTATCATGCCCAACACTGTTGGAATGATAAGCACATCTCTGGTCAGGTCTGTAGAATTTTGAATTGACATCCACGGGTTTGGGCCCTACAGGGTGGATGTATCCGGCCGCAGCCAGTCGCTCGTACAGCTTTGTTCGGCTTTCCGCGAGCGCGGTGAAGTTCCTCGAAGGCTTCTTCTCGAACCTAGGTCGAGACGGACCATAATTGCCTTGAGGAGGAGGCACCTGTTGGTAACTTTGGTTATTCGGACGAGGGGCTTATTTTTTGGGTGCGAATTAGTTTGATAGTTTGGCAATGGAGCTTGGTAATTTGGAGGGGAATTTTGATATAGTGGAGCTTGAATTTGATAAACCGGAAGGGGTGATCTGTAGCTCGACTGCACGTTAGCACAACTGGGAGCGACACCAAGATAATGAGGAGATGAGTTTGGTAGTGTGGAGGGTGATTTGGATAAACGGGAGATGGATTTTGGTAATTTGGGGGTGGACTTTGGTATAGTGGAGCTTGGATATTTAGATTAGTGGGGGTAGCATTTTGATAAAATGTGGGATTATTGGGATGACCAGCTTGCATGTAGTGATCTTGATAGGAATTTTGGGAAGGTCGAGGACGACCTCGGGAATATGATGAGCTTCCGGGGGGTTTTCTTCTCCTCATATGAAACAACAACAATTTCTTCTCTCTTCTTCTTTAACAACCCTGAAGATCCAGGTGATGCGGCTACACGGGCTATCTTCCCCGTTTTCAAACCGTCCTCGATAGTCTCACCAATCTTGACTATCTCAGCAAACTTTGCCCCAACGAGCAACATAATTCTGTCATAATATTCGGGTTCTTGCACCCGCACAAACACCTCAACAATTTCTTTTTCAGACATGGGCGGTCTTACTCTCGCCGCTTCCTTTCTCCACCTATAGGCAAATTCTCTGTAGCTCTCAGTAGACTTCTGCTTCATCTTCTCCAAAGAGTAACGATCAGGAACGATTTCTACATTATAAGCAAATCGCTCGATGAAGTCCTTTGCCAGAGCATTCCAGCTGGGTCATTGTCGGGTTTCATGGGAGGTGAACCACTCCAAAGCCTCCCCGCACAAACTTCGGATGAAAAGCCGCATCAGCAAAGCTTCGTCCCTCCCAACTTCCATGAGCTGGTCACAGTAGGCTCTTAGATGAGCCATAGGGTTGCCCACTCCTCAGAAGGTATCAAACTTCGGGATCTTGAAACCTTCTGGAAGGTCCAGACTCGGGTGAATGCACAAATCTTCATAGTTAAGTCCGGTGGCATTGGGGACGCATTGAAGCTCTTTCATAGCCTTCTTAATCTCCTCTTTTATGTCTAATTTTGCTTCTTCCTTCGCCCTCCACTCTCTTTCCTGTTCCTCATAGTGGTCCAGCTCAGAACCGTGCCCGTCATGCTCAGCATAGACAGAGAGTTGGAAAGTGGTTCGTTTAGGCAAGGGTGGAGCTATGGAAGGACTCTGGGCTTTTTGAGCAGCTTGATAATTTTGGGGGTAAGTCTGAGAGTTGGTGTTCTGATTTAAATAATGGTGGGATGCCTGAGGATTAGAAGTGTTCTGATTCAGATTTTGACTTTGGTTTTGCGGTGTTGGAGATGGTTGAGGTTGGGTATTTTGAAGATGAGAGGGCATTTGGGGGTGGTTATTCTGAGGAGGAGGTGGAGTTTGATAAGAGTCTGAAGCATACTGCGGATTTTGGGTAGTTGGGTCTATAGCAGGGGGATTCTGAGCGAGCGGCATGCCTTGAGCTGGATCCACATTTGAGGAAGGAAAGTAGATAGGAGGCCTTCCCTCTGTAGCATTAACAGCAAAACCCGGCGGAGACAGATCCTGTGTCCTTTGCATTTCCATTCTCATTTCTGCAATTTGCTGCATCAATTGCAGAATCAACTCATTATGGTCCGCTATGGTCCGCTATGGTGGGTTGAGCCACCACAACATCAGTAAGACCAACTTCCTCGCTATTATCTCCCATAGTCATCTTTCCTTTGTCAGAATTTTGCCTTGGGAAGGAATCTACGTGACCTTTTGATCTGGTGAAGTAAGGATGATCTGCCAGCTTAATCAACACCGATCAGTTCAAAATACCTGGTTCTGGGCAGCGAACCGGAACTACGAGTTTGACGGATACGATTCCACCACCTCTCCAAACTCGAACAGCCGCGAAAACGTTTTAAAAATATTAAACTATGGAACCAAGAATTCTCGAAAAAAATTCTGGGTACTCTTTGGTCTCCTCCCCTATTTTTGGTGCAATGAAGAGAGGCTTATATAGGACCAATTTTTGGTTCAAAATAGATGTGGGAAGCGATGTGGGACAAATGCAAAAAGTCCAAAATTTGTCTATTTGAATGGTTTAAAGTAATTGATTAATAGGATGAATTCACATAAATCGATTTAGCGAGCTTCTTAATCTTAACAAAAAATAAAATAATTAATTTAATCGTAAACTTAGTGATTCAAAAAATATAACTATGATTTAAACTAAACTAATTTAAAAGACTACTTACTAAATTTAAAATATTTTGAGATGATTTTTGAATAATCATAAAATATACTAATTATATACATAATTATGTAAAATATAGACATTATCTAAAAACTTTAAGAAACGGCAAAAATTATTCAAAATAACGCAAACTTTATATTTTTCGTAAATTTATAAAACTAATTATTTTAAATTGTTTGAGAGTTTAAGAATCTTAGCTCATGAATTAATTTCTACCGGGGAGGGTCAAATTGGGTGTCAACAGTAATTCTACTACTTTAATCCATTAAAATTATCTATATATTAAGAGAAAACTATTAATTTAATTAAGTATATATGAATGAGCTTAATAAGCCTAGCTTAGCAAGTGACATAACATACCAAATCATAAAACTTCATAAAAAACGAGGTGTTTTCTTAAATTTGTAACCTTTTAAATTCCTTTTTGATGTTTGGTTAATGCTCATGCTAAGACATTTTAAGCTTTTGTCTAGATTGACAAACTGGTGAACTTAAGAGTTTGAGAATTCAGATGTTTGGGATGAAACGTTTTATTGAAATGTTATCATTAGAAGTAGTTTACCTGATAAATCATGCTAGATAATTGCTCAGTCTCCTCTCACTTGTGAAAAAAGACGTTGACCAGTTGAATGTCTTTTATCTAATTTACTCACTTGAGAACGCAAAAAAAAAATCATCTGCAAACCCAGTGTTATGAAAGGTGAGGCGAGGCGAGATCAGAATGGCGACGTATGGCGACGTAATGGCGACGTATGGCGACGTAATGGCCACACCAATGGCGCCGCCCTTTTATTTAAATTTTTTAAAAATATTTGACTTAACAATATTAGTCAAAATTAGTTTTTTTTTTATACTTTTGAAATCTGCTGCTGCGACTCTCGCGACTGAATCTCTTCTCCCTCGCGACTCTCTTCTCCCCTCGCGACTCTCTGCTGCTGCGAGTTGTTGGCTTGCTGCAGCCTGCTGCTGAAGACGGACCTGAGGTATATCGTATACCTTTTTTCTGTTCTTCTTCTTCAATTTTTTTTCAGTTCTGTATTTTTCCTTCATCAGTCATCAGACTCATGGTCTTTAAAGTTTTAGACTTTTTAGTATCTACTATTGGTTTTTGAATTGAATATTTGCCAATATGTGTTATTACTATTAAGATTTTGGATAAAATATGCAATTAAATATTTTTAATTTTTGGTATTAATTGGCGCCTTGATTCAAAAAGGCAAGCGCCTCGCCGCGTGGCGAGGCAGGCCCTTGTCGCCTTTTGTCGCCTCTCGCCGTCCACAACACTGTGCAAACCCCTTCCTTCATTTGGGAATTTCGTTTTTTCGAAATTGAGTATATTCAGCGGATGTGCCTTTTGCTCAATATAACTCTCCCCTGCCAAAATGACTAATTCTAGTTAGTATCAGTTTTTCTTTTTCTTGGTTGTGTGTAAGATTAGTATTGACAGACTTTTTTTTCAGGATGTCAAATCCCCAGAGTCAACAATATTGCAATTCATTCATAGCATTCACTCAGGTGGCTTTGCTGATACTGGCCCACGTAGGTTCATGGAAGATGAACATATGAGGATATATGATCTATCTGGACATCTTGGCTCACTCAAGAAGTTTCCGAAGCCCAGTGCTTTCTATGGGGTAACTGCTAGTGGCCTTATTTGTCCCTGTGCATTTTCAAAGGCAAAGCTTTTCTAACATATAGTTTTATAGGTATTTGATGGTCATGGAGAACCAGAGGCTGCAGTTCATGTGAGAAAAAATGTACTCAGATTATTTTTTTATAGACACCAATTTTCCTGAGACTTCAGAAGTTGATGATGCATTTCTAGAAGGGGTGGAGAGATCTCTTAGGAAGGGGTTTCTTCTGGCTGCAACGTTAGCAGCTCTTGTGTTGGGAAGGTAAGATCGTGATTCATCGTGATGCACCTATATTAACAAGTAATGACTTCTCCGTCCTGTAGAATAATGGTTATGGAGTATATGAATTTGCTACCAAGTTTTGTACCATAAATATTGATTTTACAACGAAGTTGCTGAGTGGGGGGTGAGCATTAGAGTTGACCTGGTTGTTCAATGGAACAATAACTTAGCTTTGTGCATATATTTGTATTCTTGTTATCTAAATGATACTCTGTTGTGTTTTAGGCTATTAATGCAGGAGACTGCCGAGCAGTACTCTTTACTTCCCCTGATCATCAAGAGCCACGGGGGCTAAGACGGCTTGATGATTCCGAACAGTGTGCCAAGGACCTTGTCATGGAGGCCTTGCGGCTCACAGTAATTGTTGTATGCTTTACTGATTAAGGAGCTGCAGCTTCTCTGCAGAAGCCTTGTATAGCTTGCAGAGCCATTGGTGGCGGTGCAAGCTGTTTGCAGCTTTTCTCATTTTGAGCAGCTATAGTTTTGGTAGTAAGATCTTTTTTTCTTGCTTTTGTATTTGGGTGGATATATGTACATACCATTCGTTGGGAGCTAAACTGACTTTAAGTTTATTATGGTTGTTAGCGTATGGCCCCGTGTTTATGTAACTCATTCTATTAGTTGTACATAATAATGTACACTTGTAGTTCTTCTTTTATCTCAATAAAATATGTGATTTTCAAGTATATGGACTGATTTTGGGGGAAAAGCCTGATGAAAAACATTTTGGGAACTTTATCGAATTTTCGATGGCATATTTGAGTTTTTTTCTGAATAATGCTTGTTGATTACCCACATAGATATGATCCATTCTATATTGAGTAATTTGTTTAGCCCAATTGGAAGCCAGGCCCACCCAGCTATTTCTTGGTCATTTGCACTTTTCGGCATGCGATCTTGTTAAGTTTTTTGTTCTTTTACAACCACTTACTGTGTTAGTATAATCCGAGCATTAAGAGTGTTCCTTTTCACCACACCGCCATCAGAAAGAGTACGTGATCACTTTAGAGATTCAAGTTTAAATTCACATGGATTAATTTTTTTTAGGTGTTTATTCTCAACGAGGCTTAGATGTATGAGAAGAAACTGTCTGGTTTTTAAAACAGATTTGAGCCATAGTTTTATTTCAACGTCTAAATTGTTAGAAATTTGCAATGTCCTCTCTTCTTATGTGGTGTGATGGATCTATCTTGAAGTATGAAAAGTTCTGTTTTCATTTTCTTTTCTGATCTAGAAGAGTTCCTTTCTTAAATACCTTTGATGTAAAGGGAGAATATAGTCTTTTCTATAGATGGTTGGGCTATTTGGTATGAACAGTGTCGAGTTAGAGTTTCAATATAGTGCTTCGTAGAGTTTCATCGATAACATCCTTTTACATTGAGAAATGATGATCTGCTCGCATCTATGTTGTTGTTTTTTGCTTAAAGTAGATGGTTATTTTTGTCGTGCGCTATACACTGCTTTTACAAAAAAATTGAGAGATGCAGCTTTAACTTGTTTTGTAATATTGAATTTCAGGAGGTGAAAGCTAATGTTGAACACTAATCTGTATTTGCTGCTGACTGCATGGATCAAAACTATGAAGCAGAATGAAACAGGTCCAAATGAAGCAAAATGATATCGCGGATTCATATAACTGATTACTTGTACACAGAGAATGTTAGGAGGAAACCTTGTGGATTGTTCCATTGCTTTTCAAGGGTGAAAGATTATTATTACCTGTTCCAGTAAACTAAACAATTAGGCACCGGAAATTTCTCACTTTCCGTATGTTCAGCAACTGGGAACAATCTAATGAAGACGACTGAGAATTACGATGCTTCATTCAAGTTGCTTTTATTATTTGTACATGTTAGAGAAAACTTGTGTCATCAATCAGAATCCTTATGCCAAGAAATATTAAAAGCACTTCTCTTCAGACTAACGAAGTTCAAATTCAATCAGTAATATGACAAAGTAATACTTTTTCATCATTTACAGTTCCCCATCTGCTATCGGCTCTATTTATTCTATACTTCCCTAGTGTATCAGCATTAATTCCGTCTGCGTTGCTGAATTTTTTCACCCAGGCAGAGTCTTACAGCATGGACCACTATAGCTGGTAAATGTAGGAAGACGGTAAATGTGCAATTGATAAAGTCAATATCTCCATAGCGAGCATCGTACAGTATCTCTTGGCTATATACCACAAGGTACCCCATGAACAATGCATGCAGAGTGTATCCCTACACACAAGCAGTACTCATCATCAAGTCAGTCATATTATTTATTCATTAGACAGAAGTAACACATCGTATGCATACAACTGCATGCTTACCACTAACATCCAATGAGCTATGTGGCTGTCAAGGATATCTAAAGCATAAACACAAACGCCGGAGAATATTACAGCACCAGAATAAAGCAGGGTTCCCAAGTAGATTTCTCTCCTTTCTGTCGTCATCAAGGCTACAAGCCAGAAAGTTCCAATGCCAATTGTTGAACCTACCAAAAGGCCCAAAGCAAGGCTGGAGAGAAAGAAAGGAATGCTTTCTGAAGTTAGATATTGTTCAAAATATTCTTCAAATAAGGGGCTAATCAACTGCACATACAGAAGGGGCAAGAGTAACTGCTATTGTACTCATTAAGATGCAATAAATTAAATTGTAGGAATCCACAGAGCAAGTGAATGTCTTTGTCAAATGTAAGATGCAATGTATTTAAGCGCACTCTTCATAATTTGGTCATGTTTCATAATTTCACTAATTCATGAGCAATACTTGGTGCAAATACACAACTCTTTCACAATCTGGTCATCATACTGCTAGCCAAGAATGCACAAACTTTAGAACTTCATAACATAATTGTGAGATACACTTTTCTAACTATAATTCTAGTCAAGTACCTTAAGTTAATGAAGAATAGAAGTAATTTCAGGGTGTAGGAATCTTAAATACAAGTCATATTAGTGAATGCTTCTCATTCATAAGCTAAATATAATGCAAATTCTGAACTGTGAAAGCCTAGATGATTGATCGATCATGCCGTTAATACATAAATTTTCAGACATTCCAGGTTGTCCAAAACCCACGCGATCCAAAATGTGTGTTGTGTGCAAGAATGATACAAGATGTCAAATTCATCCACTCCAATGCCATTGTTCTCACAAGTCCTTATGAAAGAATTTTCACAGAGAAAGCAGTCATTCTAATTGATTATGGAAAACAATAGTTTCTACAAGGGTACCAATTTTTTCCGGTTAAGATTTCGAGTAGATCTAACGATTTTTAAGGATAATGGGATTACAAGTATATACCAATCAGCAACAAGCCTTTCTCCGTACACAATTGAAGACTACAAAATCAGGTTCCTAGTGATGTGATATAACCAGAAAGCAGTCAAAGCAACCATATCAAACTTTGACAGAAAATTTCTGAACAATTTATAGCATCTTTTGACTCTTACGCTTGTTCCATTTCGGTGAGATGTTGGATAATAAGGCCAGAAGAAGCTCCCAAGTTAAAGACAGCATGCAGCAAGAGTAAAACCCTCTTCCTCTGTATAGATAGTAGAAGATCTACTTTTAAGAAGCAACTTCAAGAATAATTAACAACTTGGAAGAAAATCTATACAGTATAGATCACATACCACTCTCCATGGTGGTGTAATGTACAGCCAGAGTAAACTTGCTACAGAAGAAATGACTGTGACCGGCCCTCCCGCTTCCCAGATCCAGTGCAAGAATGATCCAAAAGTAAAGCTCAACATGGTACAGAAGAAAGTAAGATACACCTATAATCACATGGGGAAAAAAAAGGGAAATCCAATACTTAGAAGCGAAAATGCATCTTTTTCAAGATAACTAGGTTTTGCAAAAAATGGAAGGATCAAACACAAGATACTGAAATCTGATCCAAAAACGACTTTCAATACCAAGCTCGACTCAAAATGCTAAAGAAATTTTGCATGTTAATCCAATCAGATTATCACTGACGACATAATTAAGTGCAAAAGAACAGTAAAAATTACAGAAATTGTAAAATGTTGCCTTATTTCTGACTGAACTACAACAATTTGTAAAGATAGCCAACAATCATTATCGACATTTTCGTGATTACAAGTAGGTCTTCTAACATCGCGATTACGTAAATATAAAAACCTTCATTCCTCAATCTCTCTAATACCAAACTCGACTCAAATGCTAAAGAAAAGCTGCATGCTACTCCAATCGGTTTTAATAGATTATCACTAACGGCATAATTAAGTGCAAAAGAACAGTAAAAATTACAGAAATTGTAAAATTTTGCATTATTTCTTACTGAACTACAACAAATTTTAAAATTAATCAACAATCATTATCGGCATTCTCTCGATTACAAGTAGATCTTCTAATACATCTCGATTACGTAATTCGAGAAACCTCCATTCCTCTATCTCCAAAATACAATTTCTTAAATTACAACATTTTAATCAGAAAAAAAGTAGAATAAGTTTAAGGATAAATGAATGTACCCTGTTCAAGCTTCTGCAAGCATGCATGGAGATTCTTCCAGAATCCATCAAGTCTTGTTTTGTCCAATTCCTTTTGAAGTAAGCTTTCACAGCATTTTTCATCACTGAGAATTTCATTTTTTTTGGCAGAGAGAAAACGGAATCGGAAAACTGATGAAGAAGAAGAAGAGCTGTGCTCTGTTTATACTGAAAAAGAGTTCGTTACCATCGACTACTCTCCCCGTTACTCTTTTCGGATTATTTACGCTTCTACCTTGCAGTTATGGGCCGAGTTAAGGAAATATTCCAGAGGTATTTTCGTCAAACGAGCAAAGAGAAAGTATCCGCGTGTTCAGATCGTTGGCGGGAAAGGGGAGGGGTTTTAGAAATGTAATTGTAGCATATTTAAATCGTCACGTAGAAGATAAGTACTAATTTATATAAGATGTTCAGTTTTATTTTTTTATTTAATTAAATTGATACATTGGTTAAAAATCTTACATTTTCTTTTTTATTTTATGTTTTATATTTTTAATTAAATATAGTCTATATAATACTTAAAAGCTATTTAAAATAGTCCCCTCATCCGTCATCATCAAAGTCTTAATTACTCAATTTAGGATTAAAGAAAAAATTTATTTCCTCTACAAGCTCCCAATTTCTCTTTTTTCATATTTTTTTTGGCCTAAAAGTTAGCTTCTTGAATTAAGTCACTGTTATACTAGCCCTCAATCATTATTATACAATTCAGCTATTATTATCTCTAATTAATTTCTTCATTTCGATAAAAGCTCAACCACTTCACCAACTATTATCGACAAAGTTTCTCTAGTTCAGTCATTGTTATCTTTTATTAGTTTCTCCTTTGCGGTAAGAGTCCAAAAAATGTGTTTTATACAACTAAATCATTCCCAATAACTAGCAGATAATTTTATGTTGATCAAACCATTGATAAGCCAAAATGTGCTTAGTCACACACCCTCTAATATAGTTTTTAAAACTAAGTAGTCGTGTTAATTTGCCTAAATATAATTGGAAGTGCCAGGAGGAAACAGAGACGATATTTTTTATGATACCAAAAATAGCTTAATAATTTTGGTATAAATGAAGTAAAATTGTTGAGTGAGCATTTGTGAAATTAAACCAAATAGTCTTATGTATGATTCCAATGAGACCCCTAAAATTGAAAACTCATGTAACAATTCAAATAGTCTTCATTGCACCATCTTGAAAAAAAAGAAAGAACACTTATTAGTAAGTACTACATTTATTAGCATTCAAGAGTTTCTTAATCACAAAGTTTATTTGTGTGGTAAGGTAGGTAATCAGCAATCAGTATTTGTAGAAATATTCAATGACTAAAATGTTAGCCACAAAGGAATATTTTTTCATCATTTACAGTTCCTAATCTGCCTTTTGATTAACTTTTGCACCAAAGGGAAGGCATACTCTTGCAGCATGGAGCACTATAGCCGGTAAATTGAAGAAGACAGTGAGTGCGCGATTGATAAAGTCAATATCTCCAAAGCTAATATCGTAGAATATCTCTTGGCTATATACCACAAAGTACCCCAGGAACAATATCACCGAAGCGGTTCCCTACAACAAGCAGTATTCATCATCAAGTCAGTCATATTATTCCTTCATTATACAGAGGCGAGTTTAGAGCTAGAGTCAGTGAGTTGAAAATGACTTATCATATTGTATGTATACATATTAACTTCGAGGCAAAAGTAATGATTTATTAATATGGGAACTGTTTTATAGGATGAGTGTGGTCGCATTGTATGCATACAACTGCTTACCTTTAGGATGGCTAGGACTGTGTAGCTGTCACGGACTAAACAGCCAATCACAAGCAAGACTGCTAACATTACAAGACAACAATAAAGCAGGCCACCGTGGTAGATGTGGCTCCTTTCTGTTATTATTGTGACTTGAAACATGAAATATGCAATGCCAACTGTTGTACCTGCAAAAAAGCTGGCAACAAAGCTGGAGAGCAAGTTTGGAATGCTTTCTGAAGTTAGATATTGTTCAAAATAAGGAAAAGAGAACAACAAGGGCTATCAACTACACATACTGTAGGAGCAAAGTAACTGCTATTGAATTCATTAAGATGCAATATAATGTAGGAATTAACAGAGCATGTCTTTGTTATTTTAGAACAAACTCCAGGAATCAGGGGTAAATTATCTATGTGAACTCTTCGCAATTTGGTGCAGATGCAGAACTTTGTCACATTCTGGTCATCATATTGCTCAACTTCTCTCATTCATAAGCCAAACATAGTTCAAAATTTGAAACTCTATGTGCTATAACATATACTAATAGCCGACAATGCAGAGACATTAAAACTGTTCTGGTTTCCAAAGAAGCACATAATTGTTAGATACATTTTTCTAACTATAATTCAAGTCAAGTCCCCTAAGTCCATGACGGATACAAGTAATTTCAGGGTATATGAATCTTAATTATAATTTACAAGCCATCAATTTAGAAGTCCAAAACAAAAGTTTATAGCTTAACGACAGACCAACATTCTAGCACCCAATGCTAGACATATTGCTCAATGTTTTTCATTCATAAGCTAAGCATAATGAGAATTCTGAACTGTGAAAATGCCTAGGTGATCGATCATGCCATTAATGCACAAATTAATTTTCAGACATTCCAGGATGTCCAAAACATACGTGATCCTAGCCGCATTTAGCTAACTACTTGCAAGAATGATACAAAATGTCAAATTCCTCCATTCATGTGCCCTTGTACTAACAAGTCCTTACTAATTTTGACAGAGAGAGTAGTCATTCTAATTGAAGCTGAAAAACAACATCTACAAGGATAAAGTGATCACAAGTATAGACTAATCAGCAAAAAGCCTTTTTCTGTACACAATTGAAGACTACAAAAATCAGTTTCCTGATAATATCATATGAGAAGTAAGCAGTAAAAGCAACCATATAAAACATCTACAGAAGATAAGATATCGGAACAATGTTTAGCATATTTTGAGCCTTACTTTTGATGCATTTCAAAGAGATATTTGGTAAGAAGGCCAACAGAAGCCCCGAAGGAAAAGGCATAAATCATCAATAGTGAGCGCCTTTGATTCTGTATAGACAGAAGATTTACAAAATAAGAAGCGACTTGAAGAACAGTTCAGCAACTTGGAAGAAAATCTACGAGTCATTGATCACGTACCAGTCTCCATGGTGGTGTAAAGTAAAGCCAGAGTAAACTTGTTAAAGAACAGAGGACTGTGAACAGCCCTCCTACTTCCCAGAACAAGTGCAAGTAGGATCCAATAGTAGAGCAAAACATGACATAGAAGAAAGTATAATACACCTATTTGATCAGTAAAAACTAATCAATCACAGGAAAAGGGCCCTTCATAGTGTTGGAATTGGAAGCTGAAATCTGAAATTGCACTAAACCATCCCATTCAATTGTTATGCTACTTTCATTCAAAACAACTTCTAAGACTGAATAGGGAGTAAGGCTTCAATAACAAACTCGATACAAAATGTTACTCCAGTTGTTAAATCAGATTATCACTAACGTCCAAGTGCAGAGGAACAGCAAAAATTACGTCAATACATTAAAATCTTCTGAGAATCGGAATTCATCAATCCTGAAGATTTTAAGAAAAGCAAGTAGAATGTTGCCCTATTTCTTACTGTTAAAAAACAAATGGACTATGATTATCCGCAATATTCCGAGAAACGAAATTCCTCAATAGTGAAGATACAAAACATTTAAGGATTTAACAATTAGCATCATCTTCTGATCAGCTATTAGTAACATGACTAAAATCTCGATTTCTCTAGATCAATATTCTGATCAGAACAGTAATTCTTAGGTATAGGATGAATGTACCGCATTCAAGATATCAAGAGTTTCCGGCTTAACTTTTCCAGATTTCATCAGGTCTTCTCTTCCCCAGTTCCTGTTGAAGTACCATTTCACAGCATTCATCGCATGGAGTTTCAACTCTGAGAACTTCATAATTCTTCTCTACTTATTTCAGAGAGAAAATGTAAATGGAAAAGTGATGAGGAAGAATGAGAAGCGTGAGCTGTTTTTATAGTTTCGCAGAGAAGAGTTCATTACCAATGACTGCCCTTGCCATTACTCTATTTCAGATATTTACGGTTTTACCTTTCAGTTATGGGCTGAATTTCAGGTGTAAGCTGGGGTAATTTCGTCAAGGAAGTAAAAGAATCTCCTAACTCATATCATTGGCGGGAAGCTTTTCCTTTTTTCTCATTTGGTTTTGTAAAATTACTCCTGTGGAACAATTGTATTTCTTATAAACAAAATAGTCTAAAACTAGTCAGTTTTTGATGAATTATGTCGAAACAATGTTTTTTCTCTTTCTTTAATTATCAGCAATAATAATATATATGTAAGCCCAAATTTTGATTGTTATCCTTTTTTACTGGAACATACCAGTGATGAATTCCAGTTCATTGTAAAGATAGTCGACATGTATTTTGGTTGTGTTTGACTATGGAGAAATATTTTCATAGAAAATGAAATAGATAACAAATTATTCGTGTGTTTGCTAAAAAGGTGCAAATAAATACATTTTTCCTATCAAAACAATTGAAATGTCTTAAAAGGTATTTGGTTAACCAAGAGTGCTTATACATTGGGGGTGAATGGTGACCAACAGAAAGCAAATTAGACCAACTGAAAAAAAATTGAAAAGTGGTTTTGAAAACTGATATCAAGAGAAAAGCTAACCGATTTGTAGCTAAAATTATGTGAAAAAATTAGGAACTCTGGAATATCCAATTACTATTTGCCAAGGAATATAATATTCAAAGCACTTAGCTTCAGACTAACGAATATCAAATTCAATCAGTAAAATGTAGTGACAAAGGAATACTTTTCATCATTTACAGTTCCTCATTTGCATTCTACTCTCTATTTATTCTACAGTTCCAAGTGTATCAGCATTAATCCTGTCGGTGTTGCTCAATATTTGCACCCAGGCATAATCTTGCAGCATGGACCACTATACCCGGTAAATGGAAGAAGATGGTGAGTGTGCGATTGACAAAGTTGATTTCTCTAAAGTGAGCATCATACAGTATCTCTTGGCTATATACCACAACGTACCCCAAGAACAATGCAAGCACAACGCATACCTATCACACAAGCAGTACTCATCATCAGGTAAGTCATATTATTCATTCATTAGACAGAAGTAATGACTTATTACCATGGGAGCTGAGTTATAGGATGTGCGTGAGCACATTGTACGCATACAACTGCTTACCTTGAACATCCAATGAGCTACGTGTCTGTTAATGACTTCGTAATTTCTAACAAAGCAGGTGGCAAGCATTAGACTAAAAGGATAAGTAAGGCAGTTGATGTAGATTTCTCTCCTTTCCCTCGATAACAAGGATTCAATCCAGAAAGTTCCGATGGCAAGTGTTGGACCTGCATAAAGGCTGACAACAAGGCTGGAGAGGAGGCAAGGAATGCTTTCTGAAGTTAGATATTTTTCAACTTATCAAATTATTCTTCAAATAAGGAACACAGAACAACGAGAGATAATCAACTACACATAAAAAGAAGGAGCAAAGTAATTGTTTGAATTCATTAAGATGCAATATAATGTAGAAACTGAAAGTGCAAGCAAATGTCTTTGTCATATTAGAAATGACTTCAAGAATTCAGTGTAAAAATATTCAAGTGCATCCTTTATAATTTCGTCATGTTTCTTGGTTTCACTCATTTATGCGCCCTACTCGGTGCAAATGAAGAACTCCTTCACAATTTGGTCATCATATTGCTAAATTTCTGTGTGCCGTAACATATACTGGTAGCCAAGAATGCACCTAATGGTGAGATACAATTTTCTAACTGTAACTCCAGTAACATCCCCTAAATCCATGAAAGATACAAGTAATTACAGGGTATAGGAATCTGAAGTAAAGTCGTTAGTTTACAAGTCCAAAAACAATAGCTTTTAACATAACGACAGACCAACATTCTAACACCCAATACTTAGTTTCTACAAGGATACTAACTTCTCCAGTTAGGATTTCGAGTAGATCTGATGATTATTAAGGATAAAGTAATCACAAGTATAAATACCAATCAGCAAAGAGCCTTTCTCCGCACACAATTGAAGACTACAAAAATCAGGATTCTGATAATATGATATGATAAGAAAGCAGTAAAAGCAATCATATAAAACTTCAACCAGAAGATATATCTGAACAATGTTTTGCATCTTTTGAGTCTTACATTTGATTCATTCCGAGGAGATATTCGATATAAAGGCCAAGAGAAGCACCCATGTTACAGGCTGCAAATATCAAGAGTGAGACCCTTGTCCTCTGCATAATAGACCGAAGATTTACGACATAAGAAGCGACTTCAATAATAAATCAACAACTTGGAAGAAAATCTACAAGACACAGATCACTTACCACTCTCAATGGTGATATAAAGTACAGACAGGGTAAACTTGCTGCAGAAGAAAGGACTGTGAACCGCCCTCCCACTTCCCAGATCAATTGCAAGAAAGATCCAAAAGAAAAGCTCCAGAAGGCACATAAGAGAGTAAGATACACCTATATTTCAGCAAACTAATCAATCACAGGGAAAAAGGGGAATCCAATACTTGAAGCAGATGTGAAAATGCATCTTTTCCAGCTAACTAGGTTTTGCAAAGAAAGAAAAGATCAAACACAAGATGCTGAAACCTGAAATTGCATGAAACAAGTAAATCCCTCCATCCAAAATTATATGAAACGAATACATTTTGGGAAGCTTGAATGCACTTGGCACCATTAAACTTCATTTAAACTATTCAAAAACAACATTCAAGACTGAATAGGGAGCATAGTTTCAATACCAAACTCGAGTCGAAATGCTTAAGAAAAGTTGCATGTTACTCCAATCGTTTTGTCAGATTATTATTAACAGCATAAGCATTTCATCATTGAAAAACTATGGTAATCATTGAAAAATATTCAGAAAAATCGAAATTCATCATGAATCCTGATGAATTAAGTAAAGCAAGTACAAAAGAAAGAGAAAAATTACGGTAATACATGTAAAATATTCAGAAAAATCAAAATTCATCATGAATTCTGATGAATTAAGTAACACTAAAACAAATCGATTCCAAGTAGATCTCCTGCTACAGCTATCAATAATGAGACTTACGTACAGTTACAATATCTTAATTAACTCGATTCCTCAATCTCTCGATCATAATATTTTTCATAATCAACACTTTAATCAAGTAGAGCAATAATACTTACACTTGTGATCAAATATAAAGAAAAAATGAAACCGTAAGAATGAATGTACCTTCTTCAAGCTTGCATAAGCGTGCTGGGTCATTTCTCCATTATTCATCAGGTCTTCTATTGTCCAATTCCTTACGAAGTAAGCTCTCACAGCATTCATGGCCTGGAGTTTCATATCTGTGAACTTCATGTTTTTTTGCTTCAGAGAGAAAATTGAATCGGAAATTTGATGAAGATGAATGAGGAACGTGAGCTGTGTTTGTTATACACAGAAGAGTTCACTGCCCCTCGCATTTCCTCTGTTTGGGGATATTTACGGTTCTACCTTTCGGTTATTGGCAGAGTTCAGGGGACATTGCAGGGGTACTTTCGTCAAAGCAGAAAAGGAGAACAATCTCCAGGCTCAAGTCGTTGGCGGGAAAGGGGAGATGTGGGAATAAATTTATTTTTGACTAAATTAATTACATCAAAATGCCCCCAATCCAAAATATTTCCTAAATTAATTTAGATTGTTTTTTATTTTTATTTTTAAAAGATCAATATTAGTTTTCATATTATTTTCTCGTTGTATATTTTTTTTTCTCAAATTGCACGTGTAGTTTTGAATGAGCAATTTTGTAAATAAATGAACAAAGGAAATCTCAGTGTTACCGCAATAATATATTCCCTTGGGTGGTGTTGGAATCGAGAGCGTGAGAACAACTTTGCTTGAAGCGCTAGTTTTTGGTGAAATTTGTTGAGAAAATATTTTTTGCCCTTTATTTATTAGCAATAATAATATATGTAAGTTCAAATTCTATCATCATGCTTTTCGACTTGTGAATATATCCATGATGAATTTCAGTTCATTGTAAATAAAGTCGACATATATTTTGATAGAAAATATTTTCCTTTGGTGTGTTTGCTAAAAAGTTCCAAATAAATATTTTTTCCTATTGAAACAATTGAAATGTCTTAAAAGAAGTAATATTTGGTTAAACAAAAATGCTTATCACCAACAGAAAGCAAAATAGACCAACTGAAAGGGGTTTTCAAAAATTGATATCAAGAGAAAAGCTCGTAGCTAAAATTTTGTGAAAAAAATGGGAACGCTAGAATATACAATTACTATTTGCCAAGGAATATAATATTCAAAGCACTTGGCTTCAGACTAACGAATTGCAAATTCCCCATCTGCATTCTACTCTCTATTTATTCTACAGTTCCAAGTGCATCAGCATTACTTCTGTGATTCTATCTGTGTTGCTCAATTATGCACTGAATCAGGCATAGTCTTGCAGTATGGACCAATATACCCGGTAAACGGAAGAAGATGGAGAGTGTGCGATTGACAAAGTTAATTTCTCCAAAGTGAGCATCATACAATATCTCTTGGCTATATACCACAATGTACCCCAAGAACAATGCAAGCACAATGCATACCTATCACACAAGCATTACTCATTATCAAGTCAGTCATATTGTTCATTCATTAGACAGAAGTAATGATTTATATATAGGATGTGTGTGAGCAGATTGTATGCATACAGCTTCTTACCTTATACAAAAAATGAGCGGCCCGGCAGCCAATGTAGTCTGCATTACTAATAACGAAGGTGGAGAAACATAGAGCCCAACAATAATACACGCAGCCCAAGTAGATATCACTCCTTTCCCTCGTAAACATCGATCCAAACTGTTGACTCTTTGGCCTAATTATTTAGTCCCACATCGGAGTTTTATGTATTGTGAAGGAGAATTTGGGGTTATAAAAGAACTCCTCCTCCTTCATTGTAAAATGCACCATTTGTAATCTCTTCTCTCTATCTAATAAAAGCAGGCTGCTTTGAGCGGTGCTCGGAGATTAAGCTTTCGCGGCTGAACTCCATTATTAAAATTGTTCGGTCTCTTTTCTCTTCTTTTCAGTTAATATTCGATATTACTTGTCGGGTATCTTTGTTAGTGTTCTGTCCGGTTCAGTTCATTTGAACCGGTTCATTTCACTAAAGTTGTTCCGTTTTGTAGGGAAATTACCCGAATTTCCCAACAAGTGGTATCAGAGCCAAGGTTCTGTCTGAGTATGCTCTGTGGTTGCAGCTGCGTCTGATCTTCCACATCAGAAAAGAATTATTTTGGTCATTTTGTGTCGAAAGTTTTTTCTAAGTCAGAGTTCTGTCTGAGTATGCTCTGTGGTTGCAGTTTAGCCTGATCTTCCACACCAGAAAGGAATTACTTTGTCTCAGTAGAAGCCTTCGATTGTTTGAATTCTGTTGTAATATCCAATATTTTTTTTTGAGTCTGTAATGGCAAATAAAGATCAAGAAATGGAGTCTGTTGCAAATATTCCACCGAAGACATCGGGTGCCTCGTCATCATGGTCAAGATTCCCGATGTCTACTTTGAAGTTGGCGGTTGAAATATTCGATGGTACGGGCCATTTCGGTATGTGGCAAGGGGAGGTTTTGGACTCCCTTTTCCAGCAGGGTCTTGATATTGCTATTGAAGAAGTCAAACTAGAAGGAGTTGAAGATAAAGATTGGAAAATCATTAATCGGTTGGCATGCGGAACAATTCGATCGTGTCTATCCAGGGAGCAAAAGTATGCTTTCAAGAATGAGACTTCTGCATACAAATTGTGGAAGGCATTGGAGGACAAGTTTCTGAAAAAGAGTGGTCAGAACAAGCTCCTAATGAAGAAAAGGTTGTTCCGATTTGATTACAAACAAGGTACTACTATGAATGAACATATCACTATGTTTAATCAATTAGTAGCAGACTTGCTTAATTTAGATGTCATATTCGATGATGAAGATCTGGCTTTGATGTTGTTATCATCTCTTCCCGATGAATTTGAACATTTGGAGACAACGTTACTTCACGGGAAGGAGAATGTGTCGTTAGATGCTGTTTGTTCTGCTTTATATAGTCATGAACTGAGAAAGCAGGATAAGATGAAAACAAAGGCAACAACATCAGAAGAAGTATTGGTGGCAAGAGGTCGTCATCAAAACCAGACAAAAGGGAGAAGAGGAAGGTCCAAATCAAAAGGTCGAGCCATTGCCAAAGATGAGTGTGCTTTCTGTCATGAGAAAGGGCACTGGAGGAAAGACTGTCCAAAGTTGAAGAAGAAAGGGAAGGCTCCGCAAGACGCCAATGTTGCAGAATGCAAAAGCGATGCAGAATCAGATATCTCTTTAGTGGTCGCTCCTACAACATCACATGCAGATGAGTGGATATTGGATTCAGGTTGTACCTATCATATGTGTCCCATTCGGGAGTGGTTCTTTGAATTTCAGGATCTCGATGGCGGAGTTGTTTACATGGGTAATGATAATTTATGTAAAACAACCGGAATAGGTTCAATCAAACTGCAGAATCATGATGGATCCACCAGAATCTTGCGAGATGTGCGGTACGTGCCAAAGTTGAAGAAGAATCTCATCTCATTGGGGGCTTTAGAATCTAAAGGCCTAGTTATAACGATGCGAGATGGAGTTCTTAAAGCAACTTCTGGAGCGTTGGTGATGTTAAAGGGTGTGAGAAAGAACAATCTGTATTACTATCAAGGTAGTACAGTGGTCGGGACAGTAACAACAGTAACTTCTTGCACCAAGAAAGATACTGAGGCAACGAAGCTGTGGCATATGCGGTTGGGACATGCTGGTGAAAAATCTTTGCAAATTCTTGCCAAGCAAGGATTGTTGAAAGGTACGAAGACTTGCAAACTTGAGTTTTGTGAACATTGTGTTCTTGGAAAACAACGAAGAGTGAAGTTTGGCACTGCAATTCATAATACCAAGGGTATTCTGGATTATGTGCATTCAGATGTATGGGGACCTGCCAAGACTCCGTCTCTTGGAGGAAGGCATTATTTTGTCACTTTTGTTGATGATTTTTCCAGGAGAGTTTGGGTGTTTTCTATGAAGAACAAAGATGATGTACTTGGAATTTTCCTTAAGTGGAAAGTTCAAGTTGAAAACCAGACGGGAAGGAAGATCAAGGTTCTCCGAACAGACAATGGTGGAGAATACAAGAGTGATCCGTTCCTTAAGGTATGCCAAGACTGTGGCATAGTTCGGCACTTCACCGTCAGGAAAACACCGCAACAGAATGGGGTGTCAGAGCGTATGAACAGGACACTTGTGGAGAAAGTTCGCTGTATGCTGTCTAATGCTGGGTTAGGCAGAAAATTTTGGGCTGAGGCGATAACATATGCTCAACATCTCGTCAATCGTTTGCCATCATCTGCTATTGATGGCAAAACTCCATTAGAGGTATGGTCTGGAAAACCTGCAACTGATTATGATACTTTGCACGTTTTTGGTTCTGTTGCATATTATCATGTGATTGAATCAAAGTTGGATCCACGGGCAAAGAAGGCTTTGTTCATGGGATTCAATGCTGGAGTGAAGGGATACCGTCTGTGGTGTCTCGAGGCAAAGAAAACAATTATAAGCAGAGATGTTACCTTTGATGAATCTGCCATGTTAAAGAAGGTAAATCCAGAAGATGCTGAGAGTACTCCTGAACAGGTGGCGTGTACTCCGAAGCAGGTGGAGTTTGAGGAGACAGTGGTGATCCCAGCACGGAGCACCACGAGTGACTCTCCTACGGCAGAAGAAGAGTCAGATGAGGAAGAGGTTCCTACCCAAGAACCTCTACAGCAATCGGAGCCAATTGCAGTTAGAAGACAGAGACGAGCGATCCAAAAGCCCGCTCGTTTCACTGACATGGTAGCTTATGCACTTCCAGTTTCAGATGAAGATGTTCCATCCACCTACCCAGAGGCCATACGAAGTTCAGAAAGTGGAAATTGGGCAGGTGCAATGGAAGAGGAAATGCAATCCCTCAAGAAGAACATGACGTGGAAGTTGACACAACTACCGATAGGCAAGAAGGCAATTGGATGCAAATGGGTATTTGCAAAGAAAGAAGGATTTCCCGATAAAGACGATGTTCGCTACAAGGCAAGGTTGGTAGCTAAAGGCTACGCTCAAAGGGAGGGAATTGATTATAATGAGGTATTTTCTCCAGTTGTTAAACATTCCTCCATTAGAATTATGTTGGCCTTGGTAGCGCAGTTGAATTTGGAGCTAGCTCAACTTGATGTGAAGACCGCGTTCCTACACGGTGATTTGAAGGAGGAAATCTATATGACTCAGCCAGAAGGAAATAAGGTTGCTGATAAAGAGAATTGGGTTTGCAAACTTGTCAAATCATTGTACGGACTGAAACAATCTCCGAGACAGTGGTACAAACGATTTGATAGTTTCATGAAGGGTCAGAAGTACAAGAGAAGCAAATACGATCATTGTGTGTATTTGCGCAGGCTTCAAGACGGTTCCTACATCTACTTACTCTTATATGTTGATGATATGCTGATTGCAGCAAAGAGCCAAACTGAGATTGACAAACTGAAGGCTCAGTTGAGTAAAGAGTTCGAGATGAAGGATTTGGGGGAAGCCAAGAAGATTCTCGGCATGGAGATAAACAGGGACAGAGAGAGAGGCAAGCTTTGGCTGTCACAGAAGCAGTATTTGAAGAAGGTACTAAGACGTTTTGGTATGCACGAAGATACAAAACACGTGAGTACCCCACTTGCTCCTCATTTGAAACTGAGTAGCCGGTTATCTCCGACGACTGATGAAGAGCGAGAATACATGGCGAAAGTCCCGTATGCAAATGCAGTTGGAAGCTTGATGTATGCAATGGTGTGTACGAGACCAGATATTTCACAGGCTGTTAGTGTTGTTAGCAGGTACATGCATGATCCAGGCCAGGGTCATTGGCAAGCTGTGAAATGGATTCTACGGTATCTGCAAAATACCGTAGATATTGGATTGGTATTCGAGCAGGATAAATCACTTGGTCAATGCATAGTTGGATACTGTGATTCTGACTATGCAGGTGATTTGGATAAGCGACGATCTACAACTGGCTATTTGTTCACTTTAGCAAAAGCGCCAGTTAGTTGGAAGTCTACTTTACAGTCAACGGTGGCTTTGTCTACGACAGAGGCAGAGTATATGGCGATTACAGAGGCTGTAAAGGAGGCGATTTGGCTTCATGGGTTGCTTAAAGACTTGGGAGTTGGTCAGAAACAACTTGAGGTTTATTCTGACAGTCAGAGTGCTATTCATTTAGCAAAGAATCAAGTCTTTCATGCACGGACGAAGCACATTGATGTTCGCTATCACTTTGTGAGGGAAATTCTCGAAGAAGAGGAGATACTTCTGTTGAAGATTCATACTACGGAGAATCCCGCAGATATGCTGACCAAGGTGGTTACAAAGGCCAAGTTTGAACACTGTTTAGACTTGGTCAATGTCCTGCACATTTGAAGTTGGCGCCTCACGGCGCAAATTTGGAAGCAACGTGAAAACTGCTTTTATTATTTGTTTGTTTGAGAAGATTTGTATTTGGTGGGACTGGATATTAAGCCAAGGTGGAGATTTGTTGACTCTTTGGCCTAATTATTTAGTCCCACATCGGAGTTTTATGTATTGTGAAGGAGAATTTGGGGTTATAAAAGAACTCCTCCTCCTTCATTGTAAAATGCACCATTTGTAATCTCTTCTCTCTATCTAATAAAAGCAGGCTGCTTTGAGCGGTGCTCGGAGATTAAGCTTTCGCGGCTGAACTCCATTATTAAAATTGTTCGGTCTCTTTTCTCTTCTTTTCAGTTAATATTCGATATTACTTGTCGGGTATCTTTGTTAGTGTTCTGTCCGGTTCAGTTCATTTGAACCGGTTCATTTCACTAAAGTTATTCCGTTTTGTAGGGAAATTACCCGAATTTCCCAACACAAACCACAGAAATCCAATGGCAAATGTTGGAGGTGCCAAAAGGGTGTAAACAAGGCTGTAGAGCAAGCAAGGAATGCTTTCTGAAGTTAGATATCTTTCAAATTATCAAAATATTCAGAACAGCAAGAGATAATCAATTACACAGGAAATGTCTCTGTCATATTAGAAATGACTTCAGGAAATCAGTGGAAAATTATTTAAGTGCACTCTTCCAATTCATCTACTCCAATGCCATTGTTCTCAAAAGTCCAGAGTAGGTAGTCATTCTAATTAAAGACGAAAGCAGTAAAAGCAACCATACAAAACATCAACAACAGAAATCTGCACAATGTTTCTAGTCTTACCCATGATCTATATCAACGAAATATTTGATAAAAATGCCAATAGAAGCACCGATGGAAAAGGAAGCAATCATCAAGAGTAAGACCCTCGTCCTCTGCATAGACAGAAGATTTACGATATAAGAAGCGAGCTCAATAATAAATCAACAACTTGGAAGAAAATTTACAAGTCACAGTTCACGTACCACTCTCAATGGTGATATAAAGTAAAGACAGAGTAAACTTGATACAGAAGAAAGGACTGTGAACTGCCCTCCCGCTCCCCGGGTCCAGTGCAAGAAGGATCCAAAAGTAAAGCTCCACATGGCAAAGAAGAGAGTAAGATATACCTACATTTCAGCAAACTAATCAATTACATGAAAAAGGAGAATCCAATACTTGGAAGCAGAAGTGGAAATGCATCTCCTCCAACTAAATAGGTTTTGCAAAGAAAGAAAGATCAAACACAAGATGCTGAAACCAGAAATTGCATGAAATAAATTAATCCCTCAATCCAAAATTATATGAAACGAATTCATTCTGGGAAGCTTGAATGAAATTTCATAAGTAGAAAAGACGAGAAAAATTACGGTAATACATGTAAAATATGCAGAATAATCGAAATTCATCATGAATCTTGAAGAATTAAGTAAAGCAAGTACAAAAGATGAGAAAAAACTACGGTAATACATGTAAACTATTCAGAAAAATCAAAATTCATTATGAATCGATTCCAAGTAGATCTCCAAATACAGCTATCAGTAACGAGATTACAATATAGAAAAATCTCGATTCCTCCATCTCTCGATTACAATACTTTTCATAACCAACATTTTAATCAAGTAGAACAATATTTCTTACATTCATATCATGATCATATATAAAAAATAAATGAAACCGTAAGAATGAATGTACCCTCTTTAAGCTTCTGTAAGCGTGCTGGGTCATTTCTCCATTATTCATCAGGTCTTCTATTGACCAATTCCTTACAAAGTAAGCTCTCACAGCATTCATGGCCTGGAGTTTGATATCTGTGAACTTCATTTTTTTTGCTTCAGAGGGAAAACGGAATTGGAAATTTGATGAAGAAGAATGAAGAACGTGAGTTGTGTTTATACACACAAGAATTTGTTACTCTCTGTTTGGGAGTATTTACAGCTCTACTTTTCAGTTATTGGTGAGTTTTACATCTTTTTAATTTTTTTTAAAAAAATGTTTTTATTGCATAATTTTATAGTTGATCAAATATTCAAGGCTCTGTTTATGTTGTGGTGTGTTTCTATGCTTTTGTTGAGTATTTTTTGGTATGGATTATAAACGTCATGCAGAGAATCGATGGTTTAGATTTTACCTATTTTAAATGTTTCCTCTCAAATGACGCTATCTTCTCTTCCACAATTCCTATTGAAGTACGATTTCACAGCATTCATCTACGAGTTTGAGTTCTGAGTACTTTATCTTTCTTCTCTATTTCTTTCAGAGAGAAAATGGGAATGGGAACAATTCTACTTTCTTATCAAAAAAGTCTTTAACTAATCCCCAAAAATCACAAACAACGAAAACATCACATGTTAATCATAATTCATATCAGTTGCAATGAAGATTTCCTCTAATCTATTGGTTTTATGCGTTACGCCCTTGGGTGCAGTTAGAATTGAGAGCGTGAGAAGATCTTTGCTTGAAGCGCTAGTTTTTGGTGAAATTTGTAGAAAAAATGTTTTTTCTCTTTCTTTATTTATCAGCAACAATAATATATGTAAGTTCGAATTCTATCATCATGCTTTTCGACTTGTGAATATACCCATAATGAATTCCAGTTCATTGTAAAGAAAGCCGACATGTATTTTGTTGTGTTTGACAATGGAGAAAATAGCTTCCAACAAAATGAAATATATAATAAATCATTCCAGTATAGCTAAAATTTTGTGAAAAAATTTGGGAACGCAAGAATATACAATTACTATTTGGCCAAGGAATATATTCAAAGCACTTGGCTTCAGAGTAACGAATTTCAAATTCGCCACAAAGGAATTCATCATTTACAGTTCTCCCCATCTGCATTCTACTCTCTATTTATTCTACAGTTCCAAGTGTATCAGCACTAATTCTGTGATTCTGTCTGTGTTGCTCAAGTTATGCACTCAGGCATAGTCTTGCAGCATGGCCCACTATACCCGGTAAACGGAAGAAGACAGTGAGTGTGCGATTGACAAAATTAATTTCTCCAAAGTGAGCATCATACAATATCTCTTGGCTATATACCACAACGTATCCCATGAACAATGCAAACACAATGCATACCTATCATACAAGCAGTACTCATAATAAAGTCGGTCATATTATTCATATATTAGACAGAAGTAATGATTTATGGGATGTGTGTGAGCACATTGTTTGCATACAACTGCTTACCTTTAACATCCAATGAGCTGTCTGGCTGTCAATGTATTCTGATTTAGTAGCAACAAAGGTGGAGAACATTACAGCCCAAGAATAGAACAGGCAGGCCAGGTAGATTTCACTCCTTTCCCTCGCTAACAAGGATTCAGACCAGATAAATCCAATGCCAAGTGTTGGAGGTGCCAAAAGGCGGACAACAAGGCTGTAGAGAAAAAGCAAGGAATGCTTTCTGAAGTTTGATATTTTTCAAATTATCAAAATATTCTTCAAATAAGGAACACAGAACAACAAGAGATAATCAACTACACATACAGAAGAGGAGCAAGAGATAATCAACTACACATACAGAAGGAGCAAGAGATAATCAACTACACATACAGAAGGAGCAAAGTAACAGCTATTAAGATGCAATATAATGTAGGAAACTGAAAGAGCAAGCAAATGTCTCTGTCATATACGAAATGACTTCAGGAAATCACTGGCACTCTTCATAATTTCGTCATGTATCTTAGTTTCACTCTTATATGAGCACTCTTCAGAAGTCAGAACTCCTTCACAATCTGGTCATCATATTGCTGAATTTCTGTGTGCTATAACATATACTGCTAGCTAAGAATGCACATAATGGTGAGATAGAATTTTCTAACTGTAACTCCAGTAAAATCCCCTAAAATCATGAAAAGATATAAGTAATTTCAGGGTATTGGAATCTGAAGTACAAGTCATCAGTTTACAAGTCCAAAAACAATAGCTTACAACCTAACAACAGACAAACATCCCAACACCAATGCTCCTATTGCTCAATATTTCCCATTCATATGCAAAGCATAATACCAATTCTGAACTGTAAAGAACTAGGTGATCAATCATGCCATTAATGCACAAATTTTCAGACATTCCAGGTTCTCCAAAACCTATGTGATCCTAGTAGCCATTTTTAGCTAACTGAGTGCAAGAATGATAAAAAATGTCAAATTCATCCACACCAATACCATTGTCTCACAAGTCCTTATGAAAAAATTTTCACAGAGTAGTAGTCATTCTAATAAAAGATGAAAAATAATAGTTTCTACAAGGATACTAATTTTTCCTGTTAGGATTTCGAGTAGATCCAACAAAGTAATCACAAGTATAGATACCAATCAGCATCAAGCCTTTCTCTGTACACAATTGAAGACTACAAAAATCAGGTTTCTGATAATATGATATGACAAGAAAGCAACAAAAGCAATCATATAAAACTTCAACAACAGAAATATCTTCCATCTTTCTAGTCTTACGCTTGATCTATTTCAAAGAAATATTTGGTAAAAATGCCAATAGAAGCACCAATGGAAAAGGCAGCAATCATCAAGAGTAAGACCCTTGTCCTCTGCATAGACAGAAGATTTACGATATAAGAAGCGACCTCAATAATAAATCAACTTGGAAGAAAATTTACAAGTCACAGTTCACGTACCACTCGCAATGGTGATATCAAGTAAAGACAGAGTAAACTTGCTACAGAAGAAAGGACTGTGAACCGCCCTCCCGCTTCCCATATCCAGTGCGAGAAGGATCCAGAAGTAAAGCTCCACATGGCAAAGGAGAGAGTAAGATATACCTATATTTCAGCAAACTAATCAATTACAGGAAAAAGGGGGAATCCAATACTTGGAAGCAGAAGTGAAAATTCATCTTCTCCAGCTAACTAGGTTTTGCAAAGAAAGAAAAGATCAAACACAACATGCTGAAACGAGAAATTGCATGAAACAATTAATCCCTCTGTCCAAAATTATACGAAACGAATTCAGTTTGGGAAAGCTTAAATGCAATTTCATCCAAACTATTCAAAAACAACTTAGAAGACTGAATAGGGAGCAAGGTTTCAATACCAAACTTTACTCAAAATGCTAAAGAAAGTTACAAGTTATGCCAATCGTTTTGTGTGATTATCACTAAAAATAAGGCAATACATGTAAACTATTCAGAAAAATCAAAATTCATTATGAATCAATTCCAAGTAGTTCTCCAAATACAGCTATCAGTAACGAGATTACAATATAGAAAAATCTCGATTCCTCCATCTCTCAATTACAATACTTTTCATAACCAACATTTTAATCAAGTAAGAATAAATGAAACCATAAGAATGAATGTACCGTCTTCAAGCTTGCGTAAGCGTGCTGGGTCATTTCTCCAGTATTCATCAGGTCTTCAATTGTCCAATTCCTTACGAAGTAAGCTCTCACAGCATTCACCGCCTGGAGTTTCATATCTGAGAACTTCATGTTTTTTGCTTCAGAGGGAAAACGGAATCGGAAATTCGATGAAGAAGAATGAAGAACGTGAGTTCTGTTTATAGTTCGTTATATACATAAGAATGGCCTGGGAATATTGCAAGGGTAATTCCGTCACAGAAGAAAAAGAGAAGAATCTCCTGCCAGTCGTTGGCGGGAACGGGGAGAGGTCTGGAAATATAAATTTTTTAGGGAATTTCTGTTTCCTTTTCCTTTTTCATTTTGTTACTCGTTCTCGAACTTGTGCATTGTATGTGTATATCAATTTAATAGTATAAATATTTTAAAAATTAAAGTATTTGAATTTATAAAAAATTAGATGTCATATGGACATATTAAAAAAAGAACAGAAAAAATACATAAATATCCTCTTGAATTTGGTCGCATAACTTACTCTAGCACTTAAACTATACATGCGTTTAAAACCTACCATTAAATACAACTCTGAGAGTAGAATATCACTATCACCTGCTACATATAGCCATCTAAGCACCACGTTACAGTCATGTAAGCACCATGTCATTAATTTCCAATCTCTTTTTTCTCTTAAACATATTTCTTAAAACTCATTACTATAATAAATTAATCTTAAAATGCATTTGAAAATCAAAATTGTCACATTTTTTTCACCCCTTCTCTTTTGTGACTTTCTCTTTCTTCTTTCTTGATTTTCACTATTTTCAACCTTCACTAGCTTCTTTTTTTTTTCTAATTTTTAGCCTTCAATAGTTGTTTTCTTCTTCAACATTCATCAATTTTTTTTAAAAAAAAATAACATACTTACTTTTTCTTCTTCGAACCGTCGCTCTCCCACAAGTTTGCCCCTTGGAGAATAATATTTTTTAAAAGTTATTTTTTTCTTAACAACTTAAATGAAATATGAAGATTGTGTAAGAAAGTTGATACTCACATTTTTGCATCACAACGAATAGAATTTATAATGAGTTACTTGAAATTCAAAAAAAAATTATATTCAATGAATTAGATATTGGGTTTTGTGATTCATGAAGGTCGGGTGAAGTGAAGGATGAAGATCAATAAAAAAATTTAATATGGAAGAAAAAAGGTATAAGGAGTGTTTCAGTGGAAAGAAGACATTTGGAGAAGACAACAAAATAAAGAGTAAACAAAAAAATTAAATATTTTTTTTTAAAAAAATGAAACCACAAATTTCATTTACTTCTAAACAAGAAATTTCACATTTTTTTAAACTTTAACTTGAAAAAAAACTTTAAAAATTATTAGCTATATATTGGTCAGTGAAATAATGTCATGGGTATGATTTTATCTTTCAATCTTAGGGTGGTATTTAATCAGTTCAGAATTGTCAATGGCGATATTTAAACGCTCATATAATTAAAGTATTAGGATAAATTTTGCTGCCAAGTTCGGGCGAATTTGATGTATTTTCCTTAAAAAAAATACTACCTTTTAGTTTTAGAACTATTGTTCTGTACATTATTTTTATTTTATAAGATGCATAATAGATCATGTTTTGTTGTTGATTCTTATATTTGACTTCTTAACTGAATCGGTACATAAATCAAAGATAGTTATTGAACTTTTCATTTTTCTCATTGACAAACAAAAATTAAATATAAAAATATATTCATTATATGAATTTATATCTATAATTTACATGTTTAACTTACACCTAACAAATATAGTGTTCATATCCTTGTAAATTATTTTCAATTTATACAATAAGACATGATTCGTTTTAGTGCCAATAACAATGTGGTGCATGTTAGGGGTGGTATAAGAATATGAAAAGTCATTGGGCAGAAAGTTAATATAAAGAAAGATGAAAGATAAAAATAACTAATGTAATAACTAAAATAATTCATAATGTGTAACTAAAGAATATAACAAAAGGGTGTGAATGACTTTTGCAATACTCTATGTCATATCATATGTCATATTATATCATCATCATAATATTAAAAGTGGGAAAAAAAAAACATAAAGTCAAAATGCAATTTTATCGCTACACTAATTTAAAATGTTATAAATATTTAGTTAACTACATATTTGAATATTGGTAATAATCAATTATTACATTGAGTAAATGGAGAATTTATTACATATATTTAATATTTTTAAAGTTATTCTCTTTTATCTGTTTTGGTCTTTTGAAATCTTCAAATATTTAATTTAAAATTTTAAGATGTCTTTGGTGTTCCTCTATTTTTTATCTATAAAGAAAATACATAAAAAAAACTTTGAATTTGTCCGCAAAACATATTTTAGCACTTTAATTTTATGTATAATTAGTTACCTCCATTAACTCATTTCAAATGAATTTAATATCTCCTTAATTGATGATATGACAAGGAAAGTGTTATCACTTTTCTAAACTCGCATGAAATGACAAGGAAAGTGTTATCACTTTTCTAAACTCGCATGAAAAAGAGAAAAAGTAATTAAAAACTGACCAAATTCCAATTTTATTTATTTTTTCATTTCTCTCTCTCCACCCTTCATCTTGTTCACAAAACCAATGTATTGCCACCATCAAAGCAACCATTCTCCTTCCTCTTCCTCCATCCCTACTCGCCTCTTCGATTATTTCACCAAAATAAAAAATGAAAAACAAAACATTTTGATGTCCTTGGAAAGCACAGAAAGCTGGTTAAAGGTGTCTATTGTGTGGGGAAGTACTATACCTACACTCCGAGGCGGGTGTTCAGTTCATGAGGAAATAAATTGTTCATATTGATGGTGTTTGTGGTGATTATTATGGAGTTCATGATGAATATTGCGTAAAATTATTCGTATTCATTTTGTATGGTGTTTTTGGCGGATCTAATTGTCTGCACACCATTTCAATCTTCTCTCACTATTCTTCAATTTTATTGTAAATTTATTTTCAGACGTTTATTATGCTCAAATTTTGTTGATATCGTTGTTGTTTGTGATGGATATTGATGTATTTTGAAATTGAAAACAATGGCGTGGGATGGCGTGGTATTTTGAAGTTGATTTCAATGGTGGTGCTGTTAAGAAATATGAAATTAATGGTGATGGAGGCGATATAACTGTTGATGAGGAGTATTGTAGAGTTAATGGCGGCTGGGATGTTGTTATCGGTGATGGGTATTGTGGACTTGATGGTTGCGGTAATGATGTAGGTAGTGGTGGTAACGTTGTGAATTTAATGGCAGCGGCAATGGAGGAAAAGAGTGAGGAATAGTTGGTGAATTGTGGTGGACTTTGTGAAATCTACGGTGGTGGAGTTGTGAGGACAATGAAGGTTGGGGTGTGTTTTTTTTTAAAAAAAAAAAATGTATAAAAATAATTTTTTGACACGTGGAGGTGCGTGTAGCACACCTCCTTTACAAGTGTGGATTTAGACTTCGGAGGGAATATTAAATTCACTTGAAACACGATTAGAGGGTAAATAATTACCCGTAAAATTAAAGTGCTAAAGTAAGTTTTGCAAACAAGATCAGTTTTTTTTTTTATGTATTTTCTCTTATCTATATAAATTCATCTTTTTTTTTTCATGAAAACCACCACATCCAAAATTATCCTTTTCATTCTAGTTAAAGTAGTGAAGCCATTAACATCTGAAAGTATATGATATATCTACCTTATTCTGACTATATATCACTTTAATTTATGAAAATAAAATGATTTTTTCTATTTGATTCATGTTTTAGTTTGACTTGATAGAGAAGACTTTTGAATTTTGATTGTATTTGAGAGAGGGTGTCGACAAAAACTTGAAAAATTATGTACCGATTTTGTATTTCTTTTTTTATTTATATAATGTTATGATTAATGTCTTATGAAGGATGTATATGTTATTTTCTTCTATGTTTTTTTTTATATATATTTCTCTATTAGTCTTTAATTTAATTTTCTATAAAAAAAATATTACGTATAACACTTATTTGAGATTGTTGTATTTTAGTACTCATTACACACATGTTCTCATTGAATTTTATCATCCTAACGAATTTATAATATATTGCATGAGACACACGTGTGTTTCATGTGTCCAGAAACTAGTATCTATGTAAAGTTGAATAAGCATTTCTATTTATCTTTTACCTCTTTTTTTGCATTGTATTTTTGTTTTTTTATTTATCTTATTTATATTTTAGGGAAAATGCACAAGTACCCTCTAGATTATGATCGAAATTTCGGAGACACACTTTAACTAAACTAAGGTCCTATATATCCTTTAACTTCTTCTTTTTTGTAATTTTGTGCACCTTTTTTGCTTACGTGACATCCAGTTATCTCCCACGCACCTCAATTGCATGGAGTCACGGAGTGTGCCACGTAAGACAAAAGATGTATAAAGTTATAAAAAGAATAAGTTCAGGTGTGATAGAACTTTTGTTTAATTAAAATGTGTCTCTAAAATTTCGATCATAGTACAAAGTACATGGGGTACTTATGCATTTTTCCTATATTTTAATAAGAAATTAAATTTTTTAAAAATATACGTTAAGATATATATGCATTCAATTACTCAATGGAAGAAAAAAGACGAGTATGAACTGTATATGTTGAGATCAATATGCATTAAATTACTAAATGGAAGATGAAAGGTTTTTACGGTTTGTTCTAGAATATAAATGTAAGGGTCAGGTAATATGTAACGAGGTTCTCCTTTAACTTGCTTCTTTTCCATCAAAGAGGTGCAAATTTCTTTAAAAAGAGAAAGAGAGACGATCATGTCTTACATCTCAATCTAACGCTAGAATATACAACTACAATTTGCCAAGGAATAATATTCAAATTAAAATACTTGGCTTCAATCTAACGAATTTCAAATTCAATCAGTAAAATGTAGGAACAAAGAAAAACTTTGCATCATTTACAGTTCCTCATCTGAATTCTACTCTCTATTTATTCTACAGTTCCAAGCATTAATTCTCTGATTCTGTCTGAGTTGCTCAATTTATGCAGTCAGGCATAGTCTTGCAGCATGGAACACTATACCCGGTAAATGGAATAAGAAGCTGAGTGTGCGATTGACAAAGTTAATTTCTCTAAAGTGAGCATCATACAATATCTCTTGGCTATATACCACAATGTACTCCATGAACAATGCAAATACAATGCATACCTATCACAAAAGCAGTACTCATCATCAAGTCAGTCATATTACTCATTCAATAGACATAAGTAATGATTTATTATCATGGGAACTGTGTTATAGGATGTGTGTGAGCACATTATATGCATACAACTGCTTACCATTATCATCCAATAAGCTCCGTGGCCGTCAATCAATTTTGAAATAGCAGCACAAAAGGTGGATAACACTAGACCCCAAGTATAAATCAGGCAGCCCAAGTATATTCCACTCCTTCTCCTTGTAAACAAGGATTGAATCCAGAAAGCTCCAATGCCAAGTGTTAAAGGTAACAAAAGGCTGACAAAAAGGCTGTAGAGCAAGCAAGGAATGCTTTCTGAAGTTCGATATTTTTCAAATTATCAAAATATTCTTCAAATAAGGAACACAGAACAACAAAAGATCATCAATTACACATACAGAAGGAGCAAAGTAATGCTAATGAATTTATTAAGATGCAATATAATGTAAGAACTAGCAAGCAAATGTCTTTCTCATATTAGAAATGACTTCAGAAAATCAGTGTAAAATTATTTAAGTGCCCTCTTCATAATTTCCCCATAATTGTTGCAAATGCAGACTCCTTCACAATCTGGACATCATATTTGCTAAATTTCTATGTGCTACAACATATACTGCTAGCTAAGAATGCACATATAGTAAAATCCCCTAGATCCATGAAAGATATAAGTTGGAATCTGAAGTACAAGTGATCAGTTTACAAGAACAAAAACAATAGCTTACAACCTAACAACAGACCAACAGACCAACACCCAATGCTCAATGATAAGCATAATGCCAATTCTTAACTGTGAAGAACTAGGTGATCGATCATTCCATTAATGCACAAAGTTTCAGACATTCCAGGTTCTCCAAAACCTATGTGATCGTAGTAGCCATTTTTAGCTAACGGCATGCAGAATGATACAAAATGTCAAATTGTGAAGTCATTCTAATGAAAGATGAAAAACAACAGTTTCTACAAGGATACCAATAGTAGATCTAATGATTATTAAGGATAAAGTAATTACAAGTATAGATACCTTTCTCTGCACACAGTACAAAAATCAGGTTCCTAATAATATGATATGACAAGAAAGCAGTAAAAGCAACCATATGAACAATGTTTAGCATCTTTTGAGTCTTACATTTGAATTTTCATTCCAAAGAGATATTCGATAAAAAGGCCAAAAGAAGCACCCAAGTTACAGGCTGCAAACATCAAGAGTGAGACCCTCATCCTCTGCATAGACAGAAGATTTACGATATAAGAAGCGACTTCAACAATAAATCAACAACTTGGAAGAAAATCTATAAACACAGATCACGTACCACTCTCAATGGTGATGTAAAGTAAAGACCGAGTAAACTTGCTACAGAGTCAAGGACTGTGAACTGCCCTCCCGCTTGCCAGATCAAGTGCAAGATGGATCCAAAAGTAAAGCTCCCCGTGGCAAAGAAGAGAGAAAAATATACCTATTCAAAAACAACTTTCAAGACTGAATAGGGAGCAAGGTTTCAATACCAAACTTTACTCAAAATGATAAAGAAAAGTTACATGTTATACCAGTCGTTTTGTCTGATTATCATCACTAACAGCATAAGCAAGTACAAAAGAAGAGAAAAAATTATGGTAATACATGTAAAATATTCAGAAAAATCAAAATTCATCATGAATTCTGTAGAATTAAGTAAAGCAAGTCCACAAGATGAGAATAATTATGGTAATACATGTAAAATATTCAGAAAAATCGAAATTCATCATGAATTCTGTAGAATTAAGTAAAGCAAGTCCACATGATGAGAAAAATTATGGTAATACATGTAAACAATTCAGAAAAATCAAAATTCATTATGAATTGATTCCAAATAGAAAAATCTCTATTCCTCAATCTCTCGATTACAATATTTTCCATTTTAATCAAGTAGAACAATAATACTTACACTTGTGATCAAATATAAAGAAAAAATGAAACCGTAAGAACGACTGTACCCTTCTCAAGCTTGTGTAAGCATGCTGGGGAATTTCTCCATCATTCATCAGGTCTTCTCTTGTCCAACTCCTTACAAAATAAGCTCTCACAGCATTTTTAGCCACAAGTTTCATATCTGAGAATTTCATGTTTTTTGCTTCAGAGGGAAAACGGAATCGGAAATTTGATGAAGAAGAATGAAGAACGTGAGTTATGTTTATACACACAAGAGTTTGTTACCAAAGACTGCCCCTCGCCGTTACTCTGTTTGGGAATATTTACCGCTCTACCTTTCAGTTATTGGCTGAGTTTTTCAGGGGTAATTTCGTCCCAGAAGAAAAGGAGAAGAATTCTCTGGGCTCAGTCGTTGGCGGGAGATACCATATGTTGGGTGTAAGTACCAAAAATTCATAAACTTATCCAAATTATGTAAGCACTGAGATAGAATATGTGCAACTTCAAAACTCATCAATACTAATTAAAACAAAATAATTATCTGATTAAAATCTTATATCAATTAATGAAAAACAACATCATTTAACTAATATATCTCTATCCCAAATCCCATAATAAGACTATGGAGCACATATTATCTTCACCCCCCCAAAAAAAGTTCATAATAGCACAGTAAGATCAGTGATCTGCTACATTAATACCATGAAACAAGTGTTAGAACATACATCTATTCAACAAACACAAAATGATATACATAAGAATATATTATGTCTTTAAAATAAATTGGATATCCAACTCATTCAACATGAATTAAAAAAATCAAATTTATATTACTAGTTTAAAAGTGAATAGTTAAATGAATAAAAGACACTCATTTATAAAAGAAACAAATGTGGCTTTAATATTTTTTTTAATGGTATGTGATCCTGTAGGGATGGGGATGGGGATGGGGATGGGTTGGATAAAGGGAAAATTTTATTTTTTGAAAAACAATTTTTTTAGGGAAGGGGGTTGGTGGTAGTGGTGGTGTGGTGTGTATGTATTTTTTTTTATTTTTTTTGGGGGAGGAGGAGGAGGGTGGGTCGAAGTAGTAAAAAATAAAGTTATTTAAAAATAAAATAAAAAAGCTAATTTAAATGTTGACGCATTGGCATTTGGGGTTGGGGTGAGGGGTGAAGAGTAGGTAAGAGATTTTGCTTTTGAAACTTTAAAGATAAATTCTATAATAATATGGGTAAATATGAATATTCATATTATCCATTGTGTAATTCATTTTTACCCATTTAAAATATGATTCGAGTCGAGTAGTTTATCATTTTTTATTTAATTCATTTTTGATAAATTGATATTTTATTTGATCCATTCATTTGTCACTCCTAGTTGCAATAGCGATTTCCTCTAATCTATTGGTTTCGATCGACTCATATTTTCAAGTTTCATGTGCTTCTCCCTTGGGTGCCGTTGAAATCGAGAGCTTGAGAAGATCTTTGCTTGAAGCGCTAGTTTTTGGTGAAATTTGTTGAACAAGTGTTTTTCTCTAACTTTATTAGCAATAATTATATATATAAGTTCTAATTTGATTGTTTACTTTTCAACTCGAATATACCCATAATGAATTTCAATTCATTGTAAAGATAATCGACATGTATTTTGGTTGTGTTTGACAAACAAATCATTCGAAAATGAATTAGGTAACAAGTCATTTGTGTATTTGCTAAAAATACGTTTTCCTACTAAAACAATTGAAATGTTTTAAAAGGAGTATTTGGCTAAGCAATAACATTCAAAGCACTTAGCTTCAGACTAACGAATTTCAAATTCAATCAGTAAAATGTAGCCACAAAGGAATATTTTTCATGATTTACAGTTCCCCATCTGCAATATACTCTCTATTTATTCTACAGTTCCAAGTGTATCAGCATTAATTCTGAGATTCTGTCTGTGTTGCTCAATTTATGCACGCAGGCATAGTCTTGCAGTATGGACCAATATACCCGGTAAACGGAAGAAGATGGATAGTGTGCGATTGACAAAGTCAATTTCTCCAAAGTGAGCATCATACAATATCTCTTGGCTATATAACACAATGTACCCCATGAACAATGCAAACACAATGCATACCTATCACACAAGCATTACTCATTATCAAGTCAGTCATATTATTCATTCATTAGACAGAAGTAATGATTTATAGGGTGTGTGTGAGCAGATTGTGGTATGCTTACCTTTAACATTCGATGAGCTGTATGGCTGTCAATGTATTCTGAATTACTAGCATTAAAGGTGGAGTAAAATAGAAGACAAGAATAGAACAGGCAGCCCTTGTAGATTGCACTCCTTTCCCTCGTATACGTGGATCCAACCCAGATAAATCCAATGCCAAGTGTTGGAGGTGCCAAAAGGCGGAAAACAAGCCTGTAGAGCAAGTAAGGAATGCTTTCTGAAGTTGGATATTTTTCAAAGTATCAAATATTCTTCAAAGAAGGAACACAGAACAACAAGAGGTAATCAACTACACATACAGAAGAAGAAATTAACTGCTATTGAATTCATTAAGATGTAATATAATGTAGAAATTGAAAGAGCAAGCAAATGTCTTTGTCATATTAGAAATGACTTCAGGAAATTAGTGGAAAATCATGCACTCTTCATAATTTCGAGCACTCTTCAGGAAATGAGTGGAAAATGTTTCTTAGTTTCACTCATTTATGAGCACTCTTCGGAACTCCTTCACATATACTCACATAATGGTGAGATAGAATTTTCTAACTGTAACATCCCCTAAATCCATGAAAGATACAAGTAATTACAGGGTATTGGAATCTGAAGTAAAAGTCATCAGTTTACAAATCAAAAAACAATAGCTCACAACCTAAAAACAGACCAACATCCCAACACCCAATGCTCATATTGCTCAATATTTCTCATTCATATGCTAAGTATAATCATGACATTCATCTACTGCAAGAATGTTCTCACAAGTCCTTATGAAAGAATTTCCAGAGTAGTTTCTAATTATTAAAAATAAAGTAATCACTAGTATATATACCAATCAGCATCAAGCCTTTCTCTGTACACAATTGAAGACTACAAAAACCAGGTTTCTGATAATATGATATGACAAGAAAGCAGTAAAAGGCAACCACACAGAACATCAACAACAAAAAATCTGCACAATGTTTGCCATCTTTCTAGTCTTACTCTTGATCTATATCAAAGAAATATTTGGTAAAAATGCCAATAGAAGCACCGATGGAAAAGGCAGCAATCATCAAGAGTAAGACCCTTGTCCTCTGCATAGACAGAAAGTTTGCGATATAAGAAGCGACCTCAATAATAAATCAACAACTTGGAAGAAAATTTACAAGACAAAGATCACGTACCACACTCCAGGGTGATGTTAAGTAAAGACAGAGTAAACTTGCTACAGAAGAAAGGACTGTGAACTGCCCTCCCGCTTCCCAGATCCAGTGCAAGTAGGATCCAAAAGTAAAGCTCCCCATGGTAAAGAAGAGAGTAAGATATACCTATATTTCAGCGAACTAATCAATTACAGGAAAAAGGGGGAATCTAATACTTGAAGCAGAAGTGAAAATGCATCTTCTCCAGATAACTAGGTTTTGCAAAGAAAGGAAAGACCAAACACAAGATACTGAAACCAGAAATTGCATGAAACAAATTAATCCCTCCGACCAAAATTATATGAAACGAATTCATTTTGGGAAGCTTGAATGCAATTTCATCGAAACTATTCAAAAACAACTTTCAATACCAAACTTTACTCAAAATGCTAGAGGAAGTTACAACTTATGTCAATCGTTTTGTGTGATTATAACTAACAGCATAAGCAAGTACAAAAGAAGAGAAAAAAATTACGGTACTACATGTAAAATATTCAGGAAAATCGAAATTCATCATGAATCCTGAAGAATTAAGTAAAGCAAGTACAAAAGATGAGAAAAATTACGGTAATACACGTAAAATATTCAGAAAAATCGAAATTCATCATGAATCCTGAAGAACTAAGTAAAACAAGTATAAACGATGAGAAAGAATTACCGTAATACATGTAAACTATTCAGAAAAATCGATATTCATTATGAATCGATTCCAAGTAGATCTTCTGATACAGCTATCGGTAACGAGATTACAGGATAGATATCTCTCGATTACAATATTTTTCATAATCAACATTTTAATGAAAACGTAAGAATGAATGTACCCTCTTCAAGCTTGCATAAGCATGCTGGGTCATTTCTCCAGTATTCATCAGGTCTTCTCTTGTCCAATTCCTTACGAAGTAAGATCTCACAGCATTCATGGCCTGGAGTTTCATATCTGAGAACTTCATTTTTTTTTGCTTCAGGGGGAAAACGAAATAGGAAATTTGATGAAGAAGAATGAAGAACGTGAGCTGTATTTATAGTTCGTTATACACACAAGAGTTTGTTACCAAAGACTGCCCCTCCCCGTTATTCAGTTATTGGCTGAGTTTTGGGGATATCACAGGGGTAATTTCGTCACAAAAGAAAAGGAGAAGAATCTTCTGAGTTCTGTGCTCAGTCGTTGGCGGGAAAGGGGAGAGGTCTAAGAATATAAATTTTTTAGGGAATTTTTTGTTTCCTTTTCCCATTTTTATAATTAATCTCACTGTTTACTCAAGAAAATTGTTTACTGTTTATTTATAATACACAAAATTTATACGGTACTTTAGGTGATCCTTACTATAAATATATGTATATATGTATATAATGAGTCTTTTTTACTTCTCATAATAAATTAAGTCTTTTCTACAACATGATCTCATTATAAATACATAAAACATCTATAAAGTAATACTCGATAAATTAATAATCTCTCTAAAATAATATTTTTCCCCGGTTCTGACTTGGGCCAATGGAAAAAATCACTAATTTCGATAGAAGACCCCTATATAAATATATGGTCCCATTAATATCATAAATTAATAATTCTTTAAAATACAAATATATCTAAGACGATTTAGTGAAATATGATTATATTGTGTTCTATTTTTTCCTAAAATTTAAATATCGCTGAAGCTCATTTCTAACTTTTCTTATTGCATCCAAGAACTCTGCTATTGTCTTTTCGAACTGCACCATAAAATTGTGAAAAGTTCTAGATACGATAAGTGTTTCCTTATGTGTATCTGGTTCCAAAGGTATAATATCATCTTCAACTTCATCATCAACATTGTTTTTTCGATGGAATCCCAATTTCTTCTAAACTCTAGACCTCTGAACAAGTATCACTTTCACTCGGATAATCCAACAGGTTATTGACATCCATTTTACTATGGTAACCGAGATCATTAATCATGACCTCAAGTTCATGAATGACATTTTCACAAGTAGGTTCATTCAGATTCCCTGAGATTGCATCTCTCGAACGATTTTTACAGTATCGAAAACAATTTGCTATTGTCTTTTGCTGAACATTTGTTATTCAAACAAGAATTGCATAATCGATAGCATCCAAAACATTGATCTTTGTTGGATCATTTTGTCTCACTCCATAGCTTCTAATATCCAACGATAAATTGTGTTCGATAATACATCTTGAAAGCTCTTATTATAACAGCATCCAAACGTTGAAATTAATAAGATACAATGATTTTGATGTATTCGTTGTACTTTATGTATGATAATTTTTTTTATCCGAAATCAATAAATATGGTACATAAATTAGTAAGATACAATAATTTTGAGATAGTCAAAACTAACCTTCATCAAATTTCAAACTATTCTTTAAATTAATAAATATTAATTTATCGATTAAATAATATCTTTATAAAATAATAAAATTTCATAGTTCACCTATATTAATTTATAGAGGTTTTACTTAAGTTCTTTTACTTGTATTTCATTTGGTTCAAGTATTCACAATTTTTCTTCTTTTCCACCGTCTTAAGTTTTAGGTACTTACCGTCCCTTACATTTTGAGAGAATTGATGTGTTGGAAATTCCACTTGCAATTTCCCAAATCATTTAAGTAGTCACAATTTAGACATCCTGGTCATGTTTGTAAGTGATGGAAATTCTCCGTTGAGATCACTGATTCTTCTGTATATGCATCATCTGAGCCTTAATTATCTTGATTTCTACTTTGCTTAATTGTTGAGATGTGCAAGCTTCACAACGTGCTATAGTACCCGGTTGAACTCAGACAAACAGGATCTGAGTTTTGGTATCTTATATGAAACCTACTACAACCAAACAAATCAAACAAGTAATAAAGTCTCCTAAACCATACGAAACTATCCTTTTCCCCAGTTGGTTGAACGTTCATATAAACTATCCTTTTCAAAACGGCAACAAACTTTTTTAAAAATTATTCGATCCAACAACTGGCAGTTAACCATAAACTAAATTAAAGGTGAAGAAAAAATCACTTTTATTTCTTACACAACAATATAATATGCACACAAAAATAGCTTCTCATGAACATTAATTCAAAAAAGGGGACAAAAATAACAACTGAAATAAAATTAAAATTTAAAATAAAAGCACTGCCTCTCGCCTAGCACATGAACACAAACAAAGCTCCCAATACAACTGAAACTCCCATCACAAATTTGTTCATGTTTCCAAATACTCCGGCTGCTCCATTAGGCGTAGTTGGGGTTGACTTCGCGGGTGTATTGTCAACGTTAGGGGTACTTGGTGTGACGGGTGAGTCGGAAGGAGTTGAAGGAGTAGTTGCAGGAGTTGATGGAGTTGACGGAGTTGATGGAGTAGAGCTATCTAGGACATTGATGGACAATTTCATGCCAGATTGACAATGACCAAGAGTAGGACAAGCGAAGTACATTGGACCAGATTTGGAAAGTTTGATTGTGGTTTTTCCATCGCTGTATGACTCAATGGCGTTTGCGGTGTTGCAGTTTTCGTAGTCATCTTTGCTTATCACATCTACTCCGTGGCTTCCGCCATAGTTGAACTCTGATCATTCATCATAAAAATTCAAAATTTTAGTACAATTGAGAAATTAAACTTTGTTTATGAGTACTATAAACAACTTCTTGTCAATCCTATATATAAGATTTGTTTTTTTAATCGTTCCGCTTTTAATCAGAATGAAGAACCTTTTGATAGGGACAATTTTGTGAACCTACTCAACACGAATCCATATTAATTAAGGCTCGAATATCTCGAATGATTATAGTAGTAGTGGTACTAAGAAAAAAGTTAAAATTGTATCGTCGTGCATCATTTAGTTGACACTTAATTAAACACGGAGTACTCTGTTTTTTTCAACTCATAAACTCTGTTTCTCAAATGCAAAAGAATTTTAAGATCTCTAAAGAAATACGATGTGATGAGATGGTTGAGATTGCTAGATTTAACTTGTTTTTTCTTTGTAAAAACTAAGGGGTTGGGGAAGGGAAATGGAGACGGAATTACAATGTGGAAAATCGAACATCAATAAGGTGGAATTCAGATGGACAACGAGCTTGGAATTCAGATAGACAACAAGCTAAGCTACTAAGATTTCTCAATTCAAAAATCTTGAATTCAAGTCTTAGGAGTGAAAAAATATATCGATAAGGAACAATTTATCTCTTCGATAAAGCAACCTAATCTAAAGAAATACGATGTGATGACATAGTTGAGATAGCTAGATTATTTAACTCAAAAGTTCTTTCAAGAAAATAAATTTGGGGGGTGGGGGAAGGGAAATGGAGACCGAATTACAAGATGGAAAATCGAACCATGATCAATAAGGTGGAATTCAGATAGACAAACCAGCTCACAAATCCAAATTAATCGAGCGTATACATTAAGAATATTAAATGTCATAAGATGAAAATTGATACAAGTTGAAAGACTAACCAAGGGTATCACCAACAGTGAAGGTTTCAGCAGCAGCCCAAGTGGTGTAATCACCAGATTGGGTCCACCCGCCGCTGCCTCCGACGATGTGGTTGGCGGCAAAAGCCACCGGAGAAGCAACAAGAAGAAAGAGGAGAGTTGCTACTGCTGAAACTGCCATTACTTAAATTTGATTAACAAAAAAGTTGTTGTTGAAGAGTTAAGAGAGAAGAAAGAAAGAAAGAAAACAAGTTGCACACATTTTGCAAATGATGTGTGCCTTACTTATATAGATAGAGTGCTTAACCTTATGAAAACTTTGAATAACATGTAGTTTCAATGATAGAAGTAACAAAAATTAAAAAAATATATAAATTCCAGAGTTTAATTGCTTGTGAAGATAATATTTAAACATGGGATTTGGTGTAGTTCTACTTTCCCATGTCTACCTAATATTATTAGCAAATCATATTTGAATGTCTTTCTATTTACTTTTGCTGACTTTGTGGCATGTCTAAAATGTCGTGGCATTACTCCTTGGAACTTAAGTTTTGCTATTACTTGCCTTTCTCGCTACAAAAAAAAAAGCCTTTGTTTTTTATTACTAATAATTTAACTCACAAAAACATAGTGTTAAAAGGCGACTCAAGCATATTTCGTGGTCTAAATACATATTGTTTCATTTTTGAGATAAAAAGTTATTAATAACTTTATTATAAACAATTTATTCTAATAATTTTTATTCCTTTGATAATGTAATTAAATATATATAAAAAATTTTGACACATAGTATTTCAAATGTGTCAAAACTTTTTTTAATAATTCTTTAGTTTTATATAAAAAGTTTACTTCTTTTAGAATAGTATTCAATTTATTCTTAATTATCAGAGGTGTGGAGCTTAATTTATGAGTTCAAAATTTTATAATGTTGAACTTAAGTATTAATAATTGAATTTTAAATTTTAATATTTGTAAACATTGATAAACTCAGACTTTTAGCTCCGTTTATTCTAACTCTTTAGAGCCGGCACAGCAATACAGTATGAGAAAACGTAGTTTTGTTCCCAAGGATATGTTTTAAGTTGTTTTCAAATTTCAATCAAATGTAATCAAATAGCCAAGTCCATGGTGATTATAAATTTATAATTGTAAAAAAAAATATTAGAGGTGTCTTATATGTGAATATTTACACACGACTTTCCATGTTTTTTTGAGAATATACTTGATCGGCGCCACCCAATATGTAATAAATTTATCATATCATGCAAAGAGTAGGTTTTGGCAAAACAAATAAAATACTTTGATTTGAGAAAATGATTGTCACGTATTTGACTTTGGACCAATATTTAATATAATTAATTTTATTGTGTTGGTTGGGTTTGTTACTTGTTAGGCCATGCATTAGTTGTCCTCTAATCTAATCACAGATAAATTGCAGTTTTAATTAGTCAAACGAACATTTTTTTCTTGTTCTAATTATTATTACGAGAGAAGAAGTATTGCACACACCTCTAAATTTGATGTAAATTTGTTTTTGTTATCGAATTATTGACCATCTTAAAACACCCGTCTACTTAATTAACTAAACTTAAATACACTCCTGATCTGTCACATGACATACCAAGTGGTTTCAAACTTTTGTATGAGTGTGAAGCTCTTAATAAACTTTGTTTATGTTGCAAGATCGAGGATATATTTAAGTCCAGTTAACCAAATAAAAAGATATTTTTATAACTGGCAATAGTTCATAAATGAACTAATAATGTGTTTTCAATAATTCTCTTTACTATTAATTTTTGTACTGTTGTAAATAACAATTTGTGAATGTCCATTATACCCCTCTTATGCCTATAAAAGGCATTGTAATCTCTATGGAAAATACACCAAAATAAAGAAGATTCAAGTTTCCTATTTTATCTCTCTACTACATAATTCTCTCCTTAATTGCTATTAGTTTAATTTCAGTACTTAGTCTTTATTTTATAACACGTTATCAGCACGAGACTCTGTCATATCAAAGTTTGAAGACTAAATTTGAAGGCTAAGGTATTATTATTTTTCTTCTTTTTATTATGGCTAATCTTACTAAACTTGAGTATTTGCCCTTCAAAGTTCGGGCAAGAACTACCTTTCATGGGTATTGGATGCTGAAATCCATTTGGATGCTATAGGTCTTGGAGACACCATTAAAATTAAAAATAAAGCATCAAAACAAGACTGTGCTAAAGCAATGATATTCTTACGTCATCATATTGACGAAATTTTGAAAATTGAATATCTCACAGTCAAAGATCCACTCGTTTTGTGGAATAATTTAAAAGAAAGGTATGACCATTTGAAAATGGTCATTCATCCAAAGGCACGATATGATTGGATGAATTTAAGACTACAAGACTTTAAGTCTATTCATGAGTACAATTCTGCCATGTTCAGAATTACTTCTCAATTGAAACTATGTGGAGATACAGTTAATGATGTTGATATGCTGGAAAAAACGTTCTCCACATTTCATGCCTCGAATGTGCTTTTACAGCAACAATATCGAGAAAAAGGTTTCAAGAAGTATTCTGAACTGATTTCTCATCTTCTCGTGGCTGAACAAAATAATGATTTGTTAATGAAAAATCACGAGAATCGTCCCACTGGATCTACACCACTTCCTGAAGTGAATGAGGTGTACGCCCACCACGCTAGGCGTGGAAGAGGCCGTGGACGTGGACGTGGTCGTAATTACGACCAAGAGCGAAATCCTTTTCCTGGTGTTAATCATTCACCAAAGAAAAATAGTCATCAAAGGGGAAAAGGAAAAGATGAGAAACGTGAAACAATTAAAATAAATTGTTTCCGATGTGGTGGAAAGGGTCATTATGCACGTGATTGTCGTACTCCTAAACACTTGGTTGAGCTTTATCAAACATTACTAAAAAGGAAGGATAAAAATCCCGAAACTAATTTTATCACTGATCATATTGACATCACACACTTGGATGTGGCGGATTTCTTCACACACCCTGAAGGAAAAATAGATCACTTAATTTGTGACGGTTCTATGAATATGGAAGAATAATAATGGTTGATATTTACTAATGTTATTAATATTTGTTGTTTTGTATTGATCATAATTGAGTCCATTCTTTTAGAAACACCAATGGAAAGTGAGTTAGAATGTTATGATTTGTAAAGGAATTGAAAAATATTAACATTATACTTTCCTTTAACTTTTGTGGTCATAAAAGAAAAATGTATAACTAAGACCACTACATAAATTGGTTAGTGGAAAACACCTTTTCCTTTTTGTCACTCAAATGTCATTTCAAGATAATAAATTATATTAATACTTATTTTAATCATACTAAACTAAATCAAATTTAGTGTTAAAGATTTGAGTGATAAAAATCTTATGCATTATTAATGATTCAAATATCATTTTAACATTTACATTATTTCTTAAATATTTAACAAAAGATAATTAATCATTTAATATAAATTTATTTCATTACTTTTGAAGATATGGATAATTCTCCAAGCAAATTATTAAATTATGAAGACATTTGCTTGATTGATTCTGGTACAACACACACGATATTCAAAAATGAGAAATATTTTTCTCATTTGAGTATGGGCAATATGAATGTTACTACAATATCTGGTAGTACTAATTTGATTAAGGGCTCCGGAAGAGCCATTATAATTTTGCCCAAGGAAACTAAACTCATAATAAATAATGCCATGTTTTCTCCTCAATCTCGGAGAAACTTATTGAGTTTCAAAGATATCCGTGAAAATGGTTATCATATCAAGACAATTGATGAAATGAATCTTGAATATCTTGGTATAACCAAAAATGTCTCCGGGCAGACATATGTTGTAGAAAAATTCACGGCCTTATCTTCTGGATTGTATTGGACAAAAATTAGTGCAATTGAGGCACATTCTATAGTAAATCGGGGGTTTACTGATTCCAATACTTTCGTACTTTGGCATGATCGTCTGGGACATCCAGGATCTATAATGATGAGACGAATTATAGAAAATTCAAATGGGCATCCATTAAAGAAGTTGAAAATTCTTTTAAATGGTGAATTTTCTTGTGATGCGTGTTATCAAGGCAAGTTAATTGTGAAACCATCACCAACAAAGGTCAAAATTGAGTCCCCTGCGTTTTTGGAACGTATACATGGGGACATTTGTGGGCCAATTCACCCACCGAGTGGGCCATTTAGATATTTTATGATCTTGATAGATGCTTCCTCTAAATGGTCTCACGTATGCCTATTGTCATCTCGCAATTTGGCATTTACAAAATTGTTGGCACAAATAATACGATTACGGGCACAGTTCCCTAATAATCAGATTAAGTCTATTCGCCTTGATAACGCTGCAGAGTTTTCATCCCAAATATTCAATAATTATTGTATATCGATTGGGATAAGAGTTGAACATCCTGTAGCTCATGTTCACACTCAAAATGGTCTGGCTGAGTCATTAATTAAACGACTGCAGTTGATTGCAAGACCATTACTTATGAAAACTAAGTTGCCCACTTCTGTGTGGGGGCATGCAATTTTGTATGGTGCAGCACTTATTCGTCTCAGGCCGACAAATTATCATAATTTTTCTCCATTACAATTGGCTTTGGGTCAACAACCCAATATATCTCATCTGAGAATTTTTGGATGCGCTGTTTATGTGCCGGAAGCACCACCACAGCGCACTAAGATGGGTCCCCAAAGAAGGTTAGGAATATATATTGGGTTTGAATCGCCCTTTATTATTCGCTACCTTGAGCCATTAACTGGAGATATGTTCACTGCTCGATTCGCAGATTGTCGGTTTGATGAGACACTTTTCCCAAAATTAGGGGGAGAAAATAGTGAAATTAAAGGAGAAATTTTGTGGAAAAATCCATCATTGTCTCATCTTGATCCTCGTACTTCCATTTGTGAGCTAGAAGTACAAAAGATCATTCATTTGCAGAAAATCGCAAATCAAATGCCAGATGCATTTACAGATTTGAAAAGGATTACTAAATCACATGTTCCTGCAAAGAATGTCCCAATTCGAATTGATGTTCCCGTAGGACCATCAACTAGTGTCATAGCTAATGAGTCAAAAGCACGCCTGAAGCGTGGTAGACCATTAGGATCAAAGGATCAAAATCCTAGAAAAAGAAAATTAAAATATCAAAATGACACTATGAAAAAACTTCACATAGAAAGTCAAGATGTGAGTAATTCTGATATCTTTGGAGGAATCAATGAGCTTGAGACTCAAGGAAATAACGAACTATCCATAAAATCAAGTGATCATGAAACAAATCTAAATCGCTCAGAAATAGCGGTGAATTATGTTTTTGCATACAATGTTGCATCAAAAATTATGCAAAATTGTGAGGATCTTGAACCTCAATCTGTTGAAGAATGTCGACAGAGAAATGACTGGCAAAAATGGCAAGAAGCAATTCAATCAGAATTGGATTCACTTGTCAAGCGCGAAGTTTTGGGGTCTATAGTACAAACACCTAATGGTGTTAAACCTGTTGGCTATAAATGGGTTTTTATTCGGAAAAGAAATGAGAAAAATGAAATACAAAGGTACAAAGCACGTCTTGTTGCACAAGGATTTTCTCAAAGGCCCGGCGTCGATTATGAAGAGACATACTCACCCGTTATGGATGCAATAACATTGCGTTATCTCATTAGTTTGACGATCCATGAGAAACTTGAAATGTATTTGATGGATGTGGTTACAGCCTACCTTTATGGATCACTCGATAATGAGATATACATGAAAATTCCTGAAGGATTCAAAATGCCCAAAGCATACAGTTCAAAGCCTCGGGAAATGTACTCAATTAGATTGCAAAGATCATTGTATGGATTGAAGCAATCTAGACGCATGTGGTATAACCGTCTTAGTGAGTATTTATCTAAGGAAGGTTATATAAATGATGCGATTTGCCCATGTGTGTTTATAAAGAAAACAATATCAGGGTTTGTTATACTTGCTATTTATGTCGATGACATAAACCTTATTGGAACTCCAATGGAACTTCACAAGGCAATCAATTATTTAAAGAATGAATTTGAGATGAAAGATCTTGGAAAGACAAAATTGTGTCTTGATTTGCAAATAGAGCATTTGACAAACGGTATTTTTGTTCATCAATCTGCATACACAAAAAAGGTGTTGAAAAGATTTTATATGGATGAAGCACATCCATTAAGTACTCCAATGGTTGTCCGATCACTTGATGTAAATAAAGATCCATTTCGACCTCAAGAAAAGAATGAGAAAATTCTCGATCCTGAAGTACCATATCTCAGTGCAATTGGTGCACTAATGTACCTTGCTAACACTACAAGGCCTGATATAACCTTTTCGGTTAATTTGTTGGCAAGATATAGTTCTGCTCCTACTAAGAGACATTGGAATGGAATCAAACACATATTGCGGTATTTAAAAGGAACTATTGATATGGGTTTATTCTACTCTGACGATTGTAGTCCAAATCTTGTTGGCTATGCTGATGCAGGATATTTATCTGACCCACACAAAGCTAGATCTCAAACAGGTTATGTATTCACATGTGGGGGTACTGCTATATATTGGAGATCTACGAAACAGTCCATCGTGGCCACTTCATCAAATCATGCTGAGATAATAGCTATTCATGAGGCAAGCCGAGAATGTGTGTGGTTAAGGTCCATTATACACCTTATTCGAGAAAAATGTGGTTTGAAATGCGACAAAGTACCCACAACCTTATATGAAGATAATGCAGCATGCATAGCACAACTCAGGGGAGGATTCATAAAAGGCAATAGAACGAAACACATTTCACCAAATTTTTTCTACACACATGAGCTCCAGAAGAATGGTGATATCAACGTACATCAAATTCGTTCGAGTGATAATGTGGCTGATTTATTCACCAAGTCTTTGCCAACCGCAACTTTCGAGAAGATGGTATACAAGATTGGAATGAGAAAACTTGGGCAGCTAAATCATGGTTTTCATCAGGGGGAGTAAAATACGCGCTGTACTCTTTTTCCTTAATCAAGGTTTTATCCCACTGGGTTTTCCTGATAAGGTTTTTAATGAGGCAGCAAGTAATGCGTATTAGGATCAACTATTTACATTTGTTACTTTACTAAGAATTTATTTGAAATGGACATTCAAGGGGGAGTGTTGTAAATAACAATTTGTGAATGTCCATTATATCCCTCTTATGCCTATAAAAGGCATTGTAATCTCTATGGAAAATACACCAAAATAAAGAAGATTCAATTTTCCTATTTTATCTCTCTACTACATAATTCTCTCCTTAATTGCTATTAGTTTAATTTCAGTACTTAGTCTTTATTTTATAACATGTACTATTTTATTGGTTAGTGGCAATTAAACAAAACACACGACGAATAATACCTTATTGGGTCAGCTTCCAGAATATGGGTTAGTTATAAACTTTCGTGTATAAGTTGTGCTCAATATAAAATAGTAATCAATTACTAACCCTTCAACTAATGTTAGCTACCTTGTTCTAAATATATCTTGAAATTTTAACTCTAGAAAAAAAAATGTGTAGAAGTTGTAAAGTTCTTTAATGTTTTTTTGACTTTATCAATCGTTGAATGAATATAAATCTTATATTATAATTTCCTAGGGGAATACCATAATTATTAGAAATGAGTTGATAGGTGTAGTTTATTTTTTAAAATATAGATATCCCAGTAGAACATGGAAATGAGTTGGTTTTGATTGGAATCTTTTCTGATTGATAATTTGGTATTGTTTAATGATTGATCATGAAGAAAAAATTGTAACTTACTCTAAATGATACTCTTATATTACTTTCAAGTAATTTTGAATATTTTTTTTAAAAAAATAAAAAAATTACATCTAAATTTACGATAAAAAATAAATTATTTAACTCTCAGAATTTATCATCTAAATTAAAAGAGGGGGAGTACAACTTTGAGAACAACGTGATGCCATGTCTTTTGATCAGTGTCATAAAATACTAACAGGTATTTCATACTTTATAAAATAAATAAAATAACAAATGGTGTTTTTATTTTTATTCTCATTTTGTATCAAAATAATTCGTGTTTTATATAATTAAAAAAGAAATATTTCCTTCCAAAATTACCATTTTTTTAATACATTGGGTTTTATATCATTAAAGAATTACATTTTTCTTCGAGTCATTCAATCAAAAATGAAACAGAAAAATACTTTCTATTTTTTTAGAAGTGAGTAATATTTTAGCGGGTGTGTCCTAGCTAAAAATACAATTATTAATTTTAAAATAAAAGGAGCTTTATTAATACTATACAAAATCCTATGACATTCTCTTCACTACGATATATAAATGAATCTTGCTCAAAGATTTCTTGAACAAATGTATATGTTTTATGGCAAGCACATAGCAACTATTTTATTGGATTGGAAAATTTCAAAATCATAAATTGGAAAAAATAATAATATTATTTTGGGAAAATAAATTGTATATTGCTTACAGCATGATTGACAGATAGAGTATTAGTAAGAAAAGATTTTGATATAAGTAATTAAATATTGGCCTTAAATATTTATAAAGTCTCCACCCATACAAATATATGGACCATCAACATTATAATTGATGGAGACTTTATTTATATTTACAAGAAACTCCACAAAAAACATGTTGAGATCAAGCCAAGAGACGAGAGGGAGTTGCTCGGATGGTAAGCACCCCTCGCTTTCAATCCGAAAGTTGCGAGTTCGAATCACCAAGGGAGCAAAAGGGATGGGAGCTCCTAGGAAAGGGGTAAAAAAAAAAAAAAAAAAAAGGTCAAGCCAAGAATTTTAGGAAATTATGTGAAATGATCTTGAAAAAATTTGTTGACCCTCTTATCCAATTTTCTATATTAAATTAATAGGAGAATGGCTGACCTCATAAAAAATAACAAGAAATTGATGTCCAAAAAGATACTTTATAGTTTATAGATAATCCAAAACTTTATTGAAGGATTTTATGAATAAAACTAATTATGTATGATGAATTAAAGCTCTACGTTCATGAACCAAATCCATGTGATGTCCCTTTGACCCTTCCAAAAACAAATTTTAAGATTGTTTTTTTTTTTTGGATTTTTTCCTATTAAAGCAGTCACTTGGAAGCTTGTAAATAACTACAACCACTTGGAAGTTTTGAGGTCACATTGTTTTGAAAATTTTGTTATTATTTATAACTTGGAAACTTGTAATCACTAGCACTTTTTTTTTTTTTAATTTTTCATAATTGATATCCACATTGGAATTCAAACTATTTCAGATTCGTGTCATGTCTCTATTCGAAAAAAAGTTCTCCCTATCAATTTCATACCCATTTGGCATCAAATTCCATTTTTCTCTTGTGGGATACTAGTCTGTTGCTACAACTTCTATTTAGGTTGTTTTGTGCCTATTCGCTTCCTTAGATTTCTCCTTAAAAGAAAAACATTGACAAACTAGTGTTTATGCAAGAGCAGTCTTTAGAAATGCATATAGGAAACATTGACACTGAGATTTTAAAAATAAAAACTACCTTTTTCATGTCTAGTTGATCAAAAAAAAATTAAAATATTTTCTCTAAAAAAAATATTGGAAGTATGAACATTTTAGGACCAATTATAGAAATACACACCTTTTGTTTCACTTATTTCCATTATCTCCTATTACTTTTAAAAATCTCCAAAATCTCTTATTTCTTTAATGTATCCGAGCTGCATATTAATATATCCGAGTCAATATTTAATGTATTTGAGCTACATGTTATGTATATGAGCTAGTTTTTAATGTATTCGAGCTACATATTAATGTATCCGAGACAATATTTAATGTATCCGTGTTTCAATTATTGTATTCGATTTTTTAATTTTTAAGGGATTAATGTAATTAAAAACTTATTAGGAATAAATTGTATTTTCATATTAGAACTATGAGATTAATGTAATTTACACTTTATTTTATGCCAAAATTTTCGAATTGAAACTCCCAACACACAGAGATCCACAGTGATTCTCAAGCCCAATCCTCCTGCATTAGATCCAGTGGGTATAACTCAGGGGAACTAAAGATCATTTGAATATTTTAAAAATATTACAATAAAAGATTAGTTGAATATTTTTAAAAATATTACCACGTATAAAAAAAATATTTATAAAAATAAGAACTGTTATACCTTTGACATTGAGGTAAACAGTTCTCATTTTGTATATTGAAATCAAAATCGCCAACCCAGAGATTCGAACCCAGGGTGTTGCGCATAACTTTGAGCTTAGCTGCCGCTGGGCTATCTCATTCATTTGTGATTAAGGGTGTTTAAAATATATATATCCACACAAATTCAGAAAATTCACTTAGGTATAGTGTATTTTTTTATCGAGGGTGTTCGGGTGAACACCCTGGACGGCACGTGGGTCCGCCCCTGATTGAAATATACAACACTGTGATTCAACTATTCTTATTGTCAACGCATATACTTGATCTAATGTAAACTATGAAGTAAATGTTGATGATAAAGCTGCTGTCCCAATGCTTGCTGCGGGAATCACTTTAACAGAAACAAGTTGATTACTATTTCTTTTGAAAAAAAATATGTGATGTTGTCATATATTTGGTTCATTCATTTTCTGGTAAGGATTGAACAGAAAAGTGATAATTTGGACTATTGTGACTTGTGAGATTGAAGGATTACATAATAAGGGTGTGTTTCGTACCGAAGAAAATACTTTTCAATTTATTTATGTTTGGTTGATTTAAAATTATATAGAATATTTTCTCTAGTCTCTTACAAGTTAAAAATGAGGAGATAAATCCCGAAAAAAGGAAAGACAAGTTCCACAAATAACATCTTACATTAATTATCTCCTCATCACCCTTAAATATACCTCCCACCCTTTATAGTCCCATCTCCACCACCTCCATTATTAAAAAAAAAAAAAATCTATTTTCTAACTGAAAAATGTTCGGTAAGTATTTTCATAGACATTTCAATTGAATCTATGAAAAAAAGAAAAACAAATAATATTTTCATATAGAGAAAATTAAATGTTCCCCACTATTTCAATGAGAATCAATATCCCACAATGATGTATTTTTTCCCGTGAATTGATTTGGTAGAAAATTAGTGAAAAATTATGATCTATGGAAACTTAAAATTTTGAACCATAACCTTTTTTGCCCTTTAAAACAATCCTGGCGGGATATAAGAGGACATTTCATCTTGACTTGTAAAACACGACTCCATTATCAACCTCTACATGCAAAAGAATTCACCTATCTTTTTGCTAGTTCTTACTTATATATTTGTACACATTGAAATTTGTGAGACTCATCTGTTCAATTTAAGTTAGACTCTACAAAGTGTATGTAGTTCCAAATAGGATTGTTAGAGGCTACTTGATCATAAAACTTAACTTATGTTTATATAAAAAGTACTAAATTCCTTTAAAGAGACCTCTCTAATATTCCGCAAATTCATACAATATTCATATAAAAATCAAATCTAAAATCCTAATTTGAAAAATACGCCATTGACGGCCCTGGAATCGTGGATAAATAAATCTTATGAGAGAAGAATTAAGGAAGCCTCGAATCATCGATAAATAAATCTCATGAGAGAAATATCACGGGAGGAACAAATTTGCACCCACAATATTTATCAATAAGTTATGTTTCTTCATATTTTATTAGTGATTGCAATTTATTTTATTCATTTTATGTTATTTTTAAAAAATTTGCAAACTAGATCAGCAAATCTGAAGTCACAAAATCGGAAAGGTGGAAGAATGAGTACTTCAAGTCTAGTCTTAAAATTTCATCAAGACTACACTCCAACAAGCCTTGAAACCGGAGCATTTATAGACATTGAAATTTTGTTGAATTCTACAAGATGTGTTCAATTCGAGTTGGAACTCTACAAAGTGTGTTTAATTCCAATTGGATTTTTGAAGGTTACTTAATCCTAAACTCTATTTCATGCTTATATAAAGGAGATACTAAAAGGCATCTCGAGTATTCCACAAATTCATAGAATATCATATAAAGATAAAATCTAAATCATTCTAGTTCAGGAAATACGCCACTAACGACCCTTGAATCATGAATAAATATTTTCTTGCTTTAAAATTAATTGTCAAGAATATTTACTTTGATTGTTCATTATGTACGTAGTGCATATATTTTCATTTATTCTTGTTTTCCTAACTTAGCCAACAAAACAAAAGAAAAAAAAGTTTACATCTTAGTTCACTTGCCTTTTAACCCCATTTCATAAATTTAACTCTTCCAGCAAACACACAATTTTTCGCTCACAAAAATAAATTTTAAATGCGCCTCTATCAAATATCTAACTATAGTATAAAATAGCAGTCCCGCTTACATCGGCAATAAAGATAACTATACTCATTCATGGCGCGTGGGACACACCCACCTAAAATGAATCTAACCAGTGTGTATATACTGTTACAGTATTCTACTTTTTTTTATTTTCTATTCTTTTCCCCCTACATTCTGGATCAACTTGTAAAAATCATCTAAGATTTTCCTGCCTTCAAATATAACAATAGTAGTACTATACAATAATTCATTTATTATGAGCATACAATAATAATGTTCGTGAGTCATACTTTTCATTGCTTATAGTCATGGTATATCACATTCCTACACATATTCATTGTATATAACAAAATAAGTAACTTTATTATATTTTCATATTTTTCTGTTATATAAATAGTGTGTCAACTCATATTTGAATACCACAAAACAAAATGGATAAGAAGAGCTCTTCACCAAATAATTCATTTACAAGTGCCATGACACTTACTGAAGAGGGACTAACCTGCATTCCCAAGCGTTACATTCTTCCATCATCCCTACGCCCCAACGGAACCTTGCCCAACACATGCTTGCCAATAGTGGATCTATCATTACTGCAATACCCTCTTCTTCGGCCACAGATAATCCAGCAAGTACACCTGGCCTGCAAGGAACTAGGTTTTTTCCAGGTATGTACGTACTTATTGTATGTCACAAAAGCAAATCATGTACCAGAATAATATGATTTTACCTTAATTTGGTATATATTATATGTACATTAAGTTTCTTTATGCTGATAGGATTTAAGAGATAACAACATGCACTCGCTAAGTAAATAAAAAATGTTCTACGCTTTATTTCCTTCTCTTTTCCCTTTATTTTCAGTTGATGACGTCCTAGATTTCATATATTTAGCAGTTCAAAAGGAAATAGAATAAGAAATTCTTCACTAATTCAAACTGAACGTAAAATAACAGCATGCATGCAATAAATGACTTTGCAGGTAGTCAACCATGGAATCCCATTATCAGTCATGAAAGATGCATTGGATAATGCAACTGAGTTCTTTGATTTACCACATGAAGAGAAAATGCATCTCTTGTCTTCAAATGTTCATGACCCCGTAAGGTATAGTACCAGTCTAAATGATGTCAAAGACAAAGTATCCTTTTGGAGAGACTTCCTCAAGCACTATGCTAATCCAATCTCAAATTGGATAGATTTGTGGCCATCAAATCCCACATGTTACAAGTAAGTCTTGTATTCTTTAATTATATGTTTATCTCTGAAATATTTCTGGTATACATACATTCTCAATGTTCAAGAAGAATATGATATCAAAAGCCTAAAGCAGCGCATCATGCAGGGAGAAAATGGGAAATTACACAAAGGCAATACAAAAGTTGCAGGAAGAACTCATGGAAGTAATATTTGAGAGCTTAGAACTAAACCCCAAATACTTACATGAAGACATTGCAGAAGGCTCCCAGGTCATAGCCGTTAATTGCTATCCAGCATGTCCTGAGCCGGATCTTGCACTAGGCTTGCCACCACACACAGATTATTCTTTGATATCCATTATTCTTCAAAACCATCAGGGCTTGCAAATCATGGATCGAAATGAAAGGTGGCATTCAGTTCCAGTCATTGAAGGAGGCCTCATTGCTCTCGTGGGAGATCACATGGAAGTATTGAGCAATGGTCGATACAAAGGTGTTGTCCACCGAGCAACAGTTAACTCAGAGAAAAAGCGCCTTTCCATTGCCAGCCTTCACAGTCTAGCTTTAGGTAAAAAAGTTAGACCTGTCCCAGCGCTTGTCGATGAACAACATACCTTGTCCTATAAAGAAGGAGGATTCAGTGATTTCCTTGACTTCATTTCTGGAGAAGATATTGTGAAGGTAAAGTACATAGATAAATTAAAAATAAATCCATGATGATTATGTATAGTCCATGGACAGCAAAGCAGGCCATACAAGAATTCTCATTGTTACAGTCTTCAAACTCCATTTCGTACAAGATAATCTTTGTTAAAATCCTAAGGTGTATAACCAGTAGCCATCTTTCCTACGTACTTTGTGCTAATATCTAGGGGTGGCTGTTTGGTTCTTCGGTTTTTTGTTCTTCACTGGTGCATACCGAATACCGAACAGAACTAGTTTGGTTCAGTTTTTTCTAATTCAGTTCGGTTCTTTGGTATGCGACCGATAAGTACTTACCCTAAAACCAAGGTCACTAAATCTTGAGTTGAAGAGAACCCACCATAAACGGAGGTAGATTGTGTAGGAACTGGGCTAGAGATGGTGTGTGCAGCATCACTGCACACACTTATGTACACCCATTGATATTGTCTAGTAAAGGAATTGTTCTCTATTCCCTCCATGCACTCTTCAACTAGCAGTGTACAACTTTTGCTCTTCTTGTTCTTTATTGTTTCTATTTTTATGAATAAGATTGAATGTATCAACAACTCTTGTTCAAAGTTTCCCTTCAATAGTTAAAATACTCTGTTCATGTCACTCGAGCAATCACTGATATATTCGGATTTGGATTAGAAATTGCATTTGAGGGAAGAAAAAAATCTTAAGTGAGCTTGTTGCCTTGTACTAAATATCATCAAACTGTTGATAAACAGGGAACACACAAGTATAATTCAGGGAATATATGCCTAGAAATCTGGTTCACTGAAAGGTCACTGCAGCATTCTACACTGAAGCTCCACAAAATTTTGGTTGTTCATGAAGGACCCTAAAACCGAGAATCAAACCCAACACCGAAGTCCTAAAAAATTAATAACGAAACCGAAGAACCATAGTAATTCTTTGGTTCGGTTCAGTCTGATTCAGTCAAGTTTTTCAGTTATTATGCCTACCCCTACTACTAATATCGCTTGTGAGAGGCTCTCCTTTCATCATGCTAGGAGGATTTACAGTGAAAATAAGGATTTAAGGATTCTTAATTTTTGCATCTTGGTACAGCAGGATTTGAACATGCGACCATTAGGACGCATCATCAGGACTGTGAAAAAGCCCAATGTTTTACCAACTGAGCTACTAAGTACTAATTAACAAAATTAAGACGCGTCATCGAGATCTTCAATAAATCCAGTGATTTACCTCAGTTAGCTAACATCGTAGACTTCAGCAGATAGCAGCCAGCAACTGGAAAACTCAAATAATTTCCAAATTGGAATTAAGTTCTAACATCCACCACATCTGGTCCAGTTTAAGCCAAATGTAGTTTATACCACAAGTTTAGAACTTGAGCCACATTCATCACTAATAGACACAATTATGGGGAGCATGTGCTCTAAGCCTGTCACACATGGTAACATTTCGTTGGTAAATTGACACAAGAATTAGTTTAAGGCTTTGAACTAATTAGACCTGCAAAGAACATTATAATGATTTATAACCACAACCATATACACGACAAATCACCTTCCAACAATACATTTTGTAAATATAGCACAGAAGTAGCCTGCATAACAACAGTTTTGATATTAATATTCTCGTTTTTTAACATTATTTCAGGTTTTTCTGTTGAGAAGTTTTCTTTGTAAGCTAACAGGGAAGTATGCCTTCAAACTCAAGTTCCATGACTGAAGTAATGCTCACATATGATCTTCCATATGTTCAGACATCCATGCTGTTTTCCCCCAACACCGTCCACTCAGTTCAAACCTCCTTCAAACTAACTTAAAATTGTTGCAAGTCAAGGAATAAATTTTCAGGCATATACATATGAATTTCTTTAGCTTAATAGGTTATTTTACATAGTATTTACAACTTGACAAACTTGCAATGTTTACACTTCCAAAAGGTTAGCTCCATGCATAATAAGAATCAATTGTTAATATTTCTCTATATGAACACATGCATTTTGTTTATCTTAATTGTTTCTATTTACTTCCAATTAATTCTTATCAGCACATGACATTTAAGATTTGGTGATCGTTAGTTCAAAATCCAAGCTCATAATGGACTGTTCTCAACGTAGAGTGATAGATCATCTCCTTAGAAAATAAACACGACAAATCCTCATATCTCGTAATAAAAAAGCATCATATTTACCCTCATATTTAATCTAAAGAGGGCAAGATTTCTTTTTTCCCCGTTCAAATAGGTGTGGAGATAAAATTTTCCTCCTTTTTGATGCAATTAGACAACTCTCCAATTATATGAACAACATCATTATTTGATCACAGTTCACAACTACCCTTATTTCTCCGATGTTAAGAGACTTTCCAAGGAGGACAATGGATAATAGTTAAAAGCCAAAGACGTTCGATAATTCGACGAACAAAAATGCAGCACACTGATTGTATTTCAACTTTCAAATGAGTGAAGTATTCATTTTCCTCCTCGATATAACTAAGAAATTTCTAATTTCTTCAGCTATTAACACCATATTTCTTAGAAACTCAGTTTATGATGCAAATTTAAGTGTATTAAACAGAATTATCCCAACATATATTCAGTACTATAACAAAAATCAGCTACTTGAAGTTACTAAAGTTATTGCTCGATTTCTTCCCCTTTTGATGATCAAATCTTCTCAAATAATATGAACAAAAACAAAAGAAAAATTGCATATATAAATGAATCTCACTATAATTAATTAGTGCATTACACACGGAAAAAAAATCATCGGAAGTACAGAAACTCTCCACTGTTTGAGGGGGGAGAAACCGCGGGAAAAGCACTTACGAAAATCAATTCAAAAAATTAGCCGTCACTCGCTTCCTTCCTTGCGTCTCTGATCTTTCTCTGTCTCCACCGGCCACCGCTAAGCCCTCTTCTCCGTCGAAGTTCCTTCCTAACTTTTCTGATTATTTTCAACTGAAGGTGGTTTTCAGGGGAGGGGTGGGATTAGTTCCCTGCGCCGCGGGTTTACTGTATGCCTTTTCATTTCAGTCTCTTAGTTAGCCACGTGGATGAGGTCTGTATGACGGCTCACAATTTTATGGGCTTTTTAGTAGCTTTTCACAGTGAGCAAGGACTCAAAAACTCGAATAAAAACGATAAAAGAATAATATAGAGGGAAGATAAAAAAAATATTAAGTAGTTAATCATTAAAAACGTTTGTATTGCTAGACGATAAGTGATATTTTTTATAACTTCAAGACGAGTTAAATTGAAATTATAAGAATATACTTAACGGAGATTGAGAGTGTGCAGGCAGTGAATATGTTGTAGTCTTATAGAGAAGTTTTCTTTCTTTCTTTTTTCTATGGTTGAAATTGTATTTGAATTTCGATTAAATTCAATTATGCATTATAACATTTATTTAGAGTGACCTTTTTAATATAATTTTTTTTTATATTTAAAACTCGAACAGAAAATTTCTAGTGTTGCTCTTCATAGAGTGAGCTGGAGACGGTAGGATTGACACTTGGATCCAAAATAGATGCTTCTTATGCTTATTGCCAAATTCAAAATACACAAGAATATTCATAATATACCATGTGAATATTCACATGTATCTGTATCATACATATGATAAAATAAAATTATATACCACTAACTTCCAAATATACACAAGAATATTCACTTGTGTCCAATAATATTTTATTCAATGTGAATCACTAGTTAAAACATATATCATATGATTAACATATAAAATACACATAGAAACATAGCAAAAAGGTATCTTATCAATTATGGGTTGTTTGGTCAGGAAGAAAGCTACTCTCTCCGTTTAAAAAAAAATGGCCTAGTTTAACTTAGAAAGGAGTTTAAAAAAAAAGAAGACCTTTTAATCTTGTGGTTCTAAATTAAAGTTATGTCACATGTACTAAAATGTCCTTTAATCTTGTAGTCTTAAACATGTCACGTGGAATGTTAAAGTTAAAGTGTTGCCAAAAAAAAGAAAGGGGTCATTCTTTTTGAAACAGACTAAAAAGGAAATAGAATCAATCTTTTTTAAACGGAGAAAATATTAATTACGTATTAGAATCAGCATAACTTTTATGAATTGGGATATATTTCACTCGAACTGTTATAATTGTAAATAAATATTTTATTTTTAAATTTTATATGAATTTCTAGTACAACAAATCAATCCTAAGAAATAGTATGTGTAGTGTAATTTTTGCATACCTGGTTTCTATATTATTATTTTTTACATTATTAATTTATGTATAACTTTAATTAGTTATCAAAAACGAATATATGTAAACTCTACACAATTAATCTCCGAACAACTCTTACCAACAATCACGGTAAAATAACACAATGTTCAATTTATTTATATTTACAATTGTTTTTTTTTTAAAAAAAAAAACGAACACATGTAACTTAATATGAAATAAATTATGTTTCAAAAGATCATTGTAAGGAGGCCTTATGCAATACCAAATAATTGAATTGATCAGCAAAACAATTATCTAACATTGAATGATAAATAAAAGAAGATACATATTAATTGTATTACTTATTGTGTACATCTTTATTCATATTCGAAGACAAATGAAAAAAATATGCAAATTTTCTTGCTAATAAAATTTATAGCCATGAAGAAGATTTGATAGCATGAAAAGATGCAATTAATGAAATGAAGTTTTTGCTTCTAGCTGATTCAAGTAGTTTAAGATTTGTCTAACATAGAAAAATCTATTTATTTCAAAATCATTGCAAATTTAAAATATGTTTCAATTGAAACAAAAGTCATGATTAATTAAACAAAATAATTGGATAACAATTAAAATATACATGCAAGTGAAAAATAATAATTAATAACATGTGTTATTGTCAGCCTTTATTATTGCTAATAATCTAATAAGTCAAAATCAAAAAGAAATTAAGGAAACAATATAGTGAAAGTACTCCACCGAACTTAATGAACAGTTAAAATGGAAGAGAAAAAAGAATATAAATAATGTTTCTACCTTCCTACGGTGAAAGGATGATATATAAGGAAATCTACTCATCCATCACCTTTCAGATTTCATTTGTAGACTTACACTTGAAAAAATAATTTCAAAATTAGACTTTGAAAAAATATATTTTGATATTTAGTTTTACTATAAGCCTCGGCAATAAATTAAACTTTAAGTACAAAGATAAATTTTGTAGAAACACGGTAATATCTTTATTAGCATGAAATTAAAAAAGAATGTCCATATGCTTCGATGGGGTTGAGGGCTAGTTCACTTGATGAGCTTCTTGCCTTTCCCCTCTCCTTTCCTTGATGTAATAAGAAAAAACATCGTTGAAAGCATCGAGATCAAAAAGATTATAATTTTTTTTAGCTAGAATAAATCGTAAGAAATAGAGAACTATGTAAGTTGTAAATATAATGCATGTTTTGTTAATTGTTATACTCTATAAAGATACCAAAAACATGTCAAATCCTGCATGCAAACGTACCATCTTTTGCAGAATTTATCAACTTTGATATGCTGCTGAATATTGCCTATTATACTTAGTTTTATTTAATTTTCTGCTATATAGTCCTAATTAATCGGACCATCACAAAGAATTTATATAGGCTCATGTTACGTTCTACTTGGGCCTGGGCCCTCATCAAAAGTACAACCCGCCTACCCCACCCAAAAAAAAATACACAATTTATTCTCTAGGTATCAAGAGAGTCAAATATTAAAAAAAAGTATTATTTCCTCCGTTGCAAAAAGGATGGACTAGTTTAACTTGAAATGGAGTTTAAGAAAAAAAAAAGACTTTTTAATCTTGTGGTTCTAAATTAAAGTAATGTCAAATGTACCAAAATGCCCTTTAATCTTGTGGTCTTAAACATGCCACGTGGAAAGTTAAAGTTAAAGTGTTGCCAAAAAAGAAAATGGATCATTCTTTTTGAAACAGACTAAAAAGAAAATAAGGTCATTCGTTTTTAAACAGAGAGAGTATTATTTTTGAGACGAATTAAAAAGGAAAAACGAAAGAGAGCAAGGATTCATATGTACCATCTGTGCTTACGAAAGAAAAAGTTGAAATTATTGGGTACAACTTGTAGCTAGCTAGCTAGATTCATGCATGATATTTGAATATAATGTTCTTTAGTGCGTCATTAAATATAAAATTAAAGGGGTATACGACTATTCATTGTATTATTATACATATTGCTTTATAAATAAAAAATTGAAAACCAGCAGATTTCACAAACAAACAGCTGCCGGCATATTGTGGTTTATTGGATTTCAGGTTGCAATTTGGTCATATATGGACAAGAATATAACTTTATAGGATTACCATGCACATAAATTATAAGTAATTAATAGATATAAAAAAATTATCTGGAGCATGTTCTTTTGCTATTAATAACGATTTCGTTATGCATAGCTAGCTCACATACAACTTGGTCACGTGGGAGACAATAAGATATATATACATACCCTATAGATGGGGAAAGAAGAAGTAACTTTTTGTTGCCATCGTTCATAACTTTTAGCTTTAATTAAGGAGTCAAGGTGGTCAAGCGGATGATTGTTTTAGCTTGTACTAGCGGTATAAATAAGGGGTATTATCAGTGGCGGACCCAGGATTTTCGTTCAGGAGGTTCGAAAAATAAAAATATAAACGTGTAAATAAGTCTTTCGAAATGGATCCTTTCATTTTTTTGATCTTTGTAAACAAAAATAAACTGAAACTATAAAGGAAAATAAGTAAGTGTCATTGCAGCGATTTGAACTTGGGGCGTGCAACTTAATATTCAAGGGTCTTACCATTGAGCCATCTATTTTTATTTGTTATTGAGGGGTTCTAAATATATCCATCTACAGAAATACAGAAAATTTACCTTATATATATCGTATATATTTTTGCCGAGGGTGTTCGGGTGAAAACCCTGGACCCAACATGGGTCCGCCCCTGGGTACTATTCATGAGGACCTTACACTACCTTGCTTAGTGGCGTAGTCACATCCATTCAGGATGTTCAATTGGATATTCTTCGTCGAAAATTTGTGTGGTATATATATGTTAAATTCTATAGTTAGATATCATTACAAAAACAATGTTTTGGCGAAGTGATAATGAATCAGTGTCCATTTGAATAAAGGAATTTCGGGTTTGAACCACAAATATCACAATATTTTTTAATTTTATTTTGACAGTCACACTATTATTTTTTGACACAACCTTGCCCCGCCCTATTAACATTTCTAATTAGTTATATTCGAACCTGCCCCGCCCTATTAACATTTCTGATTATATCGTGAACTGCATCTCAGTTTCTTTAATTAAGTAGGTTATTATACAAAGAATTAATTTCTTATTGCACTAAACGGTTATAATCTCCATGCATCATCCACAATCGGAATTAGTAGTGTTATTAAACTAAATTTTATAATTTCTTCAGAAATTGAAGCCATATTTCTCAGAAATTCAGCTTATGGTGCAATTTTAAGTATTTAACGACTGTTAAATATAATTATCCTAGCTTATTCCTAATTTCTTCAGCAATTGAAGCCACATTTCTTAGAAATTCATCTTACAGCGCAATTTTAAGTATGTAACGACTATTAAGCAGAAGGAAAAGGGTTGAAAAATATTTTAATTTTGGTCGAAATTGATGTTGTGATATCAAATTTTATGAAGGATCTTTTACTCCTGTATTTTTTAAAAGTTTATTTTAAAGGTATATATGTGCCCACATGGACGCAATACTATTTAAAATAATGTAATATTTATGATGTCCACGTGGGCACATATATACCTTTAATATACACTATTAAATGGTGCAGTGGTAAAAGATCCTCCATAAAGTTTGATATCGTAACAACAATTTCAATCAAAGTTCGGATATATTTCAGATATTTTTTCCTTAAACATATATAACTATCCCAATTAATTTCTAATTTCTTCAGCAACTTGAGCCAGTTTTCTTATGAAATTCTGTTTATGGTGCAATTCTAAGTGTGTTTGCTTATGATCTCAAAATATATGAATAGCAATTAGCAACAAACAAATTTGTAGATTTACATGATTCTCACAATAACCAGTAAATACTTTATTTACCAAAACAAAGAAAATAAAAAATCATAAAAATAGAGAGAGAGAGAGAGAGAGAGAGAGAATGTCAAATACATTCAAGGCAAAAACACTTACAGATGAAGGTGAAAAATTGATTCAGAAAATAGAAATAGATTTGTTCATTTTAGTAAATTAAGAATTGTTTTTTCATATTCTTTTAAATATTAAATAATTATCTATAATAGTGATAATAATCAAAGTCACAATTTTAAAACATTAAATTAATTTAGTAAAATAAACATCTAATTAAAATTTACTTAAAGAATGTGTCAGAACTAACAGATGAAAAATGACATATAGCAAGGGGTAATACATAGATTAATAAGTGATTTAATAGAGTGAAATTATGCATTAATTATTCGTAACTTAACTAAGTGATAAAAGGATATTACGACTAAATAATTTTTTTATCGTTTACGAAGATACAATAGTTTTTTTTTTTTTGCTAGAATAATATGGTTAAAAAATAACTTTACATTGTGTCACATAAGTTACATATATCTAATAATAAAATAATATAATATAAACAAAAGGATAGAGTGACATTGGAAGTGCGTTGGAGATAGTAGAGATTGACACTTGGATCCAAAATAGATGCATCCACTTGTTATTCACACTCAAATCTGTCCAACAAATAAATAAGAATATTATTGAAAAAATTTCGCATATAGCCACTCAAAAATAACTTATTATATTTTATAGTTATAGTTTACTAATTACAATTCGTAGTTAATATTATAGCTAGGAAGGAGAGTGACGAGCGAGATTGAGAGAAGGAGGAGAGATGTGAGCGAGGGAGGACAGAGAGTGGGGGAGGTGAATTGTGTATGCGTATCGGTTAGATAATTATATATATGTAATTGGTATACAGATGTATTTGTATATCTGACAAGCGAGATTAGGAGAGGGAGGAGAGAGGCGAGCGAGATTGAGAAAGTGGGGAGAGAGGCGAGTGAGAGAGGCAATAATTTGTATAACTCGCATTTCGTTTGTATAATCTGTGTATTTTTGTGTAATTAAGTAATATAAAGTCTCTAATCATACAAATGTGATAATTAAAACTCGAAATAACTAATTGATACTAACAAAAACATATGCACTTTAAACAATTATACGAAATACATTATATAAATTATATTATACGAAATTCAAAAACTACTCATTTATACAAACTTTAGAAAGCTATACACAAAAATATTGAATGTATATGGTGATAAAACTGAAAAATCAAAGAAAATCATCGTCATATACAAACACAAACCATCATATACAACGACAAATCAAAAGAAGAATTGTTAGTTGCGAGTTATACAAGTGTAGCGAGTTATACAAACGTGACTAATTATACAATCTCAAAGTCAACCGCGTAATTAATGATTAAAGTTAATCGAGAATGATAATTATAACAAATTATAAATATGATGACTAATTAAATACTGATTAATTTATTTAACCGCATAATTTTTCGGCAAAATTACATGAATTGGTACATTTTAATAAATAATTACTGATTTTAGCAATACTTTTTATTTATTACCATTTATAGCAATATTATGTTATATCTGCAATATGTATTAAAAGTGAATTATGTATGCAATATATTTGAATTATATATGAATTATAATTATTTTTAAAAATATATTATGTTGTTTGGTAAAAATTTGACACATTGTATTAAAAGTGTATTAAAATGAGTGATAATGAATTATCTATCATTAAAATTTGTATTAGATGTGAATAAAAAATTATTCTTTGTAATATGAATTAAACTTGTATTATAAATGAATTAAAAGTGATCAAGTGAAAAAAAAATACTATTGCTATAAATAATAAATATTTTTTTATTATAGTATATTTATGTAAATTTCCCTAATTTTTCTAATATCAAATTTATTACATATTTACGAAACAAACACTTATAACATCAAATCTATATATAAATAATATACATAATATATGCATAGTAATACAAGATCCAAGAATCCTATTATCGATGCTCAGTCGGTTAATAGACCCCTTCTTGTGAACAAAATATACACCACTAACTTCCACATACACAAGAATTTCTTAAATACATACACATATAGGGCCAAGCAAGTTCACGTATCATAGATGTTATACATTTTATACAATGTGATTCACTACTTAAAGTATATATATATCAGTTAATTTTAACATAATAAAATACACTCACAAGCAAGGAAAAATAGCACATTTTAAATTTTATTTATGAATACAGCTTTTGTGTATACTTTTAACTACAAAAGATTATCCCAAATATAGATACTTCAAGATATAATTTTCCTCACATAATTCTTGTTAAAACAAAGTTTGTTCCTATATTAATAAAACAAACATCTCAAAATCACCTACCAACTAATAGAAACATGTTTACTCAAAAAAAAAAAAAAAGATGTGGAGATCAACGAGCCACAAATAAACTCTACTCGAAAGTACTTTTAGCTCGTAGACATGTTTAATTTTATATCGTTAGCTCAGCTTTGATCAAATGATTTGATTGATCGATAAAAGAAAATATTGGATCAAATGTTTTTCTCTTTAATTTTAAATTCTGTGACTTTTAATTTCTATAAAGTCATGTGACATTTTTCAAACGATTATTAGCTTAAATTCGAATTGGAATTCCCAAATCAAAAGTAAAGTCTCAAACAATAGACTTCCGTTTTATCATTGATTTGGAGGATTAATATTCCAAAATATCTTGGATAACACGAGAATTAAATTACTTAAGAATACACCGTAAACTTTACTATATATATATAGTAACATTTTTAAAGAAAGAATGAAAGGCAGTAATGGTTAAAATTACATCTTTGGAGAACAGATCATCTATAGTTAAATGCAATAGAATTAATAAACATGTGTAATTGACCTTTATTATAGATTATTATATTATCAAACAGGTTAAAAATCAGAAAGAAAGGAAACACAATATTACTGATCAGCTAGAAACTTAAGAATTAAAAGAAATTATATCCAATCTGATTATTAATATTAGACTTGAAAACTCAAAATGCTTGACTTGTTGAAGTTATAAACATAAAAGAAGGACGTCGATATATTATTTGGGTGCATGCATACATGTACTATAGAAATTAATTAATGGAAAAGGAATATATCAAGTTATATCAACATATATGAATCAAATAAAATGTACTATCAGTAAATGCATGCAGTTTTGTTAATTAATAGTACGTACCAAAAACTTGTCAATTAAGAATTATCAAAGATTTGTTTCGTAAATGCATGCAGTTTTGTTAATTAATAGTACGTACCAAAAACTTGTCAATTAAGAATTATCAAAGATTTGTTTCATAATTTTCAACTGAGCGAGAGAGTCAAATATTCCATGCACATTAACTTACCATGCATTATACGTACGTACGTACCTATAGTTGCAAATTAAGCCATTGCTTCTGCAGAAAACAAAAATATACAGAGCTCTACTTAATTTCTTTTCTTCACTATTTTTTTCCCTCAAAAGTTGTCTACACAATTTTCTCCCACTGGTTCCCATTATAAAGAATTTATATAGCTCTATTCTCACGTTAGTGGAGTAAAAAATAGAGGCCTACCCCACTTTTTTTTTAAAAAAAAAAAATGGTACAAAACATACAATGGCCCTGGTGGGCTGGGGTGGGGAGGCTAGACCTTTTCTGACTTGTTATATACTTCCTTCGTTTCACAACCTGATTTGATTTGATACAGAGTTTAACAGTATAAGAAAGACTTTTGAATCTAAATTAAAGTTAGGTCAAATGTAAAAAAATTATCCTTTGATCTTGTGGCCTTAAACATATCACGTGGAAAGCTGAAATTAAAATATTACCAAAAAAAGAAAACGGTCATTCTTTTTGAAACAGACTAAAAAGGAAAAAGATCATTCTTTTTTAAACGGAGAGAGTAATTAAAAAATGTAACTAAAAAAAGAAGTGATTTGTCATTTAAAAATATCTATAATATATCTTAAATCTTGTGGTATTAAACTAGTCATGTCAAGTGTGTTTAAATATAAAATAAGTATGATTAAAATTTAAAATTTACTTAGAAAAAATTAATTTAATAAAAGTGTAAATAGAAAAATATAGATGAAGTATTAATTAATTAAAAACAGCGCAGACACTGGTTTAAAAAAAAAATCAATATACTCAATAATAAAAAATTAAAGTAGATTGAGATGCCAGATATAAAGTGTATATGCTTACGAATATGAGTTGAAATTTTTGAAAACCAGATTCATGCATGCATATGATTTTGGATGATATATATTTCAATGTCCTTTAGTGCATGCGTCATGTATTATATTTATTGTATTATTATTATATTCCTTTTTTCATTCTGCATATTATTATACAATAAAATCAAAACCAGCAGAAGATATTTACAAAACAACTGCATATTGCGGTTTATGGGATTTCTGCGTTTAATGACGAAACAAATATATGCTTATATTTAGACTTGCCTTTTATATATATCAATAAGGTTGTTTCTGCAACTTGTTCTCATATCGATCTTTTAAAAAAGAAAATATTATATAAGAGAGAGGTAAGGATTAAGTAGGCACGTTTTTATCAGCGTATACGGATATTTTTGAAAAAAGTTAAAAGATATTTTTTTTTGGTATTGATAAGAGGATGAGCAATGGTAAACACTTGTATATCCAATCTTAAGATTGTGAGTTCGAGTCACCAAGGAAGTAAAAGAGTGTGAGCTCTCACAAAGAGGGATAAGAAAATTAATTAGTATATAAATTTTACGAAATTATGAGACCCATTTTAGTTATATCTTTAATTTTGAATTCATATTTTTTAGTTATACCTTTATTACTTTGCATTCTGTAACTACTTTGAGTAAAAATTCAATTCACATTTTTAGGTTATAGCTTTATTACTTTGAATGTCGCTAATATTTGTGTAAATTTAAATATTTTAATACTACTTTGAGTAAAAGTTCAATAGTCGATGAAGAAAAATACTTTAATTATGGACAGCCGAATAAATTTCTTTCACTTTAGATGTGCGAAAAAAGGAATGAAATAATATACATACATACAAAAATATTTTACAGCAAAAAATTTAAATCATTTGATTAATACCATTTAAAATTTATCAAAATTAGAAATATTTCTCATGTATTTATTTATATTACACTTAATGAGATGATTTTAAATCATTAAGTATTCTCACTTAAAAAATAAATTTGTGAATAAATATAGGATTCGTGTACAACACGGTTTTCGTAACTAGTGTTAGTATATAAGGCTTAATATATTGACGTTCTTTCAAATTTGTTAACGATTAAATTTTATATTGATATTAGTTTGAATTGTAAGTACTTATTTTGATTGAGCATATCAACACGATTAGACACGCTTTTCGTTCAAACTTGGAAAATCCATCTTGTCATTAACTCCATAATGCATCTTGTCAGTCAATACTATGTTGTTTACAAATAACATACACCACGACACTTCTTCTTGAATTTGTCAATTCGTCCATATGGGTTAATTAAGGACTAATCTCTGTTGTACATCCATTATGTCCGGGAAGTGTATGATCTAAGTCAACAAATAACATACACTACGACACTTCTTCTTGAATTTGTCAATTCGTCCATATGGGTTAAATAAGGACATAGATTGCACATCCATTATGTCCGGGAAGTGTATGATCTAAGTCAACTCCTGCTATTTGAAAGTGAGACACTTTAATAAAGAATGTCTTCCTTTGGCGAACAATTTTGATTCCATCGTACATATTCTTAGTGGCATTAATGTAAGTCACAATTATACCTCTAGATTCCAAATATCTCTTGAGGACCTCCTAGGGATTATATCATATATCTTTTCTAGGCGAATCAATACAATGTGTAATTTTCTCATCCTATGTCTATATTGCTCTTACAATACTGCTCTAACAATATTTGTACGAAATAATACCTTTTATAGCTAAAATCACCTTGTCATGAATTCAAATTGATTCTTAGAGATAGACAAACCTCTCCTCGTCCTTATTTTGACGATTGTCTCGTCCCGAACTTCCATAGAAAGCCTAAGTATCTAATTAATATCTTTATTGTTGTTGCAATGTCTAAATATCACTCTTGTTATTGTACTACAACACAATTGTACTCTACCTCGATTCATCTATCATTTTAATTGTCCTAAACATAACATTAAACAACTCAGTTATCCACTTCATCATATTTTGCTCGCACGTGTTCTTTCAAAAATTTATCAACTTTTATCTAGCGACTCACTCTCCCTCTCTTGATCATCTATTGAGTAATAATCTTCTTAACCCGTACAGATTTTATACACCTACAATACCCAAAATCTTTACGGCACTTGAAATGCTCTCACTTTCCTAACCCCACGCTCTTGTTCCCTTTCTCCAAGAACTTAATAGAAATATGTTTGTCATCTTTGTCTAATGTGTACATTCTATTCTACAATTCACCATTTTTGTTCTTAATACACTTTACTTCACTTAGTTCAAGACTTCAAGTCATGACCACTAGTTTCACTGTATTTCCTTAAGAAATTTAATCCTCTCAAGTATCCGAGGTTGCAGATTTTTAGCCGTCATGACCACTAGTTTCACTTCCTTCTTTGACGTCTTATGCGTTTCTCTCTTCCTCCATGTCTTATTAAGTGCTCCACTAACGTCATGTAAGCAACCTTTTTGGGTTCCAATTTTCTAGAACCTCTCCAATCAACGATCAATTATCTTTCTGCTCATTAGGGTTACCCCTCTTAATAAAAATTTTGACTCTATCACTACAGTTAGACTTTCCCATCTAATCCTTGAATTTTCATTTTTAACATTGTAAATTCACATTCATGAGCTTATGTTGGATAGTAAAATTATTATTCGAAATATAATCATATATAACTTTGCTTTACTAACTTCCTAAAAAGCATGCAATTTATCAAAGTCTTAATCAACATTGTGTGATAATTCACAAAGTGTTCCTCGATTTTTGAAAGCTTGAGTTAGTTATGAATAACTCAAAAGTTTTGACGAAGTCTAAAATCGAAACTCCTCATTCATTTCTATCCCCAAATATAAAAACTAAGTTTGATAGGATTTTACCGTATAATTTAACACTTGAATTAAGCGTATAATGTATTATATTAAATGCTATGTATGCTCAAAATATGCATATTATTGAACAACCATGTATTGATGACATGGAAGCGCGTGCCCACACATGAAATCAAGCGCGTGATTTTCGGGAGAAAAAGAATACAATGCATTAGTTATTTTGTCCAATACAGCTTCAACTTTGGATTTGATCAGATAATCTGATTGATTTTTATATTATTTTTTCAAATTAAATATCTGTTCTACTTCCGTTATTTTTATTTTCTATTTTCTGATATTTTTGCGCACAATTTTTAATTAGAAACTCGCCGGCTTTTATAGAGGGCCAAATGTTCGTTAACGATTTTATTTCATCATTTGAGTTTGTGAGAATTTATAATTTACCATGTTTGATGTTGAAAAGAAATCATAAGTATTTAGATCTTGATTTTCTTTTTACATCTAGCCATCTTTAATTAAAATAATTTACTATTTCACAAATTTAACAATAATAATGCAATATTTTTAAAATTAAAATTAATAAAATGTATATGAAAACATTAAAGCAATAGCTCTAAATTCTAATTATTAGATTTTTGTCCAAACTTATCTTTTCTTTAGTATACTTCATAAATATCTCAACTACCAATTAAGTGGAGCATTAAAAATAGGTCTTAAAAAGGTAGGATTCGTAAGAGTAATTTTTATTTCTCTTTAGAATATGTTAAATACTATTTTATTAAAGAAATTAATGATCAAAATGTAATGATGATAAAAATAAAATATACAAACTATATTAAATAGTACACCATTCTAATTTAATTGAAATTTTTTACAAATTGAACTGAAAAAATGTTATTAGGATAACCATATTTTTTAAGAACTATCTTTTAAAGTAGTGACAGTTTGTTTTAAGTAAACATCTCCACAATAATAATATATTTAACTTTTTTTTTACTTTCCTTCAAAAGTTCTAATTAAAAATAAGGTAACAATTAAAATAAAATGACTACATTTTAAAACAACAATAATTATGAAATAATTCTTTTTTAAAAAACACATAATGACATGAATACACAAAAATATATCATATCAAAATAAATTTGTCAAACTAACATACAACTACAACAACAACAGTATATCCCGTATAGTCACACAAATTAATATAATATTAATATTAAAAGAAAATAGTAAACACAATTTTTGTTGCATTTTTTTATATTTATTCAACTCAATTTATGTGTAAATATATTTTTTCTCTCTCGTTAGTTGTAACAAGTTCTTGCTTTAAAATATAAAATCACCTACTTATCCACGTGTCAAAAAGTAAATGAAGCCTCACACACCTTTTGTTGGTTGTGCCTCTACCATGATAAAATTTTTCATACTTTATCAAAGAGAAAACTTATGCAAGCACTACTATTAAATGTTTAAACCAAACACACTAACAATTAACTATTTAATTGATGGAGAATTGAAGTGCTTCTTCAAGAACATATTTGTGGAATAAATATTTTATTTATAATATATTTTAAGCAATATTTTAAAAGCAAAAAAAAACAAAAAACTAACCAAATCAAATTAATAACAAAGAGAAACTAATATGATTGAGATGATTTTAAATTTTTTAATTTTGATTATACATTATAAGATATTCAAAAAAATTGAGATGATATAATTTTTAAAAATAATCAACCAAATTGTCTTATTAACACCCCTAAACAAAGAGTAGCACTGAACAAATTAATTACTTCCCAGATAGGAAACACTATAATAAAAAAGATAATGTTCCAAAATCCAGAGTGCCTACGTACGCACCTGTAAAATTAGATCACTATTCTCTCTCATGGCGCGTGGAGTCACACCCACTTGAATCTGAACATAGTTACACTATCGAATTCAACATTTCAGTCTTTGGCTATTCATGTATGACTATATACAATAATCCTTCAATGGTTATAAGTCATATAGTACCATAGCATTATATGTATCTATATTAATTACATATACCTGGATAAATAATTAAAAACTCCAACCATATCTTCATATTTTCCTCCTTATAAATAGGGAGTGATTAAAAGTCATATGGAACATAAAGGAAGAATAACACAATATGGTGGGGAAAATGATAGAAAGCTCAACTTCACCAAATGGTTCATTTACTAGTGCCATGACACTTACTGAAGAGGAACTAACCTGTGTTCCCAAGCGCTATATCCTTCCACCATCCTTACGGCCCAATGGTACCTTGTATAACACATGCTTGCCAATTGTGGATCTATCATATCTGCAACACCCTCATCTTCGACCTCAGATAATCCAGAAAGTACACCTGGCTTGCCAGGAATTTGGTTTCTTCCAGGTACTACTTGTCATGCAGTGTCTGTGTCGTGTCCATGTCATCTGCAACTGCATACTAGATAAGATAGTGTTACCCTATTCATTTACTTCGTTCCTTGCGATAGGATACAAATAAGAAGTATATGCACGCCCCAAGTGAGATGTCATCAAATCATCAACATATAGAAAGAACTTAATGTCACACATGGTGCATTAAGGTTCTAGGCCTCATCCCCTTTATCTTCTCATTAACCTTTATTTTGATCAGATTTACTTAAACAAGTCAATGCCCAAGATTTCAGCTACTTAGATTGTCTAATAGGAAGAAAAATATGATGTTCTTCACAAATTCACCTGAGCAAAATAACACCATGCATGCAATAAATGATTTTGCAGGTAGTTAACCATGGAATCCCAATGTCAGTCATGATAGATGCCATAGATGTTGCAAGTGAATTCTTCAATTTACCAACTGAAGAGAAAAGGCATCTCTTGTCTTCAAATGTTCATGACCCCGTAAGATATGGTACCAGTCTAAATCATGTCAAAGACAAAGTATACTTTTGGAGAGACTTCCTCAAGCACTATGCCAATCCAACCTCAACTTGGCTCGACTTTTGGCCATCAAATCCCACAAGTTACAAGTAAGTCTTTCATTTTCTTTACTGAATATTTTTAACATAAAAATTGTCTTGTAGATTAAATTTCTTATTGTTCAAGAACAAAATATTTTTTTTCAAGATCCTAAAGAAATTTTTCATGCAGGAAAAAAATGGGAAACTACACCGTGGCAGCACAAAAGTTGCAAGAAGGACTCATGGAAGTGATATTTGAGAGCTTAGGACTAAACAGTAATTACTTACATGAAGATATTACAGAAGGTTCCCAGGTCATGGCAGTTAATTGCTATCCAGCATGTCCTGAGCCAGGTCTTACACTAGGATTGCCACCACATACAGATTACGGTATGCTAACAATCATTCTTCAAAACCATCTGGGCTTACAAACCATGGATCGAGATGAAAAGTGGCATTCAGTTCCACTCATTGAAGGAGCTCTCATTGTTCAATTGGGAGATCAAATGGAAGTATTGAGCAATGGCAGATATAAAAGTGTTCTTCATCGAGCAACAGTTAACACAGAAAGAAAGCGCATTTCAATTGCAAGCCTTCATAGTCTAGCTTTAGGTAAAAAAGTTAGACCTGCATCAGAGCTTGTCAATGAACAACATATCTTGTCCTATAAAGAAGGAGGCTTCAGTGATTTTCTAGACTTTATTTCTGGAGAAGATATCGTGGAAGCTAAGTACATAGACAAATTAAAAATAAACTCATGAAGATTATGATAAATGAAACAGCAGAGCAGAGCAAAGCATACAAGAAATCTCTTCTTTAACAAATTCTATGTCGCACAACCTCTGTATTTGTACTGTTTAAATACACATGCATATAACTAGTAATTGTTTTTTCTTATACTAATATCAATCGTAGAGGGTCTCTTCAATCTTCATGTACAAGATCTCACTGTGACAAATAAATTTTGAAATAAACGTTTATCAGTTCGTTTATTTTTAGGTACGATTTTCATTTTGATGGATTTATGAAAGCATGATTTGTCAACACCATATAAACGAATCATCGAGATCTTTATTCAGCCAATGCTTTACCTACGTTGGCTAACACCAGACTTCAGTACATAGATGTTACAAGCTGAAAATTTAAAGTTTTTTCTTCAAATAGCATAAAATTCATAACATTCAGCACATTAAAGCATTCAAGTTGTTTAAAAGGTATTCATGCTAACTCCTAATGTAAATCATACCACACTCATCTCTAGTACACTTGTTTATCTTCTTTGTTGACAAAATTGATAAGGAGAATTCATTAAGATATTAAACTAATTAGATCTGCAAAGACACTAGGATGATTTACTATTATAAAGTATATACAGAATTACAGATACAATCAGCCTCCAAAAATATTTGCTATTTCTTTTTTTCCCTGATAAGACAAGACGAAATGAGCTTCAAACTCAAGTTTCATAAGTCTGGCATGTCAATTTGATGAGTCTAACACTATAGAGAACTCTTCATCATGGTGATTATAGCGAAATTTCACAGGTCCAACACTATCCAGTTATCATTTCAGAACTCCTTCAAATTAATTAATCATCATGAAAAATTATCTATATTGATTTTTTTTACATATATTTCTTACAGTTAATGGAATAAATAGTATAGTCATCACCTTTGTTAATTAAGTTGATAATGTTAAAGAGGATAGGAACATGTCGAAGGAACAGGTCCAACGAAGCTGACTGGCGAGTTACAACACTGGTGAAGAATTAGAGTCGCACTAGGATTAGATTACCTATGTTAATTAGGATATATTTTCGTCTATAATTATATTATTATTAGGATTAGATTACTATTAGAATTATAGTACAATTAGGATTTAATTATTATTATTATTATATTAGTAATAGATATTGTAGTAGGACTCTAAGTATAGTTAACTTAGGACTCTACAATTCTCTCCCGTATGTACTTAACATTATTATTCATCAATTCATCTAATTGATTACCTATCAATAAAATCATTATTGATCAATATGATCAATTCATCAATAATTGATCACATATCAATTTATCAATATTGATCAACATATCAATGCTATCAATATATAAAAATAATCCTTGATTTCTCTACATGAGATATCTACATGGATTTCTTCAGATAACTCACTTTATTTCACATCATAATGCTTTAACTCGTTTGCGATATCAAAAATTCATATAGTTGTTAATGCTACTCTTATTGCCTGCAATTTCTTCATCTAATTTGCTTTTGATTTTACTTCAAGTTAATTCCTTAGACCAAAAAATTGTATAAAATAGTTAAGTCATTGCCATTGATCCTAATTCAAGCTTCTAATTTACCATGTTGTTCATAGTATGAAAACTTATCTCATCAGTAAATAAGACTATATTGCTAAATCTACAGACACTAGTATTTTCTTCAATCTTATATATCAGAGAATCATAAATCCAAGCCAATATCTTAATAAGAACCTCATGTTTCTCTTTGAAGTTGAAATTTGATTTAGTAAATGATTTTTTCGTTTTAGTAAATAAAATTCTAATCTCAACTATTACGTTAGCAGTTTTGCCTAGAGTAATACAAATAACTTTAGAAAGCCATTGACTTATTAAAAAGAGCACTAATCATATAATAAGTGAGTTAATTAAGTAGTTAGCTTCGTCATTGATCTAATTTCTAATTTCTTCAGCAATTAACAACATAGTTCAAAATTTTAACATTATTTATGCATAAGCTCACCAATCATACCATCAACTACTAATTAAACTACTATAAGCTTCAATTTGCAGGTGAGTTTGTCCATTCCAATTACAAACAGTGATTTTGTGTATGATTTGCATATAATCTCAGGATATATGAACAGCAAACAAATAAAATTGCAGATTTACATGAATTTTTATATAATTAGTGAAGAATTCTCACAGATATGTGAAGAATCAAGGATTGTATTGATAATGAATAATTGAGTTACATATTCCTTATATAGGAGAAGAGTCCTATACTAGCTACACTAGGAATCCTAATACAACACAAATATAATATATACAGCTTATCCTAGTCGTACACAGTATAGACTTATACATAAATTAGGATTGAATAGTCTAGTCCTAGTGTAACTCAAACTCTAACTCGTCAGACCTGTTCACGGAACCTGTTCACCGAACCTGTTCCTTTGACCCGTTCCATCAGCTTCCTTCAACACTTTCCCTCAAGCTAGTGAGTGGAGGAACTGTAACTCCTAGCTTGTGACGAAACTCAGCAAAAACCTGTTTGGTTAATGCTTTTGTATGAATATCTGCTAGCTGATCCTTAGACCTCACAAATTGAGTAACAAGTTGTCCTCTAGCCACCTTCTCACGAACAAAGTGATAGTCCATTTCAACATGTTTAGTTCTAACATGCATAACTGGATTAACTGTCAAGTACAAAGCACTCATGTTGTCACAATATAATGTAGGTACAGATCGAAGAAACACCTCAAGATCATGAAGTAGATACATGATCCATGTCATCTCGGATGCAGTGGAGGCAAGTGCTCTATACTCAACTTCAGCACTTGAACGAGCAACTGTGGACTGTTTCTTGGAGGTCCAAGAAATACATTTTGCACCTAGGTAGATGCTATAGCCCGTAGTGGATCTCCTAGTGGTGGTACAACCTCCCCAATCAGCATCAGAGTACCCATACAACCTACATGGTGATTGTGAAATAAGTCTAAGTCCAAAGTGCAGAGTGCCTTTGATGTACCTGAGAATTCTTTTCACCCCTTGAAGATGAGCACTGTTCGGATTATGCATAAATTGGCTTGCTAAATTCACAGCATGAGTAATATCTGGTCTTGTGAGAGTCAAGTATTGAAGACTCCCTACTATCATTCTGTAAAAAGATGCTTCAACCAGACTTCCCACAGCTTCATGTAGACCATGCTTCTGAGCCAAAGGAGTGGCTATAGCCTTTGCAAAAGTCATTCCAGTCTTGTCTAGCAGCTCAGCAGCATACTTACTCTGGCTTAAGTGGATGCCCCCATCAAAATACTTAACCTCAACTCCAAGAAAGAAGTGTAAATGACCAAGATCTTTCATGGCAAACTCATTCCCAAGTTGTAGAACCAATTCTGAGACCTGAGATGGATTACTTCCTGTGACAATAATATCATCCACATATAACAAGAGAAATATTTTGCCTTTGTGAGTTTTCAAAACAAATAAGGAAGGGTCAGCCTTACTACAAGTGAAACCAAGGTGTAAGAGATGCATGCTAAACCTATCAAACCAGGCTCTTGGTGCTTGTTTAAGACCATACAACGCCTTTTTAAGCAGACATACATGCTGAGGATACTGGGGATCAATAAAACCAGGAGGTTGACTCATGTACACCTCCTCTTGTAAGAAGTCATGGAGAAAGGCATTTTTGACATCGAGTTGTCTAATTTCCCACTTCGAACTGACATCAATGGATAGAACCACCCTAATAGTTGTTGCTTTAACCACAGGACTGAATGTTTCTTCAAAATCCATCCCTTCAAGCTGCGAGAATCCCCTTGCCACAAGTCTGGCCTTGTATCTATCTACTGTTCCATCAGCTTTTAATTTTGTCTTGAACACCCATTTTGATCCAACCAAGTTCATACTAGGAGATTTGGGCACCAAAATCCATGTCTTGTTAGTATGTAAAGCATCAATCTCTTCCTGCATTGCTGCAAGCCAATGAGGTGATTTTAGTGCTTCCTTAGTAGTATTTGGTTCTCTGACAATTTCTGCGCTGCTGCGAGCAACAAGTGACAAGTGTTGTTCCTTCGCCTTGTTCCTGGTGATCATATGATGCCCTTGTGGTGCAGAAAGTACCTCAACTGGTACATCACCCAAGGTAGTGGACTGTAGTGTAGCATTGTCAAGTTGATGGTCAACTGGTACATCAACTAGAGTGGTTGTGTGATGACGATCATTGGCTGGACCTGTAAGAGCAACCTGTTCCTCACTACTGCTGGAAGATTCAACATCTGCAGCTGAACTTTCAATACTGTTGTACGGATCATCAACCTCAACCTGTTCCTCAGCATCTGATCCTGCGCCTGAGAGGTCAAAAATACTCTCATTATCAATGAGTACATGAGGTGTAGCAGCATTATCGCTAGCAATCAGTGGACTAGCAGACTGTACTTCCCCTGAATTACAGTTATCATGTGCCTGCAGTTTAGAAAAAAATCAACAAAAGTAGCAAGGTGAGGTGAGACATCAATGTTAGTCTGAGATTGCTTTGAAGACACATAAGGTAATGTGTTTTCATCAAACACAACATGTCTGGATATGTAAACCTTTCTTGTAGAGGGATGATAGCATCTATATCCTTTGTGTAAGCTGTTGTACCCAATGAACACACAAGGATAGGTCTTTGGACTGAACTTATTGTTGCCCTTGATATATGAAAAACATCTACACCCGAACACTTTTAGACTGTTGTAATCAGGTTGTTCCCCATACAACTTAACAAATGGAGTCACCATTTTTAGGACTGATGAAGGCAATCTATTGATGAGAAATACTGCAGTGAGGAAAGCTTCAGCCCATAAAAACAAAGGTAGATTAACATGAAGTAGTAGAGTTAGAGCAGTCTCCACAATATGCCTATGTTTTCTCTCAGCAACTCCATTTTGTTCAGGTGTGTTAGAACATGAAACATATCTCACAATGCCATGATCTTCCAAATGCTTAATGAAGTCTGTTTGGATAAACTCACCACCTCCATCACACTGAAAAATCTTAATCTCTTTAGAAAATTGTTTTTCCACCATTTTATGAAATTTTAGAAAGACCTCAAAGAATTCAGACTTCTTTTTCAGTGGATAAATCTATGTATATCTTGTGTGATCATCAACAAAAACGACATAATATTTCATATGTTGTGAAGATTCGACAGGAGCTGGTCCCCATAAGTCACAATGGATTTTCAATAAAGGGTCTTTCTCAATTTTATTTCTCAAACCAAAAGGAAGTTTACAACTCTTTCCCAACTGACAACTAGAACAAACAGTAGGCATTTTATTCCAGCTACTAACATTGATGCAACTATTATTATTCAAAAATTTTAAAGACTTCAAACTAGGATGTCCTAATCTAGTATGCCACATGTTGTCTGACGTGTTCCAATCGTGTGCAGCAGTTAAAGCATAGAGATTGTTATCTTCCAAAGCATAGAGTCCATTCCTTTTAGTTCCCTTGGCCAGCAGTGCCCTTGTCTTCTTGTCCTTTACAACAAAGTTAGTTTCATCAAATTCAAGAGTGCAACAATTATCCTTTGCAAGCTTACTAACTGAGAGTAAATTCTTATTAATCTTAGGGACTACAAGAACTTCCTTTAATTTTAGACCTGATCTGGATGTGTTCCCAACATGTGTTATGTTTAACTTTGATCCATTCCCAACAATAATTTTATCTGGTCCATTGTAGTGTTTAAGATCAGTTAGGATACCTGAGTTATGTGTCATATGACTACTTGCTCCTGAGTCCACATACAAAGTGTCATCAGTGTTTTGAAGATTAGAGCAGCCAATGCTTGTGGTAGCTCATCTGCAGCTTGGTAAGAGTAATCCCACCTGTAAAAACACTTAAGAGCAGTATGGTTATTCCTACCACAAATTTGACAAGCATTAGAATTATTCCTCTCATGACTTTCACTTGAAGGACTGTTCTGAGGACCAGGTCCGTTTCTGCTGTTATAAGAACATGTTCCCTGTCCAGCAGGCTTAAAGCCTCTTCCTCTAGAATTAAAATTACTTTTTCCTCTTCTTTGAGAGTAATTTCCTCTTCCCCTGCCTCTTTGGGCAGAGAATGCCATGTTATGATTTTGTTGAAGCACTTCTTCTTCATCCTCCTTCATATCAAAACCCCTAAGAGCATTAATAAATTGATTAAAAGTAGGATACGGTGCTTTACCTAACATGACAGTTCTGAAGGTCTTGTACTTAAGACCTAGACCTCTAGCAAAATTAATCACTTTGCTATCCTCATCTACAGGCTTGTGAATGGCTGCAAGGCCATCACATATGCCTTTGAATTCCTTAATGTATTCATCAATTTGTTTGGTTCCTAACTTTACACTTTGCAGTTGTTGCTTGAGCTGGAACTCCTTATCTTTTGTTGCTTGAAGATATGCTTCTTCCAAGCATTCCCACATCTCCTTGGCAGTTGAGCAGCCTACAATCAAGTACATGCTTTCTTCTGTCAAGGTGCCTGATATCCAACTCCTTAGTAACACGTCCTTTTCCTCCCAATCATCAACAATGTTGTTGTCTTCTGCATCCTTCTCGCCTGCTACAGTTTTCTCAGCAGTCTATTCAGTGGAACATGTCTCTTTACGTGGTTCTGTGATGAGATAGGTTAATCTCATCACTTGAATCAACTGAGTCATTTGTGTCCTCCATAGAAGATAGTTCGTCAGCTTAAGTTTAATGGAGCAGGACGAAATAAGGTGATGAAGTGAAGAGGTCGAAAGAGTGTTGGTAGAAGGGGCCATTGTGGTTTGATATCTATATTATTTTTTTTTTAGATCTAATACGTTAAAAGAGCGGAAAAGCTTTATTGCTCTGATACCATGAAGAATTCTCACAGATATGTGAAGAATCAAGGATTGTATTGATAATGAATAATTGAGTTACATATTCCTTATATAGGAGAAGAGTCCTATACTAGCTACACTAGGAATCCTAATACAACACAAATATAATATATACAGCTTATCCTAGTCGTACACAGTATAGACTTATACATAAATTAGGATTGAATAGTCTAGTCCTAGTGTAACTCAAACTCTAACTCGTCAGACCTGTTCACGGAACCTGTTCACCGAACCTGTTCCTTTGACCCGTTCCATCAGCTTCCTTCAACAATTAGTACTACAATTACACAAAAATAGAGAGATTCAATTGATTCGAGAAAAAGAAAGGGCGAAAAAAACACTTACCAAAAGAAGTGAAAAATTGATTCGAAAAATTTGCGATTACCTCTCTCCGTCTTGTTACGTCTCTGATCTTCTCCATTGGCATTTCTTATTTTTTAGTTTTTCTGATTCTGAGGTGAAAATTGAAGGAGAAGCTTCTAAAATGGGAGAACGGGTGGGTTGATTGCCTGCTACGCGGGTCTAAATTGAACTTTCTTACTTTGGTACAACAGTATGACATGTGTCTCTATCCACGGCTTACACTTTTATAGCTGTGGAACTTTAATTTCTTTTTTTATATTAGAAAAAGTACTTCTCTTCGTTTCTGTTTTCGAAGATTCTATTTAGGCCTAACCCATCGGTGGCCCCTTAAACTTGGCACAAACTTTCACTTAGACACCTTAACTGAGCGATGTTCATTATAGACACCTCATGTAAGATTTTGTTGTGTCATTTTGGCACCTTTTTTATTATCAGCAACAACATATAATGTGTGTGAATCACACACGCCGATGACGTGTAAAGTGACCAATTAAATGACAACATTTGTCATTTGTGTCCGATGACGTGTAAAGTGACCAATTAAATGATAACATTTGTCATTTGTGTCAAAAATAGTTCTAAAATAATTGATATTGAGTAAAAATAAAAACTGACCAATAAATTAATGACACGTGATATTTTTCCCAAATAAAATTAAAATAAAATTAAGCCAACTAAAAGAAGCCTCCCACCCCACCCCCAAAGCCCCACCCCCGATCATCTTCTCCAAAGCCCCCCACCCCAGATCATCTTCTCCAAAGCTCCCGCCACCCCCACTCCCAGCCAATAGTGTTCTCCAAATCACCCCCGCCACAAACCCCGATCGACTTCTTCAAATACACTTTCATCCTACCCGCGATAATCTTCTTTAAAATCCAAAAAACAAAAATTTTCTTTCTCATTTAAATTCTGTTTTGGGGTCATTAAAATAGCCTTTGGCTCCATTGCTTTGCTCTCCAAATACCTTTTTCATTTTGCAGAAATTATCCCCACCCACGCCGGCATATTGTGTTTCTTTGAATTTACTCCCTTTAAATTATTGAAATAATCTTTCTTAAATTTCACTTTGTCCTAAATATTAAATTTTTCATGAAAGAATTTTACGAAAGAGTTTATTCTTAAATTTTAAAAATATTTTTTGTCATTTTTGTTGGAAAATCTTCATTCACAATGAGGGAAATTTAATTTGGTCAAAATGGTGGCTGAAAATGGGGAAGAAGATGATAAAAATAATTAAAAATTGATTAAATAACCTTTTCACGCGCCTATCAATGAGTGTGCCACACTCATCATGCCATATAAGCAAAAGGTGTTAAAATGACACAACGAGATTCCATATTAGGTGTCTATAATGAACATCGCTCAGTTAAGGTGTTTAAGTGAAAGTTTGTGCCAAGTTTAAGGGGCCACCGATGGGTTAGGCCCTTCTATTTAAGTTGCAATTACTTTTGTGACATACATATACACAATTTTTTTTTTGAATAAAATCAATAAATATACAAAAAGTAAAGGAAATATATGTTAATTAAAGAGTGGCGATCAATCTACCAACATTATAATTTAGGATGATAAAATCAGCTTATAAAATTATGATTTGATTTGGACAGATTAATGATTTATTTATTTTATTTATATAGTTTAAAATGTCTCATGTAAAAATAGTTTGAATATTTCAAAAAGAGATTTTTTATTTGATATATTATATAACATCATGATAAATTTATTAGATATATACTCAAAGAAATTATAATAAACAAACATAGATTTTAAAATTAAATAAAAATAATAGATTGGATTATATTCGAATATTAATTTAATTTATTTTAGTCCACTCAAAATTATTAATTTAAGTCATTTAACATGCTCTAATCTTATCTTACTCACTTGACATTTACATTATAAGTCACTATATCGATTAATAATCTTTTATAAAAGAATAATGCCTCTATTGATTTATTTTTGCTATAGAGGAAGATATGTATTACTTCTCTAATATTAAGTTTTTAATTGAAATGGAAACTATTTCAAAAAAAAACAAAATTGAGTAACCATGAACTTCACATCTATGGAGAGGCCGATAGGATGTATTAGAAATTTGGTTTATGCATTAATTATTATATTATTTAATTATTTGATTAGTAGGATTTTCATATTAGTTATATTCTTTATTAGTATATTTAAGATATAGTAAATCATGATATTAGTAATATAATATTATTTAATACATGAATAAGTATGATTAAAGATACAATTATCTTTAATATATCAAATCAAATTGGAAATCAAAGAAAACTCAAGATAATCAATTCAACATGCAGTATATACTAAATATCAACATTACAACTAATACATCTTATTCAATATTATTCGTATATATTTTACCAAATGACTCTTATTACATTAACTTTGCATGTTTGTGTGAATTTCGTAGTCTAAATTAAATATTTTAATTTTCGTTTTCCCGAATCCTTTCACTTACGAGTTTATGTATGATACATGAAATGTACCAAAATGAAAGAATGGTTCAAGGGTGATTAAACCTGAAAACTCCAAATCTAAGAGTTGTTTTTCATGTCAAAATTTAACATATTCTTACCAATTTAGAAAAATACAATCAAGAGTTCATAAATGAATCCTCCTGTGTTAAATTTAATCATGCTTTAATATAAAAATTAAATTATAAAATAAATCTTAATAAATTAATATTAACATTAATTAAAAAAAACTAGTGAATAACAACTTCAAACGCCAAACAATTAAAAAAAATTGTTACTAACCTTATTTAACGATGGATTAGCCAAAATCTTGGTAGCTATAAGAGAACTATTTAGCAAGGGAATATTTGGTATTAACACGCACATTGTAATATATAAGTCTGAGATCTAATGTTGATAGTCGTATTGAAGTTCGATTATTTCAGATTCACACTATAAAAGGAAATCCTTCTTTATTAAGGATCTTTTCATACTCAAAGCTCGAACTTGAGACCTCTGATTAAGAATGAAACAACCTCATTTACTGCACCACATCCATTAGAGGTGATGTTGCTAAATGTTGTGTACTATTTTCATTTTCCCTTCCTCACCTTATTAGCAAATGCCCCTAAGCTCTTTTATATATATATACGAATCTATATTTATATTAGTAAATAAATATAAAAGCTGATGGAGCTTAATTTGGCTGTCCATAGTGTTTTGAAAAACGACCAGGGCCTCGGTATAACCCACACGCCCCTAAAAGGGAAAAAAATAAAAATAAATATTTCATTGACTTATATATACTGTTAGTAATTTTTATATTATCTTTGTAATTAAACTTGTTATAGCAAATTATAACTCTATTGTATTTGTAGCCGGTATAAACTAGTTTCTCTAACTGTGAACGATTTCTTCTAATGATCATTAAAATATCAAGGTAATGTAAAAAGTTAGTCTAATTTTTTTATATAAAGAAATAAAAAAATAGGCTTGATTATAGGTAATATTATTTTCAATTAATTTAATGTAAACATAAAATCAGACTCATCTTTAACTAATTTAAGAGAATTTGATTTATGTTAAATGCGTAAATGCTACTATATGCTCACGAAAGAATATTTGAAGTCCGTGCAATAGATATGGGTTCACAGATAAATTTAGGATTAAAATTATTACTATGTTATTTATTTAATTATAATTTTAAAAAAATATATATTTATATATTCATTAAATTAAATTCAAATGAATTTAATATAAAAAAAGCTGCAATCGCCTCTGACTGAATCAACTAGATTCATGCATGATTTAATTTAGAAAATTGTCTTTTAGTACGTCATATGAATTAAAGATATAATAAAATATATAGTATATAGTAATCGTTGGTTTTCGAAGCATCTTTTGGCAAATGGAATAAAAACAGCAGATTTACAAAACAACTATGAATATGATCATATTATTTATTTATATACTATGATATGAATATCTTATAGTCCAAGGAGCTGTTGCTAGCTTGTTTGCAAGTTGATCACGCAAGTGTGGACAAAATAAACAAACTTACCACGATGCAGATGAGATAAGTGATAACACTCTTCTGTCATGCATGTTACATGTATATATATTGACTCGTGTCAATACAAGTTTAATATATGTTATTTTTTTAATTTTAATTTATGTGACATGATTAAAATTTGGAAAATTATTTCTTAAAAATATAGATTTTTAAAAATATTTGAAGATATTAATTATTATAATTTATGGTAATTTTTTCATAATTTTAAAAGATCTCTCATGCATGTCACAATTTACTTGGCAATTTTTTTTGTGTATATGTATTTTTCAAATATTTCAAGTTATTAATTATTATGATTTATAGTATATTTTATGTCATGATAAATAACAATTTTATTTATATATTGAGAAATCACTTCGAAAGTTATCATGTTAGATATTTAAATTAATGGATACATTCTTATACAAAATGGTTCATAGAGCAAAGAAAATATATATACATGAATATAAGTAGTTCATGTATTGAGTAAATGGACAATTCACCGATTTAATAAATTTATTAATACATGTATATATTAATTTATCTTCCTTTTTTTCATAATTATGGTGTCGATTTAATTTATATACATATCTCGAATAATTTTATTATGTATCTATTATTTTTCATCAATATAGATTTGATAAATTTATCTTTTTAAAACTTAGTTTTTCTTTAGTCATAGAATTTGGCGTAAATTTTCAAAAATAAAATTAGATCATTGTTTGTTTATAAAATTTGATCGGTCTTTCAATTATCTTCAAAAACTAGACCAAAATAATTTTTGGTGAAATTTCACTTATACTTAGTTTTACTTATTTTTTCCATATAAAATACACATACAAATACAATTTTGAAATTCAAAATTATTATTCAACACAATTTAAAAATTCAATAACAATTATTTAATACAACTTCAAAAATTCATTGTATTTTTTTTTTCAATTTCAACTAAATTTACCATAAAATAAAAGTAGAAAAGAAATTTGAAAGCTGGCTTCGAGGAATGGCAACGGGGCGCGGGGATGTGGGGCGGGTGGATTTGAGGCAATGTGGGGCGGGGCGGTTTAAGGTTATGTGGGGCGAGTCAGATGCGGGCGCGGGTTGAATGGGTTTTTTAAAAAAAAAGGAAAATTTTCAAAATGTCAATATTTTAACATTTAATAGGATCCATTGTCAACACATTGTCAACACTTTTAATATTTAGTAAAAATGTCAAATTTTTAGTAAAAATATCAAATTTTTAGTTTATTATGTATCTTGTTTAAATTTTTATTTAAAGAATATAATTGTTAGGAGAAATTTAGGGGAGAGAATTTTAAAAAAAAAAGGAACAATTGTTTATAAGTCTCATCGGTTACAAAAATTCAAAGTAAACACAAATTCAAAAAAATAAACACAAAGAACTCATCCCACTTGTTCATCAAATTTCTAGTATCGATTTTTAAATTTTCATAGATAATGCTCAATTTATGTTGAAATGAATTCGATTATAGCACGTTTTTTAAGTTTGTATTTTTTAGAATATTGTATCAACCTCAACAGATTGTAGTATTTTCATTATGTATGCTATTCTTTTTTTAGAATCATGTATCTTTCTTTAATCGTATTCATATGTAATGACTAGATTATATTGGAATACAATTCGTAAAATTTTTGTAATACAAATAAAAGAAAAATATATTTGGCAGTTATGCAATACAATTTTGATCACTAGGATACAATTTTAGTTTCACTATGCAAGTAAAATACCAATTTTAATTTAAATGATAAAGTGAACACATAAAATACAAAATTTGTTGATATACAATTATGATGAAAACATAATAAAAAGAAATACAAACTTGTTGTCATTGAAATTGAGACTAAAATACGAAATGAGCACAATAAATACTCACATCAGTTGGAATACAAAATTGACTTTATTGGTATATCATTATGATGAACACAAAAAATACAAACTTTTCTGAATACAATGTGAGAGTTAAATACAAAATGATCACAGTAAAATACTCACCACAATTTCATATTCAATTTTAATTTGAATTGTAAAGTGAACACTGTTTACATACCCACTCTATTCAAATAGGGCGAAACGTCGCGGCAACTCGAAAAATAATGAATTGATTCTATTTTAAAAGATTTTTAAAAATAAACGAGTTTTAAAAAGAGTCGCCACCTAAATTTAGGAAAAAACTAGAAAACCATTAAATGATCTACGAAACCAATTTGATTCTAGGTAAGGGGTTCAAATTATTCCGAAAGGAAGGGATTAGGCATCCTTCGGAATCCACAAATGTGGTTCCCGACTGAGTTTATTTTTTCAAATTGAGGAGGAATAATATACAAATATAATAACCATCCAATATGCACAAATAATAAAATAAAAAATATAAGAAATGACCTAAAGTTTTCCTAACGTCAATGTATACAAAATAATGAATAAGTATGATTCGAACCACATTCAAATAATTTCAAGGAGAAGCACCTCCGGGTACCTGTAAAGACACTTAGTAAAAGAGTTAGTACCAAATAAATATAAATAAAATTGAATTTATCAAATCATAATTTAAAAATAAAAATCCGTCTTATTAACATGGGAGGCCTTGGAAATCAACGGTAATTTCTTCATCGGCCAATTTAACAAATAAACATATATGAACTTAAATTAGATTTCCGTCTTTTAAAATGGAAAGGCCTCTAAACCCGACGGATAGATTTTTCATTGGCCACTCTTCATCCTCTTGAACTTTGAGTTCAAAACCTGCTAGAATAAGTAAAGTACCACATATACAATGGGGAAATAATTGTAATATATAGTGATCATTGTAACAAATTACTATTACGTATACATATGTAAACAACACACATAAGAAATGAGAAGGGACAAAACATATGCATACACATATTAACGCACGTATAGAGAAAGGATAAGGAATGCTTCCTTTGTTCTCAACACATAACAATAATGATAATGAATATGAAACAAAATTTAAAAATAATAAAGGGCTGACCATAGTAAAATGCTAATTAAGAATACTAACCGATTAAACAGAAAAGAAATGATAGCAATGAGAACTAATTGATCCAACTTCTATTCTAATAAAGTAAAGTAGCAAAGTAGCAAAGTAGCAAAGAAAAGCACCGAAATTTTATTTTGTTTTAGAGTAGCAAGAGAGCAATGAGAGAGTTGAGAATTGATGAGAGAACTTGTTGAAAAATATCAATGGCCTATAATGAAAGGAGAGGCCCTATTTATATAGCAAAGAAGGGGAACACAAAAGAAAAATAATATTTAAAGGAATCAAATAATCATAATTTCCTTATGCAAAAGGAGAGCCAAAATTAGAGTATTCTTAAATTTATTTTTACCAAATATATAAGCATGTAAGAGTCTTGTCAGATTTTAATTAAGGAAAAAGAATCAGTCATAACATTTACCTTAAATAAAAACTTCACCATAAATAAAATGCTTAAATAAGAGTCCGCCACAATTTTCGCAAAAACGGTAAAGATTTAATCAGATAAACAAATCAGCATTTTACCAAATTAATTAAATTTAAACAAGGTAAAGAAAATCAATCTAGGTGACCATAAAATATTACCATCACTTGCAGACAATCTAAACAACTAATTAAAGGAAGGAATAAACTTATGGACCAATCGTTTATCAATATTCACAAATTGTATCAATCTACAAAAAAAAACAAATTAACAAGAGAATGGCAAGTTCAAAAACTCAATTATTAGCATTCTACTGTAGAAGAACCAGTAAGGACGGTGGTCAAACAACAAAAAAAATAAAAACCGTTATTGAGGTCACAACCCATTATGCTTAGAAACAGGAAATTATTCTAATACTAATTAAGCCAAGAAACTGATTTAGGAGAGACCAACATAAAAAAATTAGCATTGAATTGAATAAATAATCACCCATTTACAAATCCACAAACGAATACAAATGATGATGGGTTTCCAACAAAATCACCATTAACACCAAACAACAACTTATATGAACAAAGATTTAAGTCTTAAAAGTAAAAAATATATACCTGGGACAGATCTGTATCGATCTGTCCTTATCAAAGCATTTTGCGTATTTGTCAAAACTCGTTGTCGTTGCTGCAGCTGGTGGTTGATGTTGAAGCTGTTGCTTGTTGTTTCGCCGATGGCTGGACGGAGAAATTCGGTCAGAGCAACCTCCATCGCTGCTGCTATTGGCTGAAGTTGCTGCTTGCGCTGCTCTTGTTGCTGCTTCGCTGCTGCCTGACAGCTGCTCTGCTGGTCGGATTTTCTGGTGGTTGTTACTGCTCGTCTGGTGGCTGTCGCCGGCCAGAGCTGCGCTGTTGATACCTGCAAAAAGGAGAAGAGAAAGGGGAAGAGAAGAGGGAGGCGGAGAGAAGGAAAATGGGAGGAAGAGAAGAGGGAGGCGGAGAGAAGGAAAAAAGGAGGGGGCTGCCAGGAGAGGGGAAGGGAGATTAGGGTTGGCATTAATAATAAAACACAAATGGGCTCAAATTATGGGCTTAGCCTTGTGGCCAAAATTATCTCAATAGAATTTCTAATAATAATTTTTTTTATTTTTTTTTATTTTATGTATTTGACTAAATTTTAGATTCTACTAAATTCAACACAAATATCAACAAATGTAACAAATAAAATAAATTTTAAAATAATATAATGAACGTAACTAATGACTTGTAAAGATGCAATTTTAAAATTAACTAACAAAATCCTAAATTTTGATATATAAAGATAGTTATCGATAAATTTATTTAAAACTATAAAAAAAAATTATTCTAAGCTATTAAATAAATAAAACTTCAAAATTACGAATTTTTTAAATGTTAGGCCAAAATTGGGTGTCAATAGCTGTCCCTTTCGTTGTGTATGATTGATGAAAGAAATCGTGGACAACGAAAATTGACAATCCCAATTTTGACCTAACACATGACCTTTCTAGAAAAGTGCGGTGAAAATATAGTGGAAGTCAATCCCGAACTCGCATCTAAAAGGTTCCACGCTTTGTTGCGTCTTTGTTGAAGTAATTAGCACATGTGGCTCCTCTGAGAGTGCATCCTCTAGAATGTTCTAAAAAAAAACAAAGATAAAACTCATTATTATAGGCAAAACTAAAAGAAAAAGGGTAGCATCTCTTATGATACGATAAATGGAGATCAATACAGGTCCCTTGGTAGGACGAATGAAGATGATGATCAATCTGTAGGATTTAGAATGTATGTCCATCGGTAGGACGAATGAAAAAAATGATGATCCCTCGATAGGACGAATGAAAAGATTATCCATCGATAGAATTTTGAATGTATGTCCATCGGTAGGACAAATGAAAAGATTATCCATCGGTAGGATTTTGAATGTATGTCCATCGGTAGGACAAAATGTAAACATCTTTCAACGCAAGTTTCCACCGACTTGAACGTTGAATATATAGGGTGCACAACCTTCAACTCCAAATAGATGCGTCTTAAATGCAAATATCTTTCAACGCAAGTTTTCACCGACTTGAACGTTGAAAAGATATGGTGCACATTCTTCACCTCCGAATAGATGCGTCTTAAATGCAAATATCTTCTTGGCAATGTATAAACTTTTGCGAGGGAGGTTATCTTCTCGCGATGCATAAAATTTTGCGAGGGATGAAATCTTCTCGCGATACATAAATTCCGCAAGGTATGAAATCTTCTTGCGATGCATTAATTTCTGCGAGGTATGAAATCTTCTCGCGATGCGTGAATAATAACTTGCGATGCATGAATATTAACTTGGATGCATGATCTTTTGCAATGCATGAATATTGACTCGCGATGCATGATTTTTTTTTTAATTTTTTTTTTGCGATGCATGAATATTGACTCGCGATGCATGATTTTTTGCAATGCACGAATATTGATTCGCGATGCATGATTTTCCGCTATGCATGAATATTGACTCGCGATGCATGATTTTCCGCTATGCATGAATATTGACTCTCGATGCATGATCTTCTGCGGGGCATGAATATCTTCCCGCAATGCATAAATTTTGCGAGGGATGAAATCTACTCGCGATGCATAAATTTCTGCGAGGAATGAAATCTTCTCGCGATGCATGAATAATAACTCTCGATGCATGAATATTAACTCTCAATGCATGAATATTAACTCTCGATGCATGAATATTAATTCGCAATGCATGAATTTCTGCGAGGTATGAAATCTTCTCGCGATGCATGAATATTAACTCTTGATGCATGAATTAACTCGCGATGCATGAATATTAATTCGCAATGCATGAATTTCTGCGAGGTATGAAATCTTCTCGCGATGCATGAATATTAACTCTTGATGCATGAATTAACTCGCGATGCATGATCTTCTACGGGGCATGAATATCTTCCCGCAATGCATAAATTCTGCAAGGTATGAAATCTTCTTGCGATGCATAAATTTCTGCAAGGTATGAAATCTTCTTGCGATGGATGAATTTCTGCGAGGTATGAAATCTTCTCGCTATGCATGAATATTAACTCTCGATGCATGAATATTAACTCTCGATACATGAATTCCTGCGAGGTATGAAATCTTCTCGATATGCATGAATTTCTGCGAGGTATGAAATCTTCTCGCTATGCGTAAATATTAACTTGCGATGCATGAATATTGACTCGCGATGCATGATCTTTTGCAATGCATGAATATTGACTCGCGATGCATGATTCAGCAAGGTATGAAATCTTCTCACGATGTATAAAATTTTGCGAGGGATGGGATCTTCTCGCGATGCATGAATTCCGCAAGGTATGAAATCTTCTTGCGATGCACAAATTTCTGTGAGGTATGAAATCTTCTCGCGATGCATGATCTTTCGCAATGCATGAATATTGACTCGCGATGCATGATTTAACTCGCGATGCATGAATATTAATTCGCGATGCATGATCTTTCGCAATGCATGAATATTGACTCGCGATGCATGATCTTTTGCAATGCATAAATATTGACTCTCAATGCATGATTTTTTGTAGTTGCTATCAAGCTTCTCGCATTACTTGTCAGAATTTTGAGGTCTTCCTCAAAATTCTGTCCCAGTTATAATTTTGGCAAATCTCAAAATGATCTTCAATCTTGACTTGTTGGCGATAACACCTTTATTGAGAATTTTTGAGATATTTTCAAAAATTCTGTCCCAGTTTTTATTGTAAGGAAAAATAATAATCACACTGGGTATATGACCAAGCCGTCGTGGCGCCTACATATCCTGTTGAGGCAGGAATCAGGTAAAATGTAGTTCCAATCTTGTGGATGATGAGTACTGCAAAGAATCTGAAAGAAGATCATCAGTAGAAAATGCAATATGAACATGATGAAATAGGAAAATAATATCCATGTGATATCCAAAGCCTAGAGATTAAAAAAAAATGTCAAATTTTGGGACGGAAAATCCCATGAAGTAAAATAGGACTCTCACACATACAAGATTAACATGATGACACTTTTTACAATAAATAACTCAAAAGGCATTTTTTTTTTTATAAAATTGAAAGGTTTTTTAAAAATGTTTTAAGATATTAAAGAATGAGTGTTTGCTCACTTTTTGTTTTTTTGAAAAATAAAGAATGTGATGAGATAGTCAAAACTTTCACTACAATTGATACCAACAGTTAAGATTGCAGGTAAATCTCTCATATTTTTTTTAAAAATTGAATTTAAGGTAATTTCTACAGCTTCAAGTGGTACATCCATTATACTTAAGGATCAACATGATCTGTTCATCTTGCTTCAAACAAAGGTTTTGAATTATATCAATCCTCATGTTTCAAGTGCCTCACGAAAAGACTTGTCCTATTTCGCACATATTTGAAACATTTGATTTTAGGACATTTTCAAAGTGCACTCACACTCACAAGAATGTTCAATGCATACAACTGTGATACCATAGGCTTGACCCTTATGTAAATCTCCACTAATGTGAGAATATTTAGAATGAGATCATGTAGGGCTTGTCATTGGCTTTTAACGTAGGAGTAGGGATGGGTAGGATATTTATTTGGGATAAAAGTGACTTAATTCCTCCTTGAGTGTTACATAGAATTTGTGCTCTTAATGATTGGTACGACTTTAACGTCAGATCCTCTTCATTGTTCTCCCACCTTTCGTATTCTTTTGAATTCTCATTTTTGAAGGTTTTCCCTTCTTCTTCTTTTTCATCCCACTTGTTTCGACTTCTTTTGAGTTCTCATTTTTTGGAGCTTTTCTCTTTTTTTTTTTCTTTTTTTATTTCCTTATTACTTGAAGATTTTCTTTTATTCACTTCTTTATTATAATAATTTTTTTTTTGGAGTATTTTCCTTCCCACTTTTCATTGACTCTGTAAAGGTATTTTTTACCTTTCTTTATTTCTTCCACCTTTTTTTTTTCTTCCTTTCTCGCTTTTCTCTAGAGTCTTTGCTTCCTTGATTTTGGGAGACTAAATATCTTTGCTTTTGAAAATTTCAAACATGGATCTCCTCTTATAATTTGCACATTCTTGGTGCACTCAAGAAGGTTGGGCCAAGAGATGATAGTGCTTGTAAGCACTTAAAAGAGTAGTGGTTAAGATGTGGTTGTCCAAAGAAAGGTTTCAGGCTCAAAGTGGAAACTAGGGATTAATGTAATTTGGTAGGCTTTGAAAGGCACAATCGGGTCAAAAAAGGCCTACAATCCTTTCTCAAACCAAACATTACTCAGGATTTCGCCTCGAAAAATATTCAGGTCAAGTTCTAGATCAACAGTGTAACACAATTTGAACTTTGATCAAAATCTCACCACACAATGCACATGAAACATAAGGTTAGTTTTATTCTTATCTTGATTGCATGCAAGAGAATTTTCAAGCATCACAAAAGTACAAATAAGAGGTATCACGAGAATCTATAGTTTACCACAAAGTCAGTTTTCTCCATCATATCGAATATATTTACATGCTCTTATCTACGTAGGTCCCGACCGAGCTAAAGACATGACTCTTACAATATGTACAATTAATTGTTTTTTTGAAAGAATGATTACCGAACCCGAGAAGGGCTGCCTACGTATCTCATTAAGATGAGAATCAGGTGCGCGTAGTTCATGCAGATATGACTTGGAAAATATGCACAAACTATTTTATTTATTTTTTATTTTTATTTTTACCTTCTTTTTTAAAAAAAAAAATATTACCGAACCCAAGAAGGGTTGCCTACGTATCTCACCGAAATGAGAATCAGGTACGCGTAGTTCGTGCAGATATGACTTGGAAAATATGCACAAACTATTTTATTTATTTTTATTTTTATTTATTTATTTTCACCTTTTTTAAAAAAAAAATAAAAAAAAATAAAATAATACCGAACCCAAGAAGGGTTGCCTATGTATCTCACCAACATGAGAATCAGGTTCGCGTAGTTCGTACAGATAAGGCATATAATAATTTAAAGATTTAGACAACTCAAAGAAATTTCTAGGTCTAGCAGTCATGAAGTTTTTTTTTTTTAGTTTTTTTTTTTTTTTCGGCACCAATATGTTTTATAGCCTCTTAATCATCAATATTTATATTATTTGTTGAATGTAACCTGCGAAATTCCACAATAATTTCTACGTATATTCTTTTTGGATGTTTTCTTGGAACTGTCTCCTCCCAATTTTCACGAGATCCAGACATTGTTATGACCATCCCCGACTGATGTCGGGGACGGTATTCCTACAAAAATATGAGGAATATGTGAGAGCAGAACCATCATGCAAAATAATAATAAAAATAAATGGATGCGACCTCATAGTCAAATACTCCCCTAATTTATCGTTTTGACTTGACATTATTGAGAAATGCAAGTACTTTAATTTCGCTAATCCTCTTGTCTCTTGCAACTTCGAACAAATAATGATTTCTGAATTCGGACATAAATCAACATTTCGCTCTGAAGAAGAACAACTCAAAAGGTAAGAGTGTTAGTTCTTGTTCATAATGGATAATGCAAAATATCATAAATAATGAATTAAACACGTAAATACTATTTTAATTAAAGACAAACTGAAATATATCACATAGAATACAAATAATGAATACAAGTCTTATACAAATGTGCATCGAGTCTTGTGTCATGCTTAATATAAGATTTTGGCTTCGCTCTACACTAGATGACTAAGAGTGGGCTTTGAATGACTGGGAACCCAAGCGGACAACTTAGGCTGGAACTCACGACAACCATTGAACGCATGACGAACCAATAAATTGTCGATTATTCCAAAAAAGGGTGAGTATAAAAAGTCTGGCTGCGGTTCCGCAAACCGTCCTTTAATATACTATACAAACATCAGAAATATGCCATGATATACAATGAAAATATACAATAATTAATGAATGAATACTGAGTACAATATGCAAATAATCAACAAAATATAATAATAAATGACACAACAAAAGAATAATATCCTCAATTTGAAAAAAAATAAACACATAATGGTTAGAACCTCTATATATCCCCAGCAGAGTCGCCATTTCTGTTTTATCAAAAATATACATACGTGAAGTAAAAAAGAAGAAATGACTAAGTTTCAAAAAATCAATTAATCTTATGATTTAAGAAAAATCGACTTTCCAAAATGACAGAGTCGCCACTTAATTTTGAGAAAATTAAGAAAACTTATAATTTATTTTTTCAAAAGATTTAAAAACAGATAAAAATCAATTGAAAAGGGTTCGAAGTTCAATGTACATTCCGAGAAGGTGTTAGGCCCTCGAAATGCCCGCTAACTTGCGGTTGACCGGTGATTTGACTAAAATGACTTTTTAAAATAATTTTCCCAAATTTGACTAATGTTTAAAAAAAATCAAATTTTACTTATTTATTTATTATTATACTTTCTAAAATTAATTATCTTAAGGAGGGAAATAAACTAAAGGGTTATTCTAAAGGGGATAATTTAAACATTTGACAAAATTAATAAATAGAAGAAACACTAAGCAAAATCTATATGTATATAAATAAATTTTGAATATAAAAAAAATGACTATCACTGGAGATTAATTAAATTATAATCTAAGTATCAGTCAATATAAGGACAAGTAAATAAAGAGATAGAGAAAGGAAAATTTGAACTTGGGCCAACTTGCCCAAATTCTATTAAGTTGGCCTTTAGCCCACCTGTCCTAATACTAGAATGACCCATTAAAATGGGTTCTGCCCCACTTTAACTCTTGCTGGGCCTGCTGGAAAATTTGCTGGGCCTTTGATCCCTACTTTCTGCCTGCATTTTTTATTTTTTTGCACCTGTATATTATATTTTCCGACTGTATATCAGTGTATACAGCCGGTATATCGACCTGTTTTTCAACTTTTGGGGGGCTGGACGACTCGGAGATGCGAGGGAGATAAGTCCGTCATGGACTCAAAGCGGATCATGCAATAAAAAAAATAAAGAAATAAATAAATACTTGAGATAAGGAAAATAATTAAAACAAGACTTAATGAAAATAGGAGTTATTAAAATATTTCAAAAACCGAAATGCAACGAAAATCAATCATTACGCCTAAAATTAACAACCAACAAGCTTATAAAATTAAAGCAACAAATACTATGTGTGTTAGAATTTGACAAGTTAGAAAAGAGAATTTAAAGCATTTATGCTAAACTGAAAATATGCCTAGAAAAATAAAAAAATAAAGAGATGCCGATACCTTTTTTAGGGCAGCAAACCGGGACTACGAGCTTGCGACAACTTCACAATTTTCTCAATGAACGGACTAATATCAATGTATATATCCTTCTCCTATTTTTTTTTATTTTTTTTTTGGACTACTATGAATGTTCAATTTTTTTTCCTTATATCAATGAAAAATATATCATGAATAATGAATAATCAATAATGAATATTGAATATTGAATATTGAATGTTGAATTGAAAAAATGAATTGAAATGAATTGAATTCTTGAATTCTTCAATCCTTGAATTCTTGAATTATGAAATAAAAAATAATGAATCTTGGATTATGAACTTCATTCTTGAATTTTTATTTTTTATTTTTTTGAATCTCTTTGAATCTTTTTCCCTTTTTTTTTTTTTTGAATCTCTTTTGAATTTTTTTTCAATTTTTTTCC
>JABWTJ010000033.1:1685281-1878387 GCA_016801875.1 Solanum sitiens
TTAGGCCTAACCCATCGGTGGCCCCTTAAACTTGGCATAAACTTTTACTTAGACACCTTAACTGAGCGATGTTCATTATAGACACCTCATGTAAGATTTTGTTGTGTCATTTTGGCACCTTTTTTATTATCAGCAACAACATATAATGTGTGTGAATCACACACGCCGATGACGTGTAAAGTGACCAATTAAATGACAACATTTGTCATTTGTGTCCGATGACGTGTAAAGTGACCAATTAAATGATAACATTTGTCATTTGTGTCAAAAATAGTTTTAAAATAATTGATATTGAGTAAAAATAAAAAGTGACCAATAAATTAATGACACGTGATATTTTTTCCAAATAAAATTAAAATAAAATTAAGCTAACTAAAAGAAGCCTCCCACCCCACTCCCAAAGCCCCCCACCCCAGATCATCTTCTACAAAGCCCCCCACCCCAGATCATCTTCTCCAAAGCTCCCGCCACCCCCACTCCCAGCCAATAGTGTTCTCCAAATCACCCCCGCCACAAACCCCGATCGACTTCTTCAAATACACTTTCATCCTACCCGCGATAATCTTCTTTAAAATCTAAAAAACAAAAATTTTCTTTCTCATTTAAATTCTGTTTTGGGGTCATTAAAATAGCCTTTGGCTCCATTGCTTTGCTCTCCAAATACCTTTTTCATTTTGCAGAAATTATCCCCACCCACGCCGGCATATTGTGTTTCTTTGAATTTACTCCCTTTAAATTATTGAAATAATCTTTCTTAAATTTCACTTTGTCCTAAATATTAAATTTTTCATGAAAGAATTTTACGAAAGAATTTATTCTTAAATTTTAAAAATATTTTTTGTCATTTTTGTTGGAAAATCTTCATTCACAATGAGGGAAATTTAATTTGGTCAAAATGGTGGCTTAAAATGGGGAAGAAGATGATAAAAATAATTAAAAATTGATTAAATAACATTTTCACGCGCCTATCAATGAGTGTGCCACACTCATCATGCCATATAAGCAAAAGGTGTTAAAATGACACAACGAGATTCCATATTAGGTGTCTATAATGAACATCGCTCAGTTAAGGTGTTTAAGTGAAAGTTTGTGCCAAGTTTAAGGGGTCACCGATGGGTTAGGCCCTTCTATTTAAGTTGCAATTACTTTTGTGACATACGTATACACAATTTTTTTTTTGAATAAAATCAATAAATATACAAAAAGTAAAGGAAATATATGTTAATTAAAGAGTGGCGATCAATCTACCAACATTATAATTTAGGATGATAAAATCAGCTTATAAAATTATGATTTGATTTGGACAGATTAATGATTTATTTATTTTATTTATATAGTTTAAAATGTCTCATGTAAAAATAGTTTGAATATTTCAAAAAGAGATTTTTTATTTGATATATTATATAACATCATGATAAATTTATTAGATATATACTCAAAGAAATTATAATAAACAAACATAGATTTTAAAATTAAATAAAAATAATAGATTGGATTATATTCGAATATTAATTTAATTTATTTTAGTCCACTCAAAATTATTAATTTAAGTCATTTAACATGCTCTAATCTTATCTTACTCACTTGACATTTACATTATAAGTCACTATATCGATTAATAATCTTTTATAAAAGAATAATGCCTCTATTGATTTATTTTTGCTATAGAGGAAGATATGTATTACTTCTCTAATATTAAGTTTTTAATTGAAATGGAAACTATTTAAAAAAAAATAAAAAATTGAGTAACCATGAACTTCACATCTATGGAGAGGCCGATAGGATGTATTAGAAATTTGGTTTATGCATTAATTATTATATTATTTAATTATTTGATTAGTAGGATTTTCATATTAGTTATATTCTTTATTAGTATATTTAAGATATAGTAAATCATGATATTAGTAATATAATATTATTTAATACATGAATAAGTATGATTAAAGATACAATTATCTTTAATATATCAAATCAAATTGGAAATTAAAGAAAACTCAAGATAATCAATTCAACATGCAGTATATACTAAATATCAACATTACAACTAATACATCTTATTCAATATTATTCGTATATATTTTACCAAATGACTCTTATTACATTAACTTTGCATGTTTGTGTGAATTTCGTAGTCTAAATTAAATACTTTAATTTTCGTTTTCCCGAGTCCTTTCACTTACGAGTTTATGTATGATACATGAAATGTACCAAAATGAAAGAATGGTTCAAGGGTGATTAAACCTGAAAACTCCAAATCTAAGAGTTGTTTTTCATGTCAAAATTTAACATATTCTTACCAATTTAGAAAAATACAATCAAGAGTTCATAAATGAATTCTCCTGTGTTAAATTTAATCATGCTTTAATATAAAAATTAAATTATAAAATAAATCTTAATAAATTAATATTAACATTAATTAAAAAAAACTAGTGAATAACAACTTCAAACGCCAAACAATTAAAAAAAATTGTTACTAACCTTATTTAACGATGGATTAGCCAAAATCTTGTTAGCTATAAGAGAACTATTTAGCAAGGGAATATTTGGTATTAACACACACATTGTAATATATAAGTCTGAGATCTAATGTTGATAGTCGTATTGAAATTCGATTATTTCAGATTCACACTATAAAAGGAAATCCTTCTTTATTAAGGATCTTTTCATACTCAAAGCTCGAACTTGAGACCTCTGATTAAGAATGAAACAACCTCATTTACTGCACCACATCCATTAGAGGTGATGTTGCTAAATGTTGTGTACTATTTTCATTTTCCCTTCCTCACCTTATTAGCAAATGCCCCTAAGCTCTTTTATATATATATACGAATCTATATTTATATTAGTAAATAAATATAAAAGCTGATGGAGCTTAATTTGGCTGTCCATAGTGTTTTGAAAAACGACCAGGGCCTCGGTATAACCCACACGCCCCTAAAAGGGAAAAAAATAAAAATAAATATTTCATTGACTTATATATACTGTTAGTAATTTTTATATTATCTTTGTAATTAAACTTGTTATAGCAAATTATAACTCTATTGTATTTGTAGCCGGTATAAACTAGTTTCTCTAACTGTGAACGATTTCTTCTAATGATCATTAAAATATCAAGGTAATGTAAAAAGTTAGTCTAATTTTTTTTTATAAAGAAATAAAAAAATAGGCTTGATTATAGGTAATATTATTTTCAATTAATTTAATGTAAACATAAAATCAGACTCATCTTTAACTAATTTAAGAGAATTTGATTTATGTTAAATGCGTAAATGCTACTATATGCTCACGAAAGAATATTTGAAGTCCGTGCAATAGATATGGGTTCACAGATAAATTTAGGATTAAAATTATTACTATGTTATTTATTTAATTATAATTTTAAAAAAATATATATTTATATATTCATTAAATTGAATTCAAATGAATTTAATATAAAAAAAGCTGCAATCGCCTCTGACTGAATCAACTAGATTCATGCATGATTTAATTTAGAAAATTGTCTTTTAGTACGTCATATGAATTAAAGATATAATAAAATATATAGTATATAGTAATCGTTGGTTTTCGAAGCATCTTTTGGCAAATGGAATAAAAACAGCAGATTTACAAAACAACTATGAATATGATCATATTATTTATTTATATACTATGATATGAATATCTTATAGTCCAAGGAGCTGTTGCTAGCTTGTTTGCAAGTTGATCACGCAAGTGTGGACAAAATAAACAAACTTACCACGATGCAGATGAGATAAGTGATAACACTCTTCTGTCATGCATGTTACATGTATATATATTGACTCGTGTCAATACAAGTTTAATATATGTTATTTTTTTAATTTTAATTTATGTGACATGATTAAAATTTGGAAAATTATTTCTTAAAAATATAGATTTTTAAAAATATTTGAAGATATTAATTATTATAATTTATGGTAATTTTTTCATAATTTTAAAAGATCTCTCATGCATGTCACAATTTACTTGGCAATTTTTTTTGTGTATATGTATTTTTCAAATATTTCAAGTTATTAATTATTATGATTTATAGTATATTTTATGTCATGATAAATAACAATTTTATTTATATATTGAGAAATCACTTCGAAAGTTATCATGTTAGATATTTAAATTAATGGATACATTCTTATACAAAATGGTTCATAGAGCAAAGAAAATATATATACATGAATATAAGTAGTTCATGTATTGAGTAAATGGACAATTCACCGATTTAATAAATTTATTAATACATGTATATATTAATTTATCTTCCTTTTTTTCATAATTATGGTGTCGATTTAATTTATATACATATCTCGAATAATTTTATTATGTATCTATTATTTTTCATCAATATAGATTTGATAAATTTATCTTTTTAAAACTTAGTTTTTCTTTAGTCATAGAATTTGGCGTAAATTTTCAAAAATAAAATTAGATCATTGTTTGTTTATAAAATTTGATCGGTCTTTCAATTATCTTCAAAAACTAGACCAAAATAATTTTTGGTGAAATTTCACTTATACTTAGTTTTACTTATTTTTTCCATATAAAATACACATACAAATACAATTTTGAAATTCAAAATTATTATTCAACACAATTTAAAAATTCAATAACAATTATTTAATACAACTTCAAAAATTCATTGTATTTTTTTTTTGAATTTCAACTAAATTTACCATAAAATAAAAGTAGAAAAGAAATTTGAAAGCTGGCTTCGAGGAATGGCAACGGGGCGCGGGGATGTGGGGCGGGTGGATTTGAGGCAATGTGGGGCGGGGCGGTTTAAGGTTATGTGGGGCGAGTCAGATGCGGGCGCGGGTTGAATGGGTTTTTTAAAAAAAAAGGAAAATTTTCAAAATGTCAATATTTTAACATTTAATAGGATCCATTGTCAACACTTTTAATATTTAGTAAAAATGTCAAATTTTTAGTAAAAATGTCAAATTTTTAGTTTATTATGTATCTTGTTTAAATTTTTATTTAAAGAATATAATTGTTAGGAGAAATTTAGGGGAGAGAATTTTAAAAAAAAAAGGAACAATTGTTTATAAGTCTCATCGGTTACAAAAATTCAAAGTAAACACAAATTCAAAAAAATAAACACAAAGAACTCATCCCACTTGTTCATCAAATTTCTAGTATCGATTTTTAAATTTTCATAGATAATGCTCAATTTATGTTAAAATGAATTCGATTATAGCACGTTTTTTAAGTTTGTATTTTTTAGAATATTGTATCAACCTCAACAGATTGTAGTATTTTCATTATGTATGCTATTCTTTTTTTAGAATCATGTATCTTTCTTTAATCGTATTCATATGTAATGACTAGATTATATTGGAATACAATTCGTAAAATTTTTGTAATACAAATAAAAGAAAAATATATTTGACAGTTATGCAATACAATTTTGATCACTAGGATACAATTTTAGTTTCACTATGCAAGTAAAATACCAATTTTAATTTAAATGATAAAGTGAACACATAAAATACAAAATTTGTTGATATACAATTATGATGAAAACATAATAAAAAGAAATACAAACTTGTTGTCATTGAAATTGAGACTAAAATACGAAATGAGCACAATAAATACTCACATCAGTTGGAATACAAAATTGACTTTATTGGTATATCATTATGATGAACACAAAAAATACAAACTTTTCTGAATACAATGTGAGAGTTAAATACAAAATGATCACAGTAAAATACTCACCACAATTTCATATTCAATTTTAATTTGAATTGTAAAGTGAACACTGTTTACATACCCACTCTATTCAAATAGGGCGAAACGTCGCGGCAACTCGAAAAATAATGAATTGATTCTATTTTAAAAGATTTTTAAAAATAAACGAGTTTTAAAAAGAGTCGCCACCTAAATTTAGGAAAAAACTAGAAAACCATTAAATGATCTACGAAACCAATTTGATTCTAGGTAAGGGGTTCAAATTATTCCGAAAGGAAGGGATTAGGCATCCTTCGGAATCCACAAATGTGGTTCCCGACTGAGTTTATTTTTTCAAATTGAGGAGGAATAATATACAAATATAATAACCATCCAATATGCACAAATAATAAAATAAAAAATATAAGAAATGACCTAAAGTTTTCCTAACGTCAATGTATACAAAATAATGAATAAGTATGATTCGAACCACATTCAAATAATTTCAAGGAGAAGCACCTCCGGGTACCTGTAAAGACACTTAGTAAAAGAGTTAGTACCAAATAAATATAAATAAAATTGAATTTATCAAATCATAATTTAAAAATAAAAATCCGTCTTATTAACATGGGAGGCCTTGGAAATCAACGGTAATTTCTTCATCGGCCAATTTAACAAATAAACATATATGAACTTAAATTAGATTTCCGTCTTTTAAAATGGAAAGGCCTCTAAACCCGACGGATAGATTTTTCATTGGCCACTCTTCATCCTCTTGAACTTTGAGTTCAAAACCTGCTAGAATAAGTAAAGTACCACATATACAATGGGGAAATAATTGTAATATATAGTGATCATTGTAACAAATTACTATTACGTATACATATGTAAACAACACACATAAGAAATGAGAAGGGACAAAACATATGCATACACATATTAACGCACGTATAGAGAAAGGATAAGGAATGCTTCCTTTGTTCTCAACACATAACAATAATGATAATGAATATGAAACAAAATTTAAAAATAATAAAGGGCTGACCATAGTAAAATGCTAATTAAGAATACTAACCGATTAAACAGAAAAGAAATGATAGCAATGAGAACTAATTGATCCAACTTCTATTCTAATAAAGTAAAGTAGCAAAGTAGCAAAGTAGCAAAGTAGCAAAGAAAAGCACCGAAATTTTATTTTGTTTTAGAGTAGCAAGAGAGCAATGAGAGAGTTGAGAATTGATGAGAGAACTTGTTGAAAAATATCAATGGCCTATAATGAAAGGAGAGGCCCTATTTATATAGCAAAGAAGGGGAACACAAAAGAAAAATAATATTTAAAGGAATCAAATAATCACAATTTCCTTATGCAAAAGGAGAGCCAAAATTAGAGTATTCTTAAATTTATTTTTACCAAATATATAAGCATGTAAGAGTCTTGTCAGATTTTAATTAAGGAAAAAGAATCAGTCATAACATTTACCTTAAATAAAAACTTCACCATAAATAAAATGCTTAAATAAGAGTCCGCCACAATTTTCGCAAAAACGGTAAAGATTTAATCAGATAAACAAATCAGCATTTTACCAAATTAATTAAATTTAAACAAGGTAAAGAAAATCAATCTAGGTGACCATAAAATATTACCATCACTTGCAGACAATCTAAACAACTAATTAAAGGAAGGAATAAACTTATGGACCAATCGTTTATCAATATTCACAAATTGTATCAATCTACAAAAAAAAACAAATTAACAAGAGAATGGCAAGTTCAAAAACTCAATTATTAGCATTCTACTGTAGAAGAACCAGTAAGGACGGTGGTCAAACAACAAAAAAAATAAAAACCGTTATTGAGGTCACAACCCATTATGCTTAGAAACAGGAAATTATTCTAATACTAATTAAGCCAAGAAACTGATTTAGGAGAGACCAACATAAAAAAATTAGCATTGAATTGAATAAATAATCACCCATTTACAAATCGACAAACGAATACAAATGATGATGGGTTTCCAACAAAATCACCATTAACACCAAACAACAACTTATATGAACAAAGATTTAAGTCTTAAAAGTAAAAAATATATACCTGGGACAGATCTGTATCGATCTGTCCTTATCAAAGCATTTTGCGTATTTGTCAAAACTCGTTGTCGTTGCTGCAGCTGGTGGTTGATGTTGAAGCTGTTGCTTGTTGTTTCGCCGATGGCTGGACGGAGAAATTCGGTCAGAGCAACCTCCATCGCTGCTGCTATTGGCTGAAGTTGCTGCTTGCGCTGCTCTTGTTGCTGCTTCGCTGCTGCCTGACAGCTGCTCTGCTGGTCGGATTTTCTGGTGGTTGTTACTGCTCGTCTGGTGGCTGTCGCCGGCCAGAGCTGCGCTGTTGATACCTGCAAAAAGGAGAAGAGAAAGGGGAAGAGAAGAGGGAGGCGGAGAGAAGGAAAATGGGAGGAAGAGAAGAGGGAGGCGGAGAGAAGGAAAAAAGGAGGGGGCTGCCAGGAGAGGGGAAGGGAGATTAGGGTTGGCATTAATAATAAAACACAAATGGGCTCAAATTATGGGCTTAGCCTTGTGGCCAAAATTATCTCAATAGAATTTCTAATAATAATTTTTTTTATTTTTTTTTATTTTATGTATTTGACTAAATTTTAGATTCTACTAAATTCAACACAAATATCAACAAATGTAACAAATAAAATAAATTTTAAAATAATATAATGAACGTAACTAATGACTTGTAAAGATGCAATTTTAAAATTAACTAACAAAATCCTAAATTTTGATATATAAAGATAGTTATCGATAAATTTATTTAAAACTATAAAAAAAATTATTCTAAGCTATTAAATAAATAAAACTTCAAAATTACGAATTTTTTAAATGTTAGGCCAAAATTGGGTGTCAACAGCTGTCCCTTTCGTTGTGTATGATTGATGAAAGAAATCGTGGACAACGAAAATTGACAATCCCAATTTTGACCTAACACATGACCTTTCTAGAGAAGTGCGGTGAAAATATAGTGGAAGTCAATCCCGAACTCGCATCTAAAAGGTTCCACGCTTTGTTGCGTCTTTGTTGAAGTAATTAGCACATGTGGCTCCTCTGAGAGTGCATCCTCTAGAATGTTCTAAAAAAAAACAAAGATAAAACTCATTATTATAGGCAAAACTAAAAGAAAAAGGGTAGCATCTCTTATGATACGATAAATGGAGATCAATACAGGTCCCTTGGTAGGACGAATGAAGATGATGATCAATCTGTAGGATTTAGAATGTATGTCCATCGGTAGGACGAATGAAAAAAATGATGATCCCTCGATAGGATTTTGAATGCATGTCCATCGATAGGACGAATGAAAAGATTATCCATCGATAGAATTTTGAATGTATGTCCATCGGTAGGACAAATGAAAAGATTATCCATCGGTAGGATTTTGAATGTATGTCCATCGGTAGGACAAAATGTAAACATCTTTCAACGCAAGTTTCCACCGACTTGAACGTTGAATATATAGGGTGCACAACCTTCAACTCCAAATAGATGCGTCTTAAATGCAAATATCTTTCAACGCAAGTTTTCACCGACTTGAACGTTGAAAAGATATGGTGCACATCCTTCACCTCCGAATAGATGCGTCTTAAATGCAAATATCTTCTTGGCAATGTATAAACTTTTGCGAGGGATGGAATCTTCTCGCGATGCATAAAATTTTGCGAGGGATGAAATCTTCTCGCGATGCATAAATTCCGCAAGGTATGAAATCTTCTTGCGATGCATTAATTTCTGCGAGGTATGAAATCTTCTCGCGATGCGTGAATAATAACTTGCGATGCATGAATATTAACTTGGATGCATGATCTTTTGCAATGCATGAATATTGACTCGCGATGCATGATTTTTTTTTATTTTTTTTTTGCGATGCATGAATATTGACTTGCGATGCATGATTTTTTGCAATGCACGAATATTGACTCGCGATGCATGATTTTCCGCTATGCATGAATATTGACTCGCGATGCATGATTTTCCGCTATGCATGAATATTGACTCTCGATGCATGATCTTCTGCGGGGCATGAATAGCTTCCCGCAATGCATAAATTTTGCGAGGGATGAAATCTTCTCGCGATGTATAAATTTCTGCGAGGAATGAAATCTTCTCGCGATGCGTGAATAATAACTCTCGATGTATGAATATTAACTCTCGATGCATGAATATTAACTCTCGATGCATGAATATTAATTCGCAATGCATGAATTTCTGCGAGGTATGAAATCTTCTCGCGATGCATGAATATTAACTCTTGATGCATGAATTAACTCGCGATGCATGAATATTAATTCGCAATGCATGAATTTCTGCGAGGTATGAAACCTTCTCGCGATGCATGAATATTAACTCTTGATGCATGAATTAACTCGCGATGCATGATCTTCTACGGGGCATGAATATCTTCCCGCAATGCATCAATTCTGCAAGGTATGAAATCTTCTTGCGATGCATAAATTTCTGCAAGGTATGAAATCTTCTTGCGATGGATGAATTTCTGCGAGGTATGAAATCTTCTCGCTATGCATGAATATTAACTCTCGATGCATGAATATTAACTCTCGATACATGAATTCCTGCGAGGTATGAAATCTTCTCGATATGCATGAATTTCTGCGAGGTATGAAATCTTCTCGCTATGCGTAAATATTAACTTGCGATGCATGAATATTGACTCGCGATGCATGATCTTTTGCAATGCATGAATATTGACTCGCGATGCATGATTCAGCAAGGTATGAAATCTTCTCACGATGTATAAAATTTTGCGAGGGATGGGATCTTCTCGCGATGCATGAATTCCGCAAGGTATGAAATCTTCTTGCGATGCACAAATTTCTGTGAGGTATGAAATCTTCTCGCGATGCATGATCTTTCGCAATGCATGAATATTGACTCGCGATGCATGATTTAACTCGCGATGCATGAATATTAATTCGCGATGCATGATCTTTCGCAATGCATGAATATTGACTCGCGATGCATGATCTTTTGCAATGCATAAATATTGACTCTCAATGCATGATTTTTTGTAGTTGCTATCAAGCTTCTCGCATTACTTGTCAGAATTTTGAGGTCTTCCTCAAAATTCTGTCCCAGTTATAATTTTGGCAAATCTCAAAATGATCTTCAATCTTGACTTGTTGGCGATAACACCTTTATTGAGAATTTTTGAGATATTTTCAAAAATTCTGTCCCAGTTTTTATTGTAAGGAAAAATAATAATCACACTGGGTATATGACCAAGCCGTCGTGGCGCCTACATATCCTGTTGAGGCAGGAATCAGGTAAAATGTAGTTCCAATCTTGTGGATGATGAGTACTGCAAAGAATCTGAAAGAAGATCATCAGTAGAAAATGCAATATGAACATGATGAAATAGGAAAATAATATCCATGTGATATCCAAAGCCTAGAGATTAAAAAAAAATGTCAAATTTTGGGACGGAAAATCCCATGAAGTAAAATAGGACTCTCACACATACAAGATTAACATGATGACACTTTTTACAATAAATAACTCAAAAGGCATTTTTTTTTTTATAAAATTGAAAGGTTTTTTAAAAATGTTTTAAGATATTAAAGAATGAGTGTTTGCTCACTTTTTGTTTTTTTGAAAAATAAAGAATGTGATGAGATAGTCAAAACTTTCACTACAATTGATACCAACAGTTAAGATTGCAGGTAAATCTCTCATATTTTTTTTAAAAATTGAATTTAAGGTAATTTCTACAGCTTCAAGTGGTACATCCATTATACTTAAGGATCAACATGATCTGTTCATCTTGCTTCAAACAAAGGTTTTGAATTATATCAATCCTCATGTTTCAAGTGCCTCACGAAAAGACTTGTCCTATTTCGCACATATTTGAAACATTTGATTTTAGGACATTTTCAAAGTGCACTCACACTCACAAGAATGTTCAATGCATACAACTGTGATACCATAGGCTTGACCCTTATGTAAATCTCCACTAATGTGAGAATATTTAGAATGAGATCATGTAGGGCTTGTCATTGGCTTTTAACGTAGGAGTAGGGATGGGTAGGATATTTATTTGGGATAAAAGTGACTTAATTCCTCCTTGAGTGTTACATAGAATTTGTGCTCTTAATGATTGGTACGACTTTAACGTCAGATCCTCTTCATTGTTCTCCCACCTTTCGTATTCTTTTGAATTCTCATTTTTGAAGGTTTTCCCTTCTTCTTCTTTTTCATCCCACTTGTTTCGACTTCTTTTGAGTTCTCATTTTTTGGAGCTTTTCTCTTTTTTTTTTTCTTTTTTTATTTCCTTATTACTTGAAGATTTTCTTTTATTCACTTCTTTATTATAATAATTTTTTTTTTGGAGTATTTTCCTTCCCACTTTTCATTGACTCTGTAAAGGTATTTTTTACCTTTCTTTATTTCTTCCACCTTTTTTTTTTCTTCCTTTCTCGCTTTTCTCTAGAGTCTTTGCTTCCTTGATTTTGGGAGACTAAATATCTTTGCTTTTGAAAATTTCAAACATGGATCTCCTCTTATAATTTGCACATTCTTGGTGCACTCAAGAAGGTTGGGCCAAGAGATGATAGTGCTTGTAAGCACTTAAAAGAGTAGTGGTTAAGATGTGGTTGTCCAAAGAAAGGTTTCAGGCTCAAAGTGGAAACTAGGGATTAATGTAATTTGGTAGGCTTTGAAAGGCACAATCGGGTCAAAAAAGGCCTACAATCCTTTCTCAAACCAAACATTACTCAGGATTTCGCCTCGAAAAATATTCAGGTCAAGTTCTAGATCAACAGTGTAACACAATTTGAACTTTGATCAAAATCTCACCACACAATGCACATGAAACATAAGGTTAGTTTTATTCTTATCTTGATTGCATGCAAGAGAATTTTCAAGCATCACAAAAGTACAAATAAGAGGTATCACGAGAATCTATAGTTTACCACAAAGTCAGTTTTCTCCATCATATCGAATATATTTACATGCTCTTATCTACGTAGGTCCCGACCGAGCTAAAGACATGACTCTTACAATATGTACAATTAATTGTTTTTTTGAAAGAATGATTACCGAACCCGAGAAGGGCTGCCTACGTATCTCATTAAGATGAGAATCAGGTGCGCGTAGTTCATGCAGATATGACTTGGAAAATATGCACAAACTATTTTATTTATTTTTTATTTTTATTTTTACCTTCTTTTTTAAAAAAAAAAATATTACCGAACCCAAGAAGGGTTGCCTACGTATCTCACCGAAATGAGAATCAGGTACGCGTAGTTCGTGCAGATATGACTTGGAAAATATGCACAAACTATTTTATTTATTTTTATTTTTATTTATTTATTTTCACCTTTTTTAAAAAAAAAATAAAAAAAAATAAAATAATACCGAACCCAAGAAGGGTTGCCTATGTATCTCACCAACATGAGAATCAGGTTCGCGTAGTTCGTACAGATAAGGCATATAATAATTTAAAGATTTAGACAACTCAAAGAAATTTCTAGGTCTAGCAGTCATGAAGTTTTTTTTTTTTAGTTTTTTTTTTTTTTTCGGCACCAATATGTTTTATAGCCTCTTAATCATCAATATTTATATTATTTGTTGAATGTAACCTGCGAAATTCCACAATAATTTCTACGTATATTCTTTTTGGATGTTTTCTTGGAACTGTCTCCTCCCAATTTTCACGAGATCCAGACATTGTTATGACCATCCCCGACTGATGTCGGGGACGGTATTCCTACAAAAATATGAGGAATATGTGAGAGCAGAACCATCATGCAAAATAATAATAAAAATAAATGGATGCGACCTCATAGTCAAATACTCCCCTAATTTATCGTTTTGACTTGACATTATTGAGAAATGCAAGTACTTTAATTTCGCTAATCCTCTTGTCTCTTGCAACTTCGAACAAATAATGATTTCTGAATTCGGACATAAATCAACATTTCGCTCTGAAGAAGAACAACTCAAAAGGTAAGAGTGTTAGTTCTTGTTCATAATGGATAATGCAAAATATCATAAATAATGAATTAAACACGTAAATACTATTTTAATTAAAGACAAACTGAAATATATCACATAGAATACAAATAATGAATACAAGTCTTATACAAATGTGCATCGAGTCTTGTGTCATGCTTAATATAAGATTTTGGCTTCGCTCTACACTAGATAACTAAGAGTGGGCTTTGAATGACTGGGAACCCAAGCGGACAACTTAGGCTGGAACTCACGACAACCATTGAACGCATGACGAACCAATAAATTGTCGATTATTCCAAAAAAGGGTGAGTATAAAAAGTCTGGCTGCGGTTCCGCAAACCGTCCTTTAATATACTATACAAACATCAGAAATATGCCATGATATACAATGAAAATATACAATAATTAATGAATGAATACTGAGTACAATATGCAAATAATCAACAAAATATAATAATAAATGACACAACAAAAGAATAATATCCTCAATTTGAAAAAAAATAAACACATAATGGTTAGAACCTCTATATATCCCCAGCAGAGTCGCCATTTCTGTTTTATCAAAAATATACATACGTGAAGTAAAAAAGAAGAAATGACTAAGTTTCAAAAAATCAATTAATCTTATGATTTAAGAAAAATCGACTTTCCAAAATGACAGAGTCGCCACTTAATTTTGAGAAAATTAAGAAAACTTATAATTTATTTTTTCAAAAGATTTAAAAACAGATAAAAATCAATTGAAAAGGGTTCGAAGTTCAATGTACATTCCGAGAAGGTGTTAGGCCCTCGAAATGCCCGCTAACTTGCGGTTGACCGGTGATTTGACTAAAATGACTTTTTAAAATAATTTTCCCAAATTTGACTAATGTTTAAAAAAAATCAAATTTTACTTATTTATTTATTATTATACTTTCTAAAATTAATTATCTTAAGGAGGGAAATAAACTAAAGGGTTATTCTAAAGGGGATAATTTAAACATTTGACAAAATTAATAAATAGAAGAAACACTAAGCAAAATCTATATGTATATAAATAAATTTTGAATATAAAAAAAATGACTATCACTGGAGATTAATTAAATTATAATCTAAGTATCAGTCAATATAAGGACAAGTAAATAAAGAGATAGAGAAAGGAAAATTTGAACTTGGGCCAACTTGCCCAAATTCTATTAAGTTGGCCTTTAGCCCACCTGTCCTAATACTAGAATGACCCATTAAAATGGGTTCTGCCCCACTTTAACTCTTGCTGGGCCTGCTGGAAAATTTGCTGGGCCTTTGATCCCTACTTTCTGCCTGCATTTTTTATTTTTTTGCACCTGTATATTATATTTTCCGACTGTATATCAGTGTATACAGCCGGTATATCGACCTGTTTTTCAACTTTTGGGGGGCTGGACGACTCGGAGATGCGAGGGAGATAAGTCCGTCATGGACTCAAAGCGGATCATGCAATAAAAAAAATAAAGAAATAAATAAATACTTGAGATAAGGAAAATAATTAAAACAAGACTTAATGAAAATAGGAGTTATTAAAATATTTCAAAAACCGAAATGCAACGAAAATCAATCATTACGCCTAAAATTAACAACCAACAAGCTTATAAAATTAAAGCAACAAATACTATGTGTGTTAGAATTTGACAAGTTAGAAAAGAGAATTTAAAGCATTTATGCTAAACTGAAAATATGCCTAGAAAAATAAAAAAATAAAGAGATGCCGATACCTTTTTTAGGGCAGCAAACCGGGACTACGAGCTTGCGACAACTTCACAATTTTCTCAATGAACGGACTAATATCAATGTATATATCCTTCTCCTATTTTTTTTTATTTTTTTTTTGGACTACTATGAATGTTCAATTTTTTTTCCTTATATCAATGAAAAATATATCATGAATAATGAATAATCAATAATGAATATTGAATATTGAATATTGAATGTTGAATTGAAAAAATGAATTGAAATGAATTGAATTCTTGAATTCTTCAATCCTTGAATTCTTGAATTATGAAATAAAAAATAATGAATCTTGGATTATGAACTTCATTCTTGAATTTTTATTTTTTATTTTTTTGAATCTCTTTGAATCTTTTTCCCTTTTTTTTTTTTTTGAATCTCTTTTGAATTTTTTTTCAATCTTTTTCCCATGAGAAAGAAGAAGAAAAGAGAAGGTATTTATAGGAGATTGATATGTAGATTAGGGGAAAAATGGAATGGATTGTGATAATTTGAAATTCAAAATTTGAAATTCAAATTCAAAATAAAATAAAAAAAATAATAATTTAGGGGGGCAAATGGAATGGGTTGGGATGAATTTGAATTTCAAAATTCAAAAATTCAAATTCAAATCTCTCAAAAGATGTAGTTGAGAATTAGTGGGTTGGAAATAATTGAATTGGATCTTGACCCAAATATTTCTCAAAGTTGAGTTAAGTTGGAAGTCTAAGATGAATTAAATTTAAGAAATAGCCAAATTGTATTACATTAATAAATTTGGCTAAGACAAATTATTATTAATTAATTAACGAGCTTCTTAATCTAAACAAAAATAAAATAAAATAATTAATTTAATCATAAACTTAGTGATTCAAAAATATAACCATGCTTTAAACTAATTTAAAAGACTACTCACTAAATTTAAAATATTTTTGAGATATTTTTTTTTTTGAATAATCATAAAATATACTAATTATATACATACATAATTATGTATAATATATATATTATCTAAAAACTTTAAGAAACGACAAAAATAAAGAATATTCAAAATAACGCGAACTTTATATTTTTTCCTAAATTTATAAAACTAATTATTTTAAATTGTTTGAGAATTTAAGAAGCTCGTGAATTAATTCCTACCGGGGAGAGTCAAAATTGGGTGTCAACAAACACATAAAATATAAAAGTTGTTGGTATACAATTATGATGAAAACATAATAAAAAAGAAAAAGAAACTTGTTGTCATTGAAAATTAAGATTGAAATACAAAATGAGCACAATAAATACTCACTTCAGTTGAAATACAAATGTGAGTTTGTTGGTATACCATTATGATGAATACAAAATAAAAAAAAATAGAACTTATTTGTATACAAAGTGATATTGGAATACAAAATAAACAAATTAAAATATAAAATTATCGTCATTTGTGTTCTAAGTTTCAATGTGATATTTGAAAATAGAACATTGTTGATTAAGTTGAATACCTCTAGTAATTCTCTTAGATTCTGCCATTGGAGAGTGATATAGAGTTTATCAAACCCAAAAAGTGATTTCAACTACCGACAACAATTTTGAACGATTTAAACAAAAATAAATCATAAAACAAATATTGAAATACGGATAAAGACTCACATTTTAATAAAAGAGATTGTGTGAATATCTTTATAAATATATATTTTCTGGAAAAAAAAGAAGATGAAGAGAGACAAATTTTGAAATGAAGAAGAATTGGAAGATGAAAATATGAGAGAGAGAAAATATTTCATTTTTTAAAAAACATATAAGAGAGGATTAATTGAAAAATTTGTAATTAAAATGAGATAAAATAGGAAGTAAATTAGAATACACAATCCTTTCTAAAATAATGACATTTTGAATTTTTACTAATATTTATAAAGTATGGAGGTTTTTACTAATTAAGTTAAGTTATTTGACCATTTTGCTAATTTTTCTAAAAAGGGGAATAAATGTGGGGCGGAGCGGGTTGTGGGTATATGTGATTTCATGTGGGTACAGACTTAATTTTAACTTTTTACATGTTATTGAGTGATAGAGCATTATTTATTGAGATAATTTCATTAAAACTACTAAAATATTGAAGTGAAAATGGTTCAATAAAAAATAATATAATTTCTTGCATGTTTCACTATTGACCTCTAAAAATAAAAGTCTAAGTCACTGTCCTATTAAATTAATATAACTCAATGAAAAAATGAATTTATTTTTAGTATCAAACATAACTAAAAAAAAGAAATATTCGAATTCATGCGGAGCCGGTCTATGCGGGCTAAGATGGGTCGGGTTAAAAATGAAAAATGTTATTATGCAGGATAGAGCGGGATAAATTAAAATTTTAACACATTAAGCTCAATCCACACTGCCCCACCCTACACTGCCCCATTGCCATCCCTACTGGCTTCCAAAATTTGGAACACTTTATCATTTGGTAGTATAAATCATTGGGTTGTGGTGTCAATGGGTAATCTTTGGCAAATTTAAAGGACTAAAATTAGTGAAGGGTATACTTAATGGACTATCATAGATATATACTAAACATTAGGGACCATTTATGTCATCTTCCCCATTTACGTGTCTTCGTTGTAATTTCCAGTGGCTCTCTCTCCCCCACAGCCTCTTTGTTTTTTGCATCTGAATTCTGCCGCGAAGAATCAATACCCGCCGCTAAATTCCTCATATTCCGGCGAATTTCGTGTGCTTGTAATCGCCATGAATACAGAATAGTAAGTTCTGTTGTCATATTTCTTATTATTTTGCAATATTTCCACATTGCATTATCGCAATGAATACAGAATAGTAAGACTTGAACTATCCCTTCAGATTAGTGTCTGTCTTTCAATTTTCTTATCTAACTCTTTTGCATTCAATTTATATTTGTATTATTGTGGATTTATCGAAATTATAGCATTTGTTGATTTCACTTGTAAACCCTAAGTCATTATCCTGCAATCGAATGTCGTTTGAAAAAAATGATTACTTTTCATACGTTAAAGCTTGATAAAAATACCCTGAGATCGACTTTCTGTTTTATGTGCTACGTTTTCCCTCCTAATTATAGCAGGGAGGAGGGTGAAAATGCTCAACCATGGGTGTTTTATGTGCATTGTCTTATTAGCCTAAAAAATATTTCCTTTCATCATTTTTTACCTTTTTCTATTGCAATCAGTCCCAAAGCCAAAATATAGCCATATAAATTGATCATAGAACTAAAAGGTGGAAAGGAGGGAGTATCAGTTTCCTCATGAACTTCATTCCAGAATACATCTGGAAAATCTTCTATTTTCAAGTTGCTATCTGATTGTCTATTTTAATATATCAGATTCGCTGTGAATTCGCTATCAAATTTTGTTAGATAGAGTTTCTATACGCTATGTTGCTTAAGATTAGCTTGAAGCATGCTTAAACCTTGAAAATACGTGTTGTGTGGTTCGGTGCTTTGTGTCACTTAAGGCACTAAAGCTTGCATCTTAGTGCTCATGAAGTCTATCTTAAAGAGGACAACACTAATCAATATATATAGTTCCAAAAGCGATATATTAATTGCTAAAGGCATTTCAGTACAAATGAATTTTCTTTTTTTTTCTTCCTTTTTACGAGTTATGAATGAAATTAGAAATTTAGTAGATGAAAAAACTAGTCACCAATTAAATCAGAAACTCAAAATTGTATTTTTTCAATATTTGAACGTGTTAAAGAAAGGATTTTACTTCATGGATTTCTCTCAGTTGCAGTTTTCTGGAAGTTAATCCGTATGATTGTTGTGTGTGTTGCCGATTAACATTTACAACAAATTTTTTCTTGCATTACATATGCTTTTTCATATGAACCTTTCTTCAATAAAAAAACTCACTTCAATTGTGTTTTGCTTTCAAGTCCCTGTAGGCATTTGGTGCCTTTCTATTCTTTTTGTGTTTGCCAACGTTGCTTTCATGGTTACCTCTAGATCAGTTGAAACTCTTGGTGTGATATTTTTTTCACATAAGGTCCAACTAGTAAAATCTAAGTCAATTTTTCGAGTAATTCCTTTAACTGGTTTAAGTGGGAATCAGGTCGATAAATGTTGGTCTTCCTTTGTTGTAGAGTTATTTTAGATAAGTAGGATTATCAATTATGTCCCCTGCTGTAGCATTAAATCATATCAAGTGCAACCTAGAGAACAATATCCAAACGTAATGTATATTGAAATTTGTAGGCTCTGTCTGATTATTATTTTTTCAAGAAAAGAGGCTATCTCTGATTATAACTGATAGCATATGGTAGGACAATTATTCTATTATGTCTGTCTCTTTAACCTTTCTAATAGGGTACAATCCTTAGAATATCTCCTCCCTAGATCCTATCATAAGAATCAATATAACCATACTATAACACCACATTCTTGTAAGCATGTAAGAGTGTATGGTGATTCTATAATGTAAAGACTACTCTGTCTTGGTTTGTTGATAAATTTGTGCAATAACATTTACTAAAAAGCAAAGTAAATTTGAACATTTGGTGAATGAGACGTAATGTACCAACAAGGGTTGTGGTGAAGTGGTAAGTACTCCTTCATCCTTAACCAAGAGGTCTGGGGTTCGAGCCACCTTGGGTACGGAGTCGCCTTTGTTAGGGAGCGCTTTACCCCCAGTGTTGACTTCCCAGCGGGAATTCGGATTTAGTTACCGGACACCGGGTGGAAACCAACCAAAAGAATGAGACGTTATGTAGATCTTTGGTATTTTCATATAATTATAGTCAAATCAAGTAGGAGGATTAAATTAAATACCAAAGTGGCCAGCAGATGTTGCTAAATTATGCATATATAGAAAGACAACAAACTTTTCTACAGTTTTGTTAGTATAATAACTGAATTTTCTTAATTGGTACATTCACTGTTCTTCATCTTAATGTTAGTGCTTGTTTCTATTAGTGATTTAGCTGTGTCATCTAGGATAGTGCCTAAGTATGCAACTTTCAACATCTGCAGGCTATTGAGTTTGTATTATGATTACATTTGTTGTGATTTCTGTGCAGTGACTACCTGTTCAAACTTTTGCTTATTGGTGATTCTGGCGTTGGGAAGTCATGTCTCCTTTTGAGGTTTGCTGTAAGTTTTCCTATCTTTGATTTGTCTGTACTGACTTTTTTCTCTGGTGCTGCTTTTACCTTTCCTTTGTGTATCAGACTTACTGAAATCTTGATTGAGTGAACAAATGGAGGATTTTTGTGGAGCATCACGGCCATGTGCACTAGCCACTGTATTCTCCATGTCTTCATTTTCCTTTTCCATTCTCCCCTTGGAGTGAATTAGCTATCTGAGCACATACTGACCGCTTCCCTAATATTTCATTTTTATTCTAAATTTGGGGGAAACTTTCATTCGAATGTCTTGGATCGAGTAGTGATCTTTTTGGGTGTTCTGCAATGTGCTTTTATTTTAGCATTCAATTTCAAATCAACCTCGAAGAACCTATTCCACCTTTGAATCCCCTGTTCCGCTAAACCATAGCTGTCCATAGGTACTTCACCAAATTTCCAGACAGCCAAAACAACGGCCAATATGAATAAGAAATTGATATTGTAGTAAAGCTTAATTGCAAATTTATTGTGAGTTCCATTTACCTTCTGTGGTATGTATTGAAAAATGGAAAGGAAAGAAACTGATATGATTGAAGATTTGAAGGAAACAGAAAAGCAGTGTCAATTCAGTTCAAGCACACAATGCTATTATGTGCAGCAATCGACAGCACCTCCTTGAAATTACAATATCCAATCCAAGTTTGTACTTCTGCCCTATAATTAGTCACATTTTCATTGTTTGAGATCAGCTGATCGAATCTTTGGTCATTGGACTTTGGTAACTCCACTTCTTGTATTAGAAGCTGCACAAAAAGCACTATAAGTTGCAATTTAACCTTTCAAAATGATGACATACTATATCTATAAACTTAGGTCAAAATGACCTCTTTGACTCTTGGGGAAGTGAACAACCCAATTATGGGACAGAGTAAGTACCATATGACATAGTTTTGTTCTTTGCACCACAGTAATGAAGCAAACTAAATAACCTGTCTTGGTTTAAGGATTTTGTCTCAGGGTTTATAAAAGGTTCACTTGAGGCGCACTTAATCCTGAAGCTCAAAGAAGCTTAGGGGAGGCGCTTTGCCTCACTTAGGATGTGCTTTAGTATAGGCAAGGCGCTAAGGCGTGCGCTTCATTGCCATAAGTTCTTCTTGAATAGAGCGGTACTAAACAATAATATGATCAACAAAAAGATAATACTATTAATTGTTAAGGAAATCATTATGAATGAGGTTGTTATTTCTTTCCTGCAATGCATATAAATTATATTTTTTCTCCGTTGCGCCTTTTTAAACTTAAGCCCAAACTTTAATTGCTTAGAGTAATTTTTAACACTTTTCGCCTTTGACAACTCTATCTTGTTGCTTATTTGCTATAATCTCCATGTCAATTATTTTTTCAGAAAAGGGTCAAAAATATGCCATTTACGTATTAGAAATGAGTAATGACTCAGAAATACCCTCCGTCTGGGTATATTTTTTTATTAATTTTCTTCGTTGTGCCTTTTTTCTAAAACTCCAGATAGTCCTAGAGAACTTTTTAATGCTATTCGCCTTTGAAAACACTGTTTTGTTACTTATTTGCTATAATCTCCATGGAATTTTTTTTTTCTTAAGAAAAGGGTAAAAAATGCCCATAACATTTTAGAAATGACTCAAAAATGCCCTCCCTCCACCAATTGGATAAAAAATGTTCTCCTTCCACCTATTGAATTAAATCTTTCTATTTTCCTATTGGATCAAATGCGCTTTTTCCAGCTGTTCTATCAAATTTGCTCTTTTTAATATGGTTCCATTTTAGCTCATCTCATACAAATGTTATACAAAATAAAAATTAAAATATTTATTTTTGAGCTATGAAGTTCATCATCCTTTCACTGTGGTTCTTTTTTGTACCTTTTAGAAGGGTAGGGGAGGGTTTTTTGCTTTTTCATGCCTTTTCGGACCTACCTTCTTTAGAGCGATAAAAATGCTGCATGACAGTTTCCTTTCTGGGACACCATTTCTCTGCCAGTTTTTTTCCTGTGATAGATTCATCTACTATGTTCACTGCATGGACAGCAGTCACCCCTGACATGGATAGAGGGTGGTCTAAATCATTTTATTCATTTGCTTCCCAAGCGAACAGCTCTGGAATGGCCATCTGGCATGAGGTTGTCATCAGAAAAGTTGTTCTGAATTTATCCTTCTATTTTTATTTTTTTGGGGTGTGGCATATATGGATTCTCGTTAACTAAAGATGGGTCATTCTTCTAGTAATGTCAGGACATTGTTTTTTAATTGCTGGCCCCTTGTCATGGTCTGTTGTTACAAGTAATGACTGATGATAGTCCTAAACTTTCCAACTACCAGAATCTTCTTGAGTACCCTGGTGGAGTTGTTTTCTTGCTTTATAGTGAAGTTGGAACTATCACTATCACGTAGAAAATAACTTCGCCCACGATATTTGCTCCTCCTTCCTATAATTCAGAGGCATAGCCACTATACTGGCTGTCATTAGAAAAAATGTTATGAAATGTTCTATTTTCTTTTTCTTTTTCCTTTTTTGGCGTGGATGTGGATTCTTGTTGACTAAAGAAAGATGGGCATTCTTCTAGTAATGTCAGGACATTGTTTCTTATTTGCTAGCTCCTTCTCACAATCTGTTGTTATAAGTGAAGACTGAGGATAGTCCCGAACTTTTGAACTAAACTGGAGTCTATTTGAGTACTCTAGTGGAGTTGTTTTCTTGCTTTATGATGAAGCTGAAACTATCAGTATCTCATAGAAAACTACTTTGCACATGATATTTACTCCTCCTTCCTATAGAGGCATAGTCAGTCTATGAAGTTCCATGTTCACCCTGTAAACATTTGATTGATTAATGATGAACTCATAGATTCTTACACTGCTGAAAACTGTATCAGAATATAGTTCAATGTTATTTCCATTTTTCTTCTGTAATTGTTGCTGACTATTTTGTCTCTTTTTGCCATCAGGACGACACATATCAGGAGAGCTACATAAGCACAATTGGAGTTGATTTTGTAAGATACTTTTATTGCTTATGTGCTACTCAGTTTTACATATGGTTGGAATTATGTGATCTTTTTCAGCCAGAACATTTTTACTTTTATGTGATCACTGATTTTACCAAATATCCAAATACTTTCGTGTAGAAAATCAGGACAGTGGAGCAAGATGGAAAGACCATTAAGCTTCAGATTGTAAGACTTCACCTGCACTTCTGCTTCGGGCCTTTCTTTTTACAGACATTTGTTGCGCTGAACTTTTAATGAAATCAAGTATTGGTGTTTTCTATTTTGACACTGTTTAGTGGGATACTGCTGGACAAGAGCGTTTTAGGACCATTACTAGCAGCTACTATCGTGGAGCCCATGGCATAATCGTGAGTAGTGACCTTACTTTTCTTAACACAATATAAGTAATAATTAGTTGCCTGTAGAGTTAAATGTCAACCGCTTTCTGTACCTGTTACATTCTACATTCTTTTATGGCCTCTATGGTAGGTTGTTTATGATGTGACGGATCAGGAGAGCTTTAATAATGTGAAGCAGTGGCTGAGTGAAATTGACCGTTATGCTACCCCAAATGTTAACAAAATTCTCGTTGGGAACAAGTCTGACCTTGTTGCCAGTAGAGTTGTGTCATATGAAACGGCTAAGGTGAATCATCTCCTTGCAGATATTTAATGATCCTTCGTCTTTAAATGGAAAACAAACTTATACTAATTTATTTTTAGGCCTTTGCTGATGAAATTGGTATTCCATTCTTGGAGACCAGTGCGAAAGATGCTAGTAACGTAGAAGAGTCTTTCATGGCTATGACCGCTGCTATCAAGAAAAGGTAAATGCATTCCTTGTATTTAAATAGTGTTAATCAATGGTGTCTTTTAGTGTTTTCCAAGTTGTGCTGTGATCTTTGATAAAATCCAAATACTACTGTTTTCTGTGAGACGATTACTTTTTCACTTCCTTCTCTGACATTATGTTTGGTCCCGAAAATTGAGAGATATTTTATGTGGTTATCTTCGCAGTTAGGATCTTATTTGACGTTTTAAATGGATTTAAACATGATATGGAACCACTACAAGCATTTACATAAACCGGAAGGTCCAAATGAAAGATATAGCAACTAGTTTGGTTTTGGCCCCATCCCTTGTACGATTGCATGGTTTTTAATCAACTTCACTTGATGCTATAAAATGTTCTCCAAATATTCTTTTCATTTACATTTATGAGATGAGCTGGCATATCTATTGCTTCTCTCAATTCCCATTATTTCCTTCTCTTTGGCTTCCTGATTGCAGTATGGCAAACCAACCGGCCCCAAATGCTGCCCAGCCTCCAAATGTAAATATTCGTGGACAGCCCGTTGCTCAGAATAGTGGCTGCTGCTCGTCTTGAGAGAACGTCCGCATTTTGCTTGCTGGCTCACCTCTCATCCATGACATGTCTACTGTAATCTCACTAATCAACAACAATGTTTACCCTTGTAGCCTTGTCCTGCCTTACTGCTAGATATATCTTTATTTCTTGAGAAGAAATATATCTTTTTATTGAAAAGGACAAATTATGAACATAATGATCTTAGCATTATTTGTTGCACTTTGACACTTAGGCCTGCTTTTGCTTAAAAATAAATTTCTCATAGTTCAACAGAAAGTTATACTGGTGAACATGAACGTTTTGCCGTTAACACCCCCTTTTTTTTATTTTTGTTATATTGGATGTACCCAGTCAGAATTCAATCACGGTAAGAATTTTGCCAAGCTCAGAGTGTTTTTTTGGCAACATTTGCTCTTCTCTACTTTGCCTAAATTAAAACGGCAGAATTATACATTACAACAACAACATATCTCGTGAAATTCTACTAAGTGATCTGTGGAGGTATAGTGTACCTCCAACAACATAGAGACTAGACCTTCAACAGAAATATACATTGAATCTATTAAATGCTTCTGTCAGCAAAGGCTACTTAAGCTGTGACTCAAACTTGTAGGAGGCGTAAGAAAGAGCATGATTGCTCCAGCTATGATGAATAAGTTCAGCTTTGGCACTTTCACCTGCTGCACCCATTGCTACATGTAATGGATACAGGTGGTCAGGCCATGGGTGTGCAATTTTGGCACAAGGTGCTTTTGTCATATAGTTGTTGACATCTTCGTATCTTCCATTAACAAGGGATTCCTTAAGCCAATTGTCAAAATCCATAGCCCAAGAAGCGACGCCAGCCGTATCGCGCAAAGCCCTCAAGTTGTGAGTTGCAGATCCAGAACCAACTATGAGGACACCCTCTTCCTTGAGAGGGGCCAATGCTTTCCCAATGTTAAAATGATGAGTTCCATCCTTCTTTGTCTGGACAGAAAGCTGGCAGACTGGGATGTCAGCCCCTGGATACATGAGCATAAGAGGCACCCATGCACCATGATCTAGGCCTCGGTTATTGTCTTCGTGCACTCGATTGAAACCAGATGACTTGAGCAGTTCCTTCACCCTTTTGGCTAATTTTGGAGCTCCTGGTGCTTGATATTTCAGCTTGTACATCTGTTCTGGGAAGCCGTAGAAGTCGTAAATAGTGTCATTGAGGCCAGTGATGCAATTCACAGTAGGCTCTGAAGTCTCCCAATGACCAGAGATCACCAAAATTGAATTGGGTTTCTGGGTGAAGATTTTCTGGTTGAAGCATTTCAAGAAATGTCTGGCAGGTAAGGAATCATCTATTGAAAGCATTGGGGAACCATGTGATATGAAGAAGGTCTCTTTCACAGGGACAGCCATTTGGCTACCCATTCCAATCAAGATCCAAACGCAAATATCTTTTCTAGATTGATTCTGCTATTTATTCACACTGCACTCACCTACCACCATCAAAAGCTCTCACCTACCATCATTCTTAACCCTCTGATCTCTTTTCATTTTAAGTCAACTACTTGAATAAAGATACAAACATGTGCCATGTGATAAATTAATTTTTTTATTTTTTGAACTATTAACAGTCTTAAAAACACTCATTTACTAGATTAATTAAACTTAAATTTAGGAATATTTTCAACGCTTTTCGAAGAACCACATGTTCCTACAAGAGTTTGTCATCATTTGCTATATCAGGTGGTAAATCAAAGGTATATCCAAATATAGTTAGTCAAGTATGAAGGTATTTTTAAGGCTTTCTATAGCTTGAAAGACGAAACTAATAGTTCAGGATGTTCTCAGTACTGTTCTCTTAAAAAAATTAACGAGCTGCTTGTACTTTCAGTTTTGGCTTCCCCACTATCACCCCCTGCTATCATAGGGAGTGGGGGTGCTGGGAGAGTAGTAAACTGGTAATTAGTTAATTTTGCTTATTATGCGTGACGAGAGAATGATGTTCATGCTCTTGGTCTTTTGATGCAATGCTTCTTTTGAGCCCTGAGAAAAATTGGATGAAAGACTTCCAGACCAGAACAACGGACCTTGTGAAGGTAAATTATACAAGAAGAGACGCAAAAACTGTATACCCATGGTCCCCCAATAGTCATGGCTAATCAAATTTTATGACCTCCCAAAGGTAAAGGTATTTATCCCTAATCCACAAGTTCAGAAGACGAGTACCCTGCCATCTTAGTCAATGAGAATTGTCATTAAGTGAAAATATTGCTAGAATAAAAAAGCAGAAGGAAAACATTATGCGTAAGTTAATGTGCTTCATATAACCCAGTAGGATCAGAAGAGTAAGACATCAGATAAAATAAAACTACAGAGGGTATCACATAAACGGAAGAAATTTACATTGAAACTTCCACTCCATTATTATAGTCAGATTTGCCTCTTGGACGTGGTAGAAAAGCACTACAAAAGCATCACTTGCCACCCAATGTAGGGAAGTGACCTGGATCTTCAATGGGAGGAGCAGCTTCCACATTGCTCATCGTGTTGGCTCCACTGTAACCTCTAGAACCGCGGCCACGCCCTCTACCTCGACCACCAGGTGCATAATACCTCTCACCCTCAGCAGGCTTCAAAAACTCATTAATGCTGACCGCCTAAAGCCAGAGAAAAAAAAAAGAGGATATTACGTGTAAGATGATTACAATTTTCACTCTCATTTATGTTGACTGATTGACACCTCATCTCAATCAACTTCAGCCTGTGCATGCACATGTATAAGAGTGTGTATTTCTTTTTGTAAAAATTGTTGCATGACACTATAACAGCTATATGTTGGCAGGTCAAAGGATTACCAGAAAATCTGAAAGAATCAGAGGAAACAAAGGCCCGACTGTAGAAGAGAACATAAATGCACCCTCTACAACAACATTGTAACATGATACCATTTTCATTGACACGCATCCAGAAAAGCATGTGCTATATAAATGAGTGTCAGGGACGCAAATGCCGAAGAATTACCTTCTTTGCCTTTTCTTCCTTCTCAGCAGACTCTTTTCTCTTATCCTTGGACCCCTAAAAATCAAGGCATAGAAGTATATTAAGAAATGTTTTAAAGATAACTGGCATCAAGCATAAGCAGAGGACAGAATGTCTCAAGATTTCACCAATTTGACAAAGATTTCATCACTGGGTTTCTTTGAAATCTGTTGCATGGATTCAAATACTTTGGTGTCAACCTTCCTTTCCTCAGTCTTAAGCGCCTGCAAAGCCTTCCGTTTTTCTTCTAGCAACTTCTCATACTCTTCAAGGGTCATCTCCTATTCATTCAAGGAACATGGATTACATTAAACATAAAACAATGTACAATTTTACCTGCATTCTCTACCGATAAATCATCTGCTGTGAAGCACTAACACTCTCGCAATGAACGGGTAAGAACTATTAACCATCACCTGCAACTCCACCATGTCTTTTTTTTAACATTTACACTTCCTAGTTTGAGACCCTGCAACTCCACCACGTCTTTTTTTTTTTAACATTCATACTTCCTAGTTTGAGAACCTGAAACTCCACCATGTTTTAGGTACAAGTTCTACCATAACCAGCACTACACTTGGAAAGTTTCTACTACTGATAAACTTCTGCTTCTACCTTTATGGCCAGTGTTGTCAAAAGTGAAATACGTAAAAAGGCACTCAAGTCTATTAAAGATTTAAGCATTAAGTGCAATTTCTAACTAACTGCAGTTGTGTAAGTGTCTTAATCAAATGTATTAGTTAAAGTTTCTTTTCAGTAAATTGTTATCTTATTCCTAACAACAATAATATTCATCCATAATGTTTCTTTAACAATTAGTCTATTGTTGTGCAAGCTACATTTACTGTGTAGTGCACGCCTCTTTGACAGAGCCCATGGTCTGACGCTCATGCCTTGAACTTGGTGCTTGCAAAGAAGCTGCTGCCAAGAAAAGCAAGCTCTGTCTGTGTCACACACTTAAGTCATAATTTCATAGCTCAAGTGCTCTTTCAACAAAATTATTCACAATATTTCAAACATGTCCTTTAATGGCTTTAAACATGAATGACCTCACCAAATATACTAAGCAAACAAGTTCCGATTATGAAACATTCTTCTGTTAACCTAAACCCCAAATACGGAACCAAAATTCAGCCCCTTCTCAAGCAACCCAAATAACAATGTGCAGAAGTTCCAATGTGCATCAGATATTTACTTCCAGTTGATGAGGAATTACCAGGTTATAAAAGTAAAAAGTAAATTATAGACTTGCTACTTCCGTGGGCCTTCAAAAAGGAAGGTGTTAATGATTGCTGAGGCTCTCTTGAGCATCTGTTTCTAGAGCAGAGCAGGACATGTCTCATACAAAGGTGCAACACAAGGATCGACAGTCCAATCAATATTTTGTTATGTATGATTAAGAAGACTTCACCTTATCTTCAGGCTCCTTGTCCTCAGCTTCAGCAGCTGGATTTTCCTTCTTATCGTCTCCTGCTTCATCGGTGGAGGGTTTCTCCACATTCAGATTTTTCTCACCTTCATCAGCAACTTCACCAGTCATCCTGTAATAGACAATACAACAAAATTCAACACCAAATTCAATAGATAGAATTAGCCATTTATTTTCAAACTAGTTAGTTTAGGGCCGTGTAATAAAGTAAAACTCACTGAGTAACTTCATCTGCTTCAGTTCCCCAGTTTCCTCGGCCAGCACCTTCACGCTTTATCTCACTTCTGCTCATACAGTGAAAGATAAGTAAGACAGCTTTACAAATATGGTAATAGAAAGGCGAGGTAACACAGACAAGAAAGATGTATCTACCCGCGTCCAGTACCACTACGGCGTTCAAATGTCCTACGAGGCCGGTCCCCCTCAGGCATTTCTCCATTACCAAAACCACCTTGTCTACCACCACGGAAAGCACGGGGTCCACCATAACCACCACGTCTTTCAGAGAGTTTTCCTCCTTCCACGTATTCAGGTGCAGCTATACCACCGGGTCCACCATAACCACCACGTCTTTCAGAGGGTCTTCCTCCTTCCACGTATTCAGGTGCAGCTATACCACCTGAAAATTCTCTGTTGCGAGAAAAGTTCTCATTGTTGGATGCTTCCCTATTGAACCCACCTCCACCACGACCACGGCTGTAGCCACGTCCACCACCTCTACCTCCACCACGTCCAAATTCTGTTTTTGCCTCCCTGACTACACAGTTGAAACAGAGATGCCATAAGTGCAAGTTTTGAATACTTGCTAAAGAAAAGGAGGAAAAGAACCCGGAGCACAATGACTAAAAACATAAGCCTATAGGCAGACTGAGCGACAGAAAACAAAAACTAATCCATGCAGATCATTATTCAAGTGGGGTCACTTAATTCGAAACAATTTGCTAGCACTCTTGAACGTGACAAGCAACAAGCATGAGAAAATAAAAATAGAATAACACATAACTGGTTACAATCAGACATCTTGTATGCAATATAAAAAGTATATACATTCCTTCTCAAAAAATAAAAAGTATATACATCAACATGTGAAATGTCAAAACCATAAGGCTTCAATAACAGCAGGAATGGAATTCTTTCTCATTCTTTTGAAGCGATACCAGAAATAGGATAAAAGTAATAGTCAAATCCAAAGAAATTGCTTCACTCTCAAAACATGGAAACTTTTAAGTCATTATAGTTTCATTAGTATATCAATAAACTACGTTCCAGTCTCAAAGTAGTCCCTTTTTGTTGGGTCAATACCTTAATCCCAAACTAATTGGAGTGGCTTATACGAGTACCCTATATATTCCACTCTATAACTCAATTACATGTTGATACTGCTTAGCAATTTAAGACAAATTAGGGATTCTATAGAACTAGAAGTTCTTTAAATTCATACTTATCCTTATGCTGACCTAATGTAAGTGTAATAACAACAACTAAGCATGAACCTAATTAGTTGGTATCATCTATATGTGTACTTTGCTTCAATTTTAATAAGGTTATTTTTTAAGGAGCATGTACTTTACTTCAATTATGTTATTCTCTTAGGCCTTAGCTAAGCCACATCAACTCTAAGATAATGTATTCATCTAGACAATTCCTCATGTGATTATTATGCCCCAGCTATGGACTGTGACATTTGAAGGTCTACACAGATCATGATTACTTTCTTTTTGATGACTCAAAGCATTGACAATACACCAAGTTGGTCTCACATTAATTAGGTTTTGCAGTCTAACATCCAGAAATTCAGGCAAGCTATCTGCGCGATATGGAATATCTGCTTACCTCACTTAAATGTTCCATATATTAACACCTTTATCTACTTTTAGTTGATATAGATAAGAAAAAACAAAACATGAGATGATAATGTCTTACTGATTGTGTTATCATCCAAGGTAGAAAATATGTTAAAAGTCAAAACCATGGTAGAAGCACATACATTGACTCCCAACACACAACTTTAGAAAAATAATTTTATGTAGTTAAATTTAACAAGTAGTCATCCATGTGATTGTTATCGGATAATGTTATTTGCATCATACATAATTCCAATATAGAGCGCATAGATCATTTAGATTATCACCACTCACCTCCAAGGAAAAAAAGAAGAAGGATAAGACAATGTGTAATAGATGACTCAAACAACATTACTTCCATCTTTGTTACCACCATAAATGACCTAGCTGTTCACCATATAAGATTAGTAAAAAATCAACTCCCGAGCAACTAGCACAATTGTTCGATGGATCATTTCCAAATTCCCTTTAAAACTAACTGCAACTTTTAACCTTATCTATAAAAACTCACATGCCAATACACAAATATTTTTTACTCAAAAGAGTGTATGTGTTAAAAGTTCATTAAATCTCTACAAATAATATATTTAGAACTCAGTTATTAACAATTGAAGTAGTCATTCTAAAATACAGAATCCATAAAGTTGATATCCTGACACTGCCTCTAACAATAAGCGCTCCATAGTTAGCTAACACGTCGCAATTGAAAGACGGTTACTTTACAGATAACAACAGCTATGCATCAAACCCAATTAATATTGGAATCATCTATATGAATTCGCTGTACTCTTTCTACTATATGAATTCGGTTCATTCCAACAAATAATATCTCTCTTATAAGACAAATTAACAGTTCTTCGAAACTAGAGGTTCTCCAAATATAACACTTATTCCTAAAACGGTCAAATCCTCTCTTAGTCCCCGTCTGTTTCTCGCTGTTCATCTTCACTCCCTTAAATTTGCAAATATTCAACCAATATACAGATACCTAGTAACATGATTGAGTCGTATCCATAAACAAGACATAAAAAGCTGACTGAAACTCACCAGCTTGAGTGGGGGGAGGAGGCTTAGTGGGGAGCTTAGCCGGCTGCTTCTTAGCCGCCGACGCCGGAGCTGAGGCTTTCTTCGCCGGATCAACTTTTTGCTGGTGAATAGCAATCAGCTTTGATGGATCATCGTTATCATCATCACCAAGCAAATCAAAGGGGTTCAAATCCGCCATTTTCAAGAGCTACAAAAACCCTTTTTACCTTTGTATGTGTCAATCCCACCGCGTCAACCGCTAGTTCATTCGAATATCCATCAAATCAGTTGTAAAATCAGTACACAAACCAAAAAGTAGGGATTTTTTAGGTGAAACCCTAGCCGCAATGCAGAGGACAGTACACGAGGGAGAGTGTGTGTGAGACAGAAAAAGATGAGCCAGAGAACCTAATCTGGAAAATCCTATGGAGCTCCTGTACCTTTGATTTTTTTATTTTTTTATTTTATTTATTTATTTACTTAAATACATATTCTTTATTAATTTTAAGTTTTTTTTAATTACTACAGTACTGTACTATAGTAATAATAATTGAAAAAATATGTTGATTCAAAATGAGCCCTAAAGTATGTTGTGATACACTAGAATAGTACTCTAACAAAAGAGATGCATATGTGATCCCTAAGATATGATGTGCGATTATTTTCATATATATATATATATATATTTCTAATAACACTAATAAACTAATATAATTTAGTTTAGTGAGTGAGATTACTCGTCTCTTAATTAAAAATTTTGAATTTAAATTTTAATTGTGAAAAAATCTTAATGGAGAATGTTTTGCTCCGATGGAATACTACGTAATAATTTGATATGGTAATTTTTTTTAAGATTTGAATTCATAAGAGAAAATTTATGTGATTTGGAAATGTTGAGGACAAAAAACAATTAAGTGTGAGAGAAATAAATGATAAATGAAAAAATAATATGTATTTTAATATTAGATAAATTTATGGCTTTTTACATATATTTTTTCTTTTAAGAAATTTTTAAAAAATATTACTTCAAGTGATTTCTAGCTTTTTTAGTTTTCCTTCGGAGAAGTATAGGAGATTGAACAATGCAATGTTTGCTATAAATGTTGTGGTTTTTAATTCCTTTTTGAGATTAGTGTCAACAATATAATTAGATTATTTTAATTTATTTAGTTTCATACCTAAATTATTGAGAAAATGAGTTTTATATCTAATATAAGGTGTGTGTAATCATCACATTCATCATGAAGAAATAATCATATATTTATATAAAAAAGAACCCTAGGCCCGCTATGTGGCGCCACCACAAACCAGAAATCCCTTTTAACTTATTTATTTCCAAAATTGGCCTTCCCTTTCAAGAAAAGTTGTGCCTTATATTAAAAGTTGCAACTTTTACAAAAAGTTACAATTTTTACAAAAAGTTGTGATTTTACGAAGAATTGCAACTTTTACGAAGAGTTGCGACTTTTATTAAGAGTTGCAACTTTTATGAAGAGTTGCGACTTTTATGAAGAGTTGCAACTTTTATAAAAAAAAAATGTGACTTTTCTGAAAGATTGTGACTCGTCCAAGAGTTGTGACCTTTTCGATAAGGTACAATAAGCATTTATTCATGCTATCCTTTATTGTCTATAAATTGAGGGATTTTCTCTCATTTTAACACAAGGAAAATTGTGAACTTCTTCTTCTTCTACACAATTAAATATTTGTGCACTTGCTCCTATTGAGTGACTCAATGACACCATTGTTTTTGTATCAACACACTGGTGAATAGAATCGTTTTTCCCTAAGAGGATCTGTTCCTTTAAACCTCGGGTACTAGAATGAAATAATTTTCATAAGAGGACAATGTGCATTCAGTGGGCTCGACTTTTTCCTTTATGTTTCATTTTATTATTAAAGATCCTGATATGTTTTTTACCATCATTAATTAATGTTTATTTTATTAGTTTTTATTTTTGTGTACATGTTTTAAAGTTTGTTTTTTATGTTTATGCTTTTGATCATTATGTTGAAGTAAAGATATGTTAATCAAGAGTTTAATGTAATCATTAGTCTATTGGTGTAATGTAGATTAGAATTCTTAAATTTGTAATTTTAATGACTTTGATCTTTATAGAGTTTTCAGTGGTTAAAAGATTCATGTGATGTCAAAGAAGGGACTTTGAGTGTTCAAAAGTTATGGTGGTTCCACACTACCTTGGAGTTTTATTTTTATTTTTTTTTTGAAACTGGTAACATTGTATTCCTCAGCATTAAGGGCTATGCTGGCCACCTCCAAAAGTGTTAGTTACATAGAAAAACCAACAAAAAAACAGGACTACTTACAAAGCTCCTATGAAATCCACTAGTTGAATTTCTTCTTCTATGTTCATTTCTTTACACCAAAAATCTAAAGTGGTTCTTTCCCTACAAAAATTCTCTGATTTCTCTCCTTCCAAATGCTCCACCAGATACAAGCAGGTACGGTTCTCCACCACCTCCTTTGGCTTTTACTACCTCCCCTTCTGACCCAGCAACTTAGTAGGTCTGTTGTATGTTCTGGCATAATCCAATTTAGACTCATTATATTGGTAAACAGAGCCCAACCTTGGAGTTCTATTTATTCAACTTACTATCTTATCGAGGCATTCAATCGATTAGTGACATCCAAAAAATAAAGGAATGTAGTGGGATGGTAAGTATTGTACTCACCCTTAATCAAACGTTTGGGGTTCAAATGTTGGGTTGTAGTCAATTAATTACCCATCAAAGTAAGATGAGTCTATATTAATCAAATATTAAAGAAATAATTATCTCTTTATAAACTTTAGATTAGAAGCCCCAAAAATAAAATTTTAATCATATTGATCGAAACATAAACAACAAAATATGTCTTTTGTCTATCAAAGTAGCATCATCGACTACGTATGATTTTGAATAAGGGACTTGCCAAGACATAATTTAATCCAAATTATTTGAGTGATATACGTTATATCATTGAAATTCAAGAGATGTTTTTTTTATATTTTAATAATTTATCAAATACACAACTCATTATACAAGATGTATAATATTTAGATTCTTATGTAGAAGCCTTGAATAGGAGAAAAACTCTCGCAGTTGATGAATAAAAAATTTGTACCACTTTTTGAAAATACAAATATAGACAATGAAATAATAACATATCTTTTCGAAAGACTTTGGTGATGAACAACTATAGTAAAATGAAGAATTAATAACAAAATTCATCAATACTTAAAATCAAATCTTTTTTGTCTTATGATTAAAAACATTTCATATCTTGTTTGGATAAAATATTCTTGAAAATTTATCATATAGTTGTACTCTCTCGAAAATACTTATATTATCAAATGTTCAGAAGTAGATTATTGACGTAGTTCATCACCGCGCGAAGCACGGACAATTTACCTAGTATCTATTTATAATATAAAATGTAAAATATTAATTTTCGTATTTCACTCCATCATCTCCTCTCACTGTATCCCCCCCTCCCCCCACCTTTTAGTTTTATTTTTGTTTACATTTCTTTTATAAAAGAATTTGTTGTTTTTTACTTCATCTTTCCCTTCAAATATTGATTTAGATGTTTTTATTTTTTTTAGAAAAATAATTCTAACCATGTACTCCACCTAACCCTTCTCGTTTTGTGTTAGATATATTTATATCAAAAATATTTTTTACTTGATGTCGTAAATCTTTTTTTAAACTTATTTTTTTATTTATGTTATATTCGATATACAAGTAGGAAAAAAATTCTAAAAATATATGTACGTGTCTAACACAAAACAAGAAAATTATATAAAAAATAATTAAAAAATAGGAATAGAGATTTAAAACGTGTTGGGTAGATTTTTTATTTTTTAAAAATAATATAATGTATCAAATTTTTAGAAGAATAAATGGGTTTTTTTTTTTTTGGGTGTGGGGGCGGGGGAGGGAAGTATGGTTGTTTTTAAAATTTATAAAGGAAATGAAGAAAAAAAGGACGGGGGATTACCGCAGGGAGGGGTAGTGAAGTGGGGTAAGAGAAAAAATTTAGGTGTCGTTTGGTAGAGAGTATAAGAATAATGTTAAATAAGGTGTATTAGTAATGCTTGCATTAGCAATGCATGTATTAGTTATGCTTGCATTAATTTTACATAGATTACTTTTATGCATCGTTTGGTTTAATGCATAAAAAAATAGTATGCATTGCACAAAAAAATTAATTTACAAACATACGCTTCATTATTGTGGTGGAAAAAATGTAAAAAAGATTTTGAAGGGCAATTGGGTCTTTCATCATGCTAATGCATGCATTATAATCATTGCCCTGCTAATACCTAGAAATTTATGGTATTAGTAATACACACCTTAATACACTATAGAGTGTGTAAAAGAGTACCAAACAAGGTACTAGTAATACACAAGACTAATGCATGCATTATTTGTTCTAATACACTCTACCAAATGACCCCTTAATTTTTTTAAAAAAGAAATTTAATTTTTTGGGGATAGTAGTGCTTAATCTTAATTTTTAATTAATACTAATAGTTTGTAATTTACTTTTTGTCAAAGTGAATATTTTATTCGCGTGAAATATTATGTGTCAAAATTTTTTAAATAAAAGAGAAAATGTATTATACGTCACTAAAATGTGTTTCTCAAGTTAATAAGTAATACTTTAGGTACGAAATGCACAGTTTCAATAGTTAAGGTATGAAACTAAAAAAAATAATAGTTTAGGTGTATTTATAATATTTATCTTTATCTTTTTTCTTTGTTTTCTATTTTTTTTCCATTCCACCTTAAACGAGTTTCTTAAATGAGTTTTGCATTCTTTTTTCTTCTTACTTTCATATTTCCATTATTTTCTCCTCTTTTCATTCATTAATTTTTTTGGGAAAAAGCTCAAATATATCATCAATTTTTTTAATTAAAAAAAATCAATTTTTATTCAAAATTTTAATTTTTTTATTTAAAAAATTGATGACATGGCCAATTATAATTCGGCCACGTCATCAATTTATTTAATAAAAAAAATAAAAAAAAAACAATTCAATTTTTTTTTAGAATTATAATTTTTTTATTAAAAAATTTGATGACGTGGCCGAATTATAATTGGCCACCTGTCAAAATGATTTTGCAGAACCACCGTTAAAAAATAATGGCATGAATGAGCCTTTTCTTTAACGGTAATGGAATAAATGAACCAAACTTTTAACTGATGGCATAAATGAACCTTTTCTGAAATTTCGATGGCATATTTGAACTTTTTTCCATTTTTTTTTTTACTTTGTATATGTAATAATATATAGAAAAACATACTTTTACATATTTGATGTGATCGTATGGTGATATTTATTTCAAAGATAATTTATTGGACTAATTTAATTCTATTGGCAATGGCGTAGCTAGAAATTTCACGAAGGGTGTCCAGAAATTATACACGAATACATTTTTTTTTCTTAATGAGTGCACTAGAAATTTTAAAAATTAAACTACGTAATATATAAGAATTTTTTTTTGATTTTTTTTTTAAAAAGAGGAAAAATATGAAAGGTGCCCTAGAAATTTTAAAAATTTAACTACGTAATATACACAAAAGTTTTTGGAAAAAAAAAGGTAATATACATGAATAATTTTGAAATTAAAAAAAAAAAAGCTTAAAGTTGCTGTTAGAGATTTGAACTCACAAAACTCATAAAAGTTTTAAACTCATAAAAGTTTTACTCTTTCAAGGCACCTTAAATCACTAGGCTACAACACCTTATTATATTAAGGGTGTCCAAAATATGTTATTTAACCATTTTATATAATATTTTACTTATATATATGATATAATTTTTCCGACGAATTGGACACCCTAAATGGTATGTAGCTACGCCCCAGTCTATTGGTTGTGTCATATATATTTTTAATTGATGACTTATTTTGTTATTTTTCTCAATTAATTATTTGCATTCTAAGTAAATATTACACATTTTTTCAATTAATTGTTTTTTTTTTCTAATTGTGTTTTGAAAGTTGAACACCTTTTTGTTTATGTCTTCACCGTAGTGGTATTGATAATAGCACTACATCAAGTATGTCAACTTGTTCAGGATTTTTCTAAAGATACTTTTATAGGATGATATATTCTTCATCCGTTTTAAAAAAAATAACCTCTTTTTTTTTTTAGTCTGTTTAAAAAAGAACGACCTCTTTCTCTTTTTGGTAACATGTTAATTTCAGCTTTCCACGTGGCATCTTTAAGGCCACAAGATCAAAGAGAAATTTTGTACATTTTATCTAACTTTAATTTAGGACCACAAGATTTAAAAGTCTTCTTTATACTATTTAACTCCATGCCAAGGCAAATTAGATCATTCTTTGTGAAACGAAGAAAGTAGTTAATAAGATTTGACAATATTTGGGCATCAATATATTTCAAACTTTTAACAAGACGATTATGATAATTGGCTTCATGCTCTATAATGGGTGAATTTTCCTAACAAGATAATCTTTATCAATGGATTGATTTTACCCTTCGGCATACTTGTAAAAATCATAAAATTCATAATGGTAAATTTGATTGAATGTCATTAATTTAATGAAGAATAAAATCATGAAGTACATTACCTATACTTAATCTCTTGATAGTAATCTTAATGTTACTACTACTATCCAAAATAAATGGCTCCCTCCTTCTCATGGAGTATATAAACTAAACATTGTATTGAGAAAAAATTTCGAGCATAAAAAAAAAATATTATTGATGATATCATTAAAAATATCAGTGAAGAATGAATCGTAAATTTTTATAAAAGGAGTTACGATTGAAACCACATGATGGCTAAATTGGAAGCCTTCCTCTTTGGTCTCAACCTTGCTCTCAATCAAAAGCTCGTATCTTTAGAAACATAAATTGACTAAGCCAAAAGAGTTATATATAGCTTTTGTTAGACAAATAGAGTAATAGATATTTTCTCTAAATTAGATTTTTCAAACTAATAATGACCGATCATCACTTAAACCACCAACTATACCAAATGATGTAACATATCATTTGAAGAAAAATCAAGTTGGAGTACTATCTAGTAAATTTGTATTATAGTCAACATGTCACAAATTAACCTATTTTGGTAACCTATTCGTTACCGCTAATTTACTTGGGTTGATTACTATATTTCTTTATATCATTATTATGATATTTTATTTATAATTAACGAAATAAAAAAATATGTAAAGAAGAAGATAAATAAATAGAGATAATACGTATTAAAAAATGTCACTAACACTTTATTTATATTAAAAATCTAATTTAAATAGAGTTGTAAAAATATGAAATATAGTAAACAAGGTTATTTTTTAACAATTTTTTTTAAAGATAAATTTGAACATTTTTTCTGATAAAAGTAACATTTTTTTTTAAAGTTGTAATTTAATAAAATATTTTTTTTTCTTCAAAAATAAATAAATAATTACTCTGAAAATTCTATGATGACCAAAGGAATTTATTATAGTACTTGAAGTTAAAACCGTGTGTTTCCTTTTTGTTTTTTCCGAGTGAATTTTATTTATTTTTATCTCTATATATAAGTTCTGTTCTCCGTAATCCTTTTATCAATAGGCTCCGAAAAACCCCAGCCAGAGGAGCAAGAAGAGCTTGTTGAGGTTTCTCCAAATCTTGAATTAACAATGGCGATTCTTGCACTCCCATTGATTACTTCAATACTCAAACCCCACAAAACTCACTTCTCCTTTCTGCCTTTACCCATCATTCTTCACAGGCGTTTCTTCTCTAAATCTTCCACTGTCTCTGCACTGTCCACTTCTTCTTCTCATGTGTCTCACAATTCAGAAAATCAAAAGAAAGCCTCAGTTCCAACTTTCCAACAAGCCATTCAAAGGCTTCAGGTATTTTTGGGGTTACAGTTTACTTTCTTGAGGAAATAACAAATGGTACATTCAATTTTCTTGGACAAATTGCTCTTTATGGATTCAAGATTCTATCTCAATTCATAATTTTTTTTATTTGTTCTGTAAAGATTGCCGCAAGAAACATGTTTTCTTTTTTGGAATTAACAATGATAAATTAATAACAGAAGTAAAATCCTATCTCTGAGATTTCAAGAAAATAAAAAGAATCTATGGTCTTGCAACAAATTGCTCTTTATTGTTTCAAGATTGTATCTGAAGTCCCATATTTTTTATTGGTCCTATCAAGATTGACCAAGAAACATGTTTTTTTTTTTAATTAATGATGATATAGAACAGAAGTAAAAACCTATTCTGGGATTCTTGTACACTGCATATAGAGATAGATATAGGAATATCATTCTCCTCTCTGAGATTTCAAGAAAATAAAAGAATCTATGCTCTTATTCTTTGGTATAAGAATAATTTAGTTATACTTTGGTTTCTTATTCTCATTCTTGCTAAGAGAGATAGATGAATGTGGTATGCATGGTTACTGGTTGCTTTGTCTACCTTATGCTATCTTTTTGCAGAAGTTATCTCTTATTTGAGAGCATTACATGATGTTTAAATTGATGGATACATATATGTTGATTCACTTAGCTTTCTCTTTGGAAAGATTAACATCGACACTCTTTAATCAGTTTTAACCATCCCACTTAATATAGATATACTTCATTTCTATCTTAATATTATCTATGGATTAACCAATCCTTTTAACATGGTAGGAGTATTGGGGTTCTGTAGGATGTGCCGTGATGCAATGCAGCAATACTGAGGTATGATATCATCCTTTTTAGTACTTACAAAGTACAGGACATAGCAGGAAAAAATGAACTTGCTTTTCCGCTGGAATTGATACTTATTATTTTTAATGAGTCTTGATATCCTATCAAAGTCATAAGTTGTGATTTTCAAGTAGCAAGAACTAAGTATATTCTCCTCGCATACTTTATTTTTTGATGGGTAATGTGTAACTTCTATTATAAATATCGGCATAAAGGAGATGCTGGGCATGTTCACCTAGAATGCTTTGGGACATGTTTATATGTACTGTGTATTGCACTGAATCTGGATTGTATACATGTGATTTGATAAAATATGCTTTGCAGTGTAGCCATAACATGAATGGACTTTTAGTGGTTATATTAGATCTTTGAGCGTTTAAATTAGATTTTTAATCTTTAGAGTTTTTCTCATCTTCTTACTAACCTGTTTAAGTTTAATGCATTGACCAGGTTGGAGCTGGGACTATGAATCCTCTAACATATCTAAGAGTTCTCGGACCAGAACCGTGGAATGTTGCGTAAGATTTCCTGATAAGTTCATTTCATTTATTAAGTTCTAGATACAATTATAATCCTTATATTTGACCTGAATTTCCTAAAGTAGAAAGGAAATGCGCAAATAAATCGTCTACATCTTAGACAGTCTCTTTAATGTGAAGTAAAATCTTAGTCATTGTTAGTGTGAGTGTTGTTAAAGCAAGTGTTTCATCCCTTAAGCTAGCAAGAAGCGCTTGCTTTTTCAACTGGTTTAGAGAAGCAATGACCTCTTTAGAAGAAAAAGAGAAGGAGACCTTTTAGACAAAAAGAGAGGTGAGAAGGTTCATACTCACCGTTGCTGCTGCTTAGTGTTTGTTTGTTGTTCTTTTCTTGGGACTTCTACATTTGTGCTCCAGGTTTTCACTGTTCCCTGCTTCTTCTTTGCAGTCTCTTGCTGTGGCTTCTTCTTCTTCCTCGCTGCATCTCAAATTTTATTATCTGCTTTTCTTTTTCGTCTCTATCTTTCTAGCTACTTCTCAGATTTTATCATCTATTTGTCCTTTTTTTCTTTTCCAGTTAGTCTTTTTTTTTCTTGCTTTCTTCACTGAATTCAATTAACATTTATTTTCAAAGAGAAAGGACTTTTTTTTTTTAAAAAATAATTTATTGAGTGAGTTAGGTGGGGTGTAGCTAGAGGCCTCACAACCGCAATAACAGGGAAAATTCTATGGACGAACATATTATTTTATCTGGTTCACCATACTCTTGATCTTGGGAATGGAGGATGTTGTTTATTTGCAATGAAATGAATACATTACTATATTTTCGTGTATGGCTATCAATATGACTGTCTGATGACAGGTATGTAGAACCTAGTATTCGTCCAGATGATAGTCGTTATGGAGAAAATCCAAATAGGCTTCAAAGGCATACCCAATTTCAGGTTAGTTTGCCTTTAATTTATTGTCTAAAATTCTGAAGTACAGTTGATTGCTAAGCCCTATATGCGATAATTGTACTTCCAACTTAATTCTCCTGGATGTCTTTCTTGTTTGAACTGAAACTCAGGTGATTTTGAAGCCTGATCCAGGAAACTCGCAGGACCTGTTCATCCGTAGCTTGTCAGCATTAGGTTTTGCAGCCGATATCTACTTCCCTTATTATTTTTCCTAGATTTGTCTTTCAAAATAACTTATGTTGTAACTGCAGCAATTACTTCTTCCATTTGGTACTTTTGGTAAGTAATAAAGACTGCACGGCCTACCAATAACAAAACCTTACAAATTCTTCCAATATTTGAGCTTTTTGAAGTCTGGAATATAGGACCATGATTTCTAATCTTTTGTTTTTTGTTTTGTGACCAGAATGCCGTGGTCACGGAATTTGGATGTGTATGATCTGCTTGCTAAAAGGCGTTCATGACAACTACTTTTTAGAGATAGAGCATATCTAGTGTTAGAACTAGGATTACAACATAATGTAAGTTTCAAGCAAAGAAGAATATGTTGATGGAAAATGTGATAGAATTGCAAGGATGAACTTAAGGAAACGTGTCCAATATACATGATTGATCATGCTTGCTGGAATAGGTCAAAGAAAGCAGAGTTTCTTTCTGTTTGTTCATTAGCCACATAATATAACATTGAATCTGGGGAAAAGAGGAACATACTTTGCTAGTTTGCTATATATGGTGACCTTGATATATTAAAAGGGAATTGAGGGAAAAGCCTTTGAGAGAAGCTAGTTTTAGGAACTCAAAAGTTAAAAACAGTTTGTTACTTAATGCTGAGGAACACAATTACCAGCTCTCAAAATACAACAACTTGTTACTTGTGATGAAGAGGCTCTTCTTTTCTTTTGTTCTAGTTAATTTTTGGTTCACTCGTGACATTCCTACCTTAGTAGAGATGATTGAATGTTATTTGTAGAGAACCATATCGTTGAATAGGTTCTCTACTGTTCTAAAAGACTTGTATCCCACAGTTTTCCTTCCAAATTCATTAAAAGAAACTTCATAAAAAGAAAAGTAGTGGTTGTATGTTATCTTTCCTCTTCTTGTTCTTATTCTTAAATACTACAACATTTTGTGTCACTTTAGGCTTAGTTAACAGCCATACTTAGCCAAATAGGCATACACTTTACTGTAGGTTTTTTCTTTTTTTTTGGTTGTTGGAACTTGGACGTTCCTACAAGTTTCATGTCGTGTATATATTTGTGTGTGTTTATATACACACACACACACACACACACACACACACACACTCTAGAAATTGTTTTGGCTGATCTTTTACTTTATTGTCTTGACAGGTATTGATGTCAATGCACATGATATTCGGTTTGTTGAGGACAACTGGGAGAGCCCTGTAAGATTAATCGTTCTCTTGATAAGGGATACTTAAATTTTGTATGTATTGACATTTAACATTTCATGAACATAACATTTTCTTTTGTACTTATCTCCCTGTTAAGGCAATTTTTCATCTTTTTGTTTGGATTTGCATGAATGGTGTTTTCTGCTAACATGACACACACTAATGTTTGTTCCTTCCCCCTGTGTATCTCAGAGCTGTATTGTTAATGTTTCTTGGCTTGAACTACTAGTAGGTGCTTGGTGCCTGGGGATTGGGCTGGGAGGTTTGGATGGATGGAATGGAAATCACACAATTCACCTACTTCCAGCAGGTTATTCTCTCTCTTTAGACAAAAGGTGTACAACAGTTTTAGAATCCTGATCTTTGCTCAACAAACAAGTTTTAAAAACTTCATTTGCTTACTGGTTACTAATGACTTAGAAGAACTTGTCTTTTTGCTTTTCTATTTGACCCTTTTTCTATCTTTGAGCACATCCAACCATTAGCTCGGTCATTAACTTTTAATTTTTCAGGCTGGAAGTATTCAATTGATGCCAGTCTCAGTTGAGATCACTTATGGGCTTGAACGTATCCTTATGTCACTTCAGGTTAGATTTGCTTGTTGAGATCACTTTCAGGCTTGTTCTGTCTCCTCTTATGATTTCTTTCTTGACTTTTTTCTTGTTCAAACAAATGATTAGGCTTATTGGATACGTTCTGCATTCTCTTCTCCCTAGGGGAAAAAAGGCATTCGATAGCTGTTTTACTCTTTTAATTGGATCATACTCTGTTTGAAGCACTTCTTAATGCTCTATTCTGTACCAGAATCTCCAGCATGATCTCAACATTTACTATGTCTCTTAGCTAGCAGAAAATCTTGATGTCATCACTGCCCATATCTTAGAATATAAAAGATGATAAACTACCTGCATTTTTCTTCTGGTTCTCCAATAAATGCTTGTTATTAATCATTATTACTTATCTGCAGGGCGTTGATCATTTTAAAAAGATTCAGTATGCAGATGGCATTACATATGGAGAGCTTTTTCTGGAAAATGAGTAAATACGCTAATTCAGCCAGAGAACTTTCTCCTTTCTTTTTGTTGATTGCCTTAATATTAGATAGATCATTTTGTTTCTTATAGACTTTCTTATGGCTTCTTAAAAATGTTATAATCTGCTGTTTCTTAGAGCTCAAACTATCTTGGATATTTAAACAGTATCCTCTTCATTTTCTTGTCATTGTGCATAATTATTGCTTTCAAGTTCCAATTCTTAACTGTATTAGAAAATGAAACTCGTATTTATAAATGTATAGAAGGAAAAGCAGTAGTTGTAGATGGATACCACATAGCATATGATAAGATTCAGTCTCTAAATTTTTTCTGTTTTTCATGTAGGCAAATCAGACTGTCTGCAAAGGTTTTGTTATTTCCAACTTAATTTGGAAAATTTCTGAATTATCTGTAATATAATTAAATTAGGAGCACTTATCAGAAAAAATAAAAAATAAATAAAAATAGAAGTACATGTGCTTGATAAATCTGTCATTTTCAGGGAAGAGATTCTGATCTAAGCTTCTGTTTTAGGAAGGAGATGAGTGCTTATTATCTGGAGCATGCTAGTGTTGACCATATACATAAACATTTTGATCTTTTTGAAGCAGAAGCTCGCCGTTTGCTTGATCTAGGCCTTGCAATACCTGCGTATGTACTTATATCTTAATACTATTTTTTCTTCATGGGATGGAGGTACAAATAATTCTTTTGCTAACTTTACATCGAGTAACATTATTCCCTACACTGTGCTAGGTATGATCAGCTTTTGAAGACTTCTCACGCTTTTAACGTTTTAGACTCGAGAGGCTTTGTTGGGGTGACAGAACGTGCTCGTTATTTTGGGCGTATGCGGAGGTAGACATTTTTAGCTTTTCTTTTGATTGCCAGAGAGTTTGTCGGGTTTTCTTAAAGTTCGGTTGATGATTGAGAAGTCTACCTTATTTGGCGCATGTAACAATTTTCTTCCGCTAGTTCCAAATGCTAGTATCATGCTTAATATATATTCCATCTGTTTCATTTTGTATTACACTCTCTCTATTTAGTTTTTTCTGTAGAGAATTACACCTTTCTATGTTTGGGAACTCTTTAACTGTGTACCTCCTATTTACTTCTAAATACGTGCTCTTGGAACCATTGAAAAGACATGCTTAATACCACAAATTCAAAGGGTACTTCTGATAGGTGCCAAAAGTCTTCCTTTTTTCTCCTTACCACTGTGCCTATCTAACACTGCCATGTAAAATGGAATGGAGGAAGTACATCTTTCTTACTATAAAGTGAAGTCAGATATGGTGCCAAACCTTTTCCCCCCAGAGAAGTCTGGAAGTCTCAAGTTCATTTTTTTTTCTGTTTTTTGCCCCCCCCCCCCCCTTTGCAGTTTAGCTCGTCAATGCGCACAACTTTGGTTGCAGACAAGGGAGTCTCTTGGCCATCCACTAGGTGTTGTTTCTCATAGTGATCATCTTATTGTTCAAAGAGAAGTCTCGGAAGAAGCAACAGGAAAGGTATGTTTTTTCACTTTAGCCTTTGCTTGGATACTAGAGCAAGTATGAATATCTTAAACGTTTGCTTTCTCTTACTTGGTTTGTATACAGAATGATAGCAAGCATTCTTTTGGCCCCATTATTTTAGTTCAATAAGAAAGATAAATAAACAATATATTTCCTTTCTATTGTTCCTACCAAACCAAACAATGGAAAGAAACAGATATTCTCACTCTTTATACTCTACATTCTTTTCTGATATTCCCACTCTTTCAGTCTGCTTTCACATTCTCTTTGTAACTTTTACTTGTTTCTAAGCATAGGTTAAATTTCTGGCACACGTTTTTCCCTGTCATACAGGTGCCTTCAGAGCCACGATTGTTTGTTCTTGAAATTGGGACCGAGGAGTTGCCTCCAAATGATGTATCAAGTGCATGCAAACAAGTATACATCTTCTTTTTCATGTGATATTCATTCTTATTGTTTGCAAGTCTCTGTTCCTGAAGTTTATACTGTAAATATGGTAAGGGAAGCGTGTTTGTGTTTTCTCTTATCTTAATTCGTTCCGGATGTTATACGGAGTGAGTTCCCAAGTAAGCAGTTCAGCTTAGTTGATTGTATTACTGCTCTGTTTAATCTGATTTTTATTTGTGCTGGTCATTGCAGCTCAAGGATCTGATTGTTCAGTTACTGGACAAACAAAGGTTGCTTCATGGGGAAGTACAAACACATGGCACTCCACGCAGAGTAGTGGTAGGATTTGTTTCATTATAGTTGATCTCCTTCACAAATTTTGCTTTTCTGGCTACTTTGAAGGAAAGAGAGTGCATGATTTTTGAATATTTTATCTATCATTCTCAGTATACTTTTTATAACTATTCTCAGATCCATGTAACTTAAAAATGGAAGGGCAGCTCCAATGCCTGCAACTTCGTAGAAAAACCTTTGGCAAGTCATTTGTATGTTACATGAGTAGTTCAACAAGTATAAAGCCAGTATCAAATCTTATAAATGCTACCAGATTTCTTAATAGTACGAAGCCAGTAATCTGACATCTGTTTTTGTGGGAACTTTTAATATTTTTTACAGAGTGGAATGAGTTCCAGAAAGTACGAAACCCAAATTCCTTTTTCCCCCAAAAATGAAATGTCTAGATAGAAAAATCCATGAACTAGCTGCGCTGAACTTTCAGAAATGACCATGCTTATATAGTTTGCTCAGCGTTACATAATTGTTTCTTACTTCATAAGGCCTTCTGGAAAGGTTCACTGAAGTGGACAAATCTCCATGTTCATGAAGTGGTTGAGATTTCTGGTGTCTGCTCACTTTCTCCTAGTTGATGCATTTTGTCCCAATTCACTGGGTTAATTTGATAATAACATGTAAGACCTACTTGTAGTTTTTAACTATCCAATCCCAACTTGACTGAGTTCTTGCTATATTAAAATTGATTAAAGTAATTACATATCTATAGCACATTTGAATCTTTTCAAACTGCACCATGGACTTTGTTCAGGCCTTGGTCTGTCCACCTGTAAACTTAGTTCCTGCTAACTCTCACTACTCACTGGTTTCTTTTCGCCTTATAGACGCTAATAAAGATCATTTGCAGGTTAGTGTTGAGAAGCTACACTCTAAGCAAGTGGAACATGAGGTAGAGATTCGTGGACCTCCTGTTTCTAAAGCTTTTGATAAGGAAGGAAATCCTACCAAGGTGGAGTGAATTGAATTTTAGTTATTCGTTAATTTAATTTGCTGAAACGTTGCACCATTTGAGTTACTTGCTATAACATGCATTATTGCACACGAGTTTTTTTTTTTTTTTTTTTTTTTTTTTACAAGAAAATTTCTAGCAAGTCGTTTTCCCCCTAGTCATGGATTTTTAACTCCTATCTTAATTATAGGGACCAAGAAGTCCTATATTTTCTAACATTAAAGACCTTACATAAGAGATCTATAATTAAATGTTGTCGGTTTTGTTGAGAACAGGTTATACCTTATCAGTATCATTCACCAGCATTGTATTTATATTGTTATTATCTATTTGCTATTCAGGGAAACACTGGAAGAAAAATAAAATATGCACATCATTTAGGTCTTGATGAAAATTCGCCATACAAAGTGCCCTTAATTTTGTTTAAAAAGGACATGGAAATCCGCACAAAAGAAAAGCCCTAGGAGTTATTTTCCCTAGCGCAAATTGCCAAATTCCCATCCCTGGTTCAAAAGTAGGATCCAATTCAAAATTTTCAGTTCTTGATATGAGCATCATCTCGTCTGTTGGAGAAAATCTAATAACTTGGAAAAACAAAAGACAAGATGTATTTTTTGGATCTTGTAAGTATTGTCAGGGTCTTGTAAATTTAGTGCATATCAATAAGGATAAACCTTAGTTGATTAGATGATGTAATTGTGTAATTTGATTTTCTGTTTTCGTGAGAACATTTAGACCCACTGTTTAAACATCCAATAGTTTGAGTTAATGTAACAATATTTTCTCTCAATGTTCTTCTCTTCCTTGTTTCGGTTTTCACATGGTATCAGGGCATATATGAGATATTAGTCACTGTGCATTTACAAGTGTGGTCAGGCCAAAGAAAGCTTGATTGTGTAATTTTTTGGGGCGACTGGTTGGGGATGCTGTACTTCTCGTAGGTGTTGCATATCAACCAACACTATAGATATAAATCCTCCGGCCAGAAGAACTCATAAAGCCACAAACCCATCTGAGCTGTTAGGCGCTGGGAGAAGTCAGAACTTATCGGTGAGATTTGTTCATGCATTAGCGTTGTCATCTCCGAGGAATTTTTCAGTGAGGTTCCTTCTCTTGCGGGAATCTCTCCTAATAGCGAGCCTATTGTCCAATTTCCACTGCAATCTGACCACAAGATCACCAGTCCGAGAGGTCAGTCCACCTTTCCAGCCAAGTCTTCACTGTCCAGCGCCTATTATCATCCATTGACATGCCATCCAAGTCTTTCAGCATCCCCAAACCTTCTGAGTGTTTGAAAATTTTTCTGGTAAATATTTTGGCAAACAGACTTTTCTTGTACTGCCAACCCCATTTTCTGGTCATTCAAGAGCTCCTTGTTTGAGTACAATTTTGATCGTTCTTTCCAGCTAACAGATCTCTTTGGTCAGTCTATTTATTCTTCTTTTGAGTATACTTCTCCACTTGAATTTAAAAAGGATCCTAATAATGTAGTAGCTAGATCTTGTACAGAGTCAGAATACTGACCAATGACTTTGGCTACATGTGAGCTTAGATGGCTAAATCAACTTCTCCAAAAGTTTAGCTGTAAACCCATGAAATTCCTTATTTTAAAAAAAGAGTTATACCCATGAAATTGAATGTGACAATCAAGTTGCAATTGTCCATTATCCACAAAGTTCCAAACTGTATGCCAGTTGGCTCTCGGGAATTTCTCGGTTATGAAAAATGATCAAGCTGCAATGCATACAGCTTCGAATCCAAGTGTTCTATGAAAGAACAAAGCATATGAAAATAGATTGTCTTTTTATTCGACCAAAGATTGAGTCTGGGTGTATTATGACAGGTTTCATCAACTAAAATGATCAGTTAGCAAAATTTCTTACAGAATAACTCTGTGACCACATAACCAGGTATATTTGTGACAAGTTTGAAATCAGGAGCATACCATATACATTCCAACTTGAGGGCGAGTTAAATATTAGGACTTATGTCCTGTTTACACTCCAAATTTGAAATATAATCAAGCAATTCTATCCCCAAAATTTCTGCTTTTACTCCTTTCTTCAGACATATAGAGGCAGTGAATGTCATCTATCTTTTGTATCACACACTATCATAACTCTTGGAAGTTATATTAATAAGTTTTTTCTTATAGAAAACATACAATAGAAAAATTATATCATCAAAAAAGACAATGTATAGTATTTGTCTTGTTCCTTATTTCAACGTGTCTTGAGAAATCTATTGCCATATATTGCTTGTATGCTGGACTTAATTTTATTTTGAATTGAGCTCTACTCATGTTCCTTATTTGATGAATGTAGGAGCATTTTGTGTTTTGCTAACTCAAATTTGATGTCTAACCAAATTCCCTTCGTATTTGATGAGCTCAAGTCAGTTCTGATTTATCAACTCATACAACTTTCAGGCTGCTGAAGGTTTTTGTCGCAGAAATAATGTGCCTTTAGACTCCATGTACAGACGAGCTGAAGGTACGTTACATCAGATGAACACTTATTTTATTATCTTTGTGTTTGTTCATGTGAATTCTGGTGTTGATTTAGTCTATCATATGCGAATCATAGAAACTTCTTTTGCTTGAATGTGGAAAACTACTTAGATTTGTTTTTGACGTCTGATATGATATTTGTTATTGATATTTAGACCCACTCGTGGGGTTACACTAGGTATGTTGTTGTTCATATGAAATTTGTTATCCCTTACAAAGCCTGAAAATTACTCTTACCAAAAATATCTGAAATTTTCTATTCCTTATTATCTTTTCTTTCAAATTTTTATCTGATTCAGTGCGATGGTCTTCTGTTTCTATGGCTTCTTAACCAATCGTGTTCATTGTGCCATTATTGGACGATTTGTACTAAAAGAAATTTGAGGATGTGTCACGGTAGTGAATATAACTTGAAGAGCTGTAAAGACCTCCTACTTTTTATTCCTAGTGTAAACAGAATACTTGTAGCCTAAATGCATCATTGTACATATCTTTCGTCATCATTGTTTTATTCAACACAATGAAATTTAAACATCAATGTTTAATTTTTTCTGTTGCCCAAATGTTATTGCATCTTAATAGGAGAGAAGTACTACCAATCCAACTAATCCTTTTTCTCGATCAAGTAATAAAATTTTATAAACAAGGGCAAGCTACCGATTCAACTAATCTTCTACTGTTCAGATTCTTCTATCAATGTCACATATGCTTCAAACACCTGTAGGTTTACCAAACGGATCCAATTGGAGGGCGATTCTTACTTCTATAGATTTCATGTCTGACACTGCAAGATAAGGAGAGTAGATTTTTCTTCAGCATTTTCCTGCTAATAAGAACTACAAAATACTATGCACCTTGAGATCACTGCAACAACAACATACCCACTGAAATCCCACAAGTGGGGTTTGGGGAGGGTAGAATGTACGCAGACCTTACCACTACCTTGTGGAGGTAGAGAGGCTGTTTCTGGAAGACCCTTCGCAGCAAATCCTGGTACACAGAAGGAGATAGTGAAGAAAATATAGCAAGTAACACGTTAGTAGTGCAAAGTCTACTTGAAAGGAGCAAAACAACAATAACAGAGTGACCTAATCGAAACACACTAAACAACATACTAGGATAAATTATTATAAACAATAACATAGAGCACCTTGTAAATCACTGTTGACCAAAATTTCTTTGAGTTTCTACTTGTGAATTTTGACTCATTTTGCTCTGGATGACAAAGTTCCAGTCCTTATTTCTGATACATGCATCTAATGGGTAACAGCACAGTAAGGTTCATTACTACAGGTGTCTGCTGAAACAAGTTAAACGTGGTGCATTTCACTGTTCAGCTGTGTGGGACATTTCTTTTTGATGTATCAACCGTTCCTTAAGGCTCTTCACTTCTCATCTTTACAGATGTTCCTTTTTCATATATTACCATCTTCATTAGCTGTATAAAATGTCATTTTTTACTTTGCAAAATAAAGCTAACTCTATGAAAATGTTAAAGGCTTCACTGGTTCAGTGTTTGCATAATTGCATGTTGATTGTTTATTTGCGTTGTCTACGCTACAAATGCTTGTGTTTCATTGTTTGGTTCTGATTGCAGGGAAAACAGAATATGTCTATGTTCGTTTGGTCGAGCCAGCACGGCTTGCATTCGAGGTACATATAGAAAATAAATGTTTTGTGTATGATTTCGTGTAATAGTAAAATTTCCCTTTTCAACAACAAGCTAACCTTAGTAGGGTGTATGACGATGGCTACTTCTATAAATTACAAAGTTAATCATGGAGATTCCTTGTGATTAAGTTCCGCTGTGTTTGGTAAAGATTAATTTTATGAACAGAATAACAGAAATGGGTATATTACTTTTAAGTCCACATAAGCGAATTGAATGAAAATTTTTTCTGGTGCTCCTCATGTAACCATAAGAATGTTATTTTGGGCAATACACTCCATCAAAATGGTGTGGTTTCTCATTTTCTGAACTTTCTCTGTGTGTATGAGTGTCAAATTCCTGCCTTTAGGCCTTTTAGCATAAGCGGCTACCATGCAACCAAAGATACTCTGTTACTCATAATTCTTCTATCACCTTGAGTTGTCCGAGGATGAGGCCCACCTTACTAAAGAAGTTCACTATTGTTAGTCTTTGTTGGGGAAGTGATTTGCATTAATTCAAGGTCATAGGACTTGGAGAACTATCATTTTAAATAGCTGGAGTAGAGAATGCAACACTATGTTTCCTCATGAATTACTCATGCATAGAAAAAGTATATATATATATCTCATCATGTTCTATTTCATCCTATGTTAGTGTTTTGTGATGCAGCGGTGGCTCTACTACTACATGCAAGCACATAGTGCTTTAATTTCAGGCAGTTTCATGTCTAAAATCAATATAAAGAAATGTGCAGTTATTCTAGAGGGAGAGTTATAGAACATTGAAAAGTTTTTGCATGTATACTAGTTGAAAGGTTGGATCAGTCTTAACAATGTACCTGGGCATACCACCAGATCCACCTATAAGAAATGTGTAGCAGGGATTTTGTGATTGGAGGAAGTCAAGTAAAGATCTGTAGGATGGGAGAAGATATATTTTTGTTGATAACTGTGGTGTCCAGGCCAGCTTTTGCGCACCTCGACTAATTCCATGGATGTCTGCCACCTCCTACTAACATTAAGTACCAGAGTTACGGTAACTCTGTCCACCAAGGTTAGGTTAGATTGGAAGAAATCACCGTAGTTCTTGTCTCTGGTGAACCTGTTCTTCACTTTATTGACCACTAGTCCACACTCTTGGGTGCAAGAGATATTTGTATTTAAGGAATATAGATGCTGCTAGAAAGCACTCTATCTAGTATTTCCTTGTACATACATGTCGCTGGTTCCCATACCTGCAGGCGTGGGAGAAATTTGAAAGCTGAAAGTGATTTCTCTGAGCTGCACCAGTGAGGAGGTGAGTAAGTACCGGTTGATAGATTGGATGGAGATCATGTCTGCACCAATGAGGAGGTACCTAAGTACCGGCTGATAGATTGGACGGATAATGTCTCCCAAGAAGATGTTGGCTTAGAGATGAGAATATGAGTCTCTGTTCGGTGGGGAAAATGGTTGAAGTTCTATAATTGGATTAAGCGCTATAAAGAAGTGACATAGTAAAAAAATAGGAGAGGTAAGAATCGCATTTGGAGGACTGATTAGATCCATATGCCATATAGGGGAGGGTTTTGGAGTTTTATTATAAAGATATGAAAGTTTTGCAACAACATAGCTTCAGAGTAGTCAACATAGCCAAAATCAACTTCCAAGGCAAATGCTTTCGCTACATTTTTCAGCATTTTATGTTAAACAGATAACAAGCATTGCTACATGATTTAGAAGAAATTTGTGGGTCTGGAATGGAAAAGTTTCCCCACCACCTATAGCTAATATACAAGTAGAACATCTCAATCATGAATCAGGATATATGGATATGAGAGGGATAAAGCAACATTCTCTTCACAGGTTACTTTAGCATCTTTTATCTTGAAGAAGAAAGGGCATGGTTTTCGCACTCCCCAACCTGGGGTGCCAGTCCTCCAGATTAACTAGAAAGATTTGGCAGTACTGCAACGCATTCTTACAGTTTAAAACTGAAGTTCACATCAGTTGGTGTTTCATGTGTAAGTGACTGGGCAAGATGCAAACCACTTATTACTTTACTGTCTGGTGACATATTAGCTGTGGAGTAGTCTGGTTCTTGTTCAAAATTAATCCGGTGATGCCAGACACTGTCAAAACATCTTCTAAGCTGGGCATTTTGAAGGACAAGGAGAAGCAAGTTGTGGACTCTTTGGGAAGAAGAAACTGAAGTGCTGAAGGTTTAAAAGTACTTCTGTACAGATTGGTGGAACATATATTTTGTGTAAATTTTATGCTCAATTTTACCTCTTATATCAATAAAAAAATTATAATTTTATAAACAAAAAAAGACGTAGATGGTCGGAATGATAAGAGGACCATTGTTGTGGGTCAAATTACTTGTTTCTTGAAGCTTTATCTCCAGAGCAGCTTGTGGAGGGTCTCATAGAGATAGTACGAGTGCCATGCACTTTTATAATATTCTTTTAGTTAAAAACCAAACTGAATAAGAGAAACTGAAAAGGAGAAGCTAGTGGAGTGCTGATGCTGAGATTTGCAGACTATGTTTCCTTACAGGTTTTCTGGAATTACCTTTATCTTGGTGATCACAATACTAATGGATTTCTAGGATGAGCTCCTAGTCAGCTGTCACTATACTGTTACACAGGATTGTGGTCTTCTTCTATAGATTTTGATAAACCTCAATACTTAAAACTAATCTTTGGAATTGATTTAGGCAGAAGATCTCTTTCGTAGTATGGGCCTCACGTTTCTTTTGGATGTAGACTATTAGACATGATTTAGTTACAAGCACATTGTTGGTGACTTATGTGGCAGTTAGCTGGCCATGTCAAGTTGCTGGACGGCTTCTATGAAGAATCCCTGTCTTAATATTGGCAATTTTTTTTTTTTTTTTTTTTTGGGTTTAGTCAACCATCAGGCATGACTTAGTTAGGAACACATTTCGGTGATTTTATGTGGCAGTTAGCTGGCCATGTGAAGTTGCTGGACAGCTTCTATGAAGAAAGATAATAGAAATGGTCACTGTAATTGGATGGAGAGTTTGGTAGTGAATCTCTACGAAGAGCTATTTGTTCGACTTGGACTGACTTTGGTCCAAGGACCTAAATTAAATGTCTGGGGGTCTGAATTCCTTAGTTTTAATTTTATTTTTAGCTGACACTGAAAGATTTAGCCTTTTTTGTACTTGTTCAAGTTAAATTTTGCAGTTAGAGTTATGCCTTCCTCACTATTAGTACGTACAACCTGCACAATCTCTTAAAAGGTGCTACACGTAGTTCTTCTGTTGCTCTATATAAATGAATAATATAGGGTTTTTTTTGTTTTTGTTTTTAATTCTTTAGTCTTCCTAGATCTCATTGTTTGAATCACTATCAACAGGTTTTGTCTGAAGAGTTACCTGATATAATTGCCAGCATATCATTCCCCAAGTCAATGCGTTGGAACTCTGATGTATGTGCCATGACTTTGACTAACCCCTTTTCGTTGCAATATGTGTGAATTGTGTCCATATTGTTTTTATCTTTTTTAGTTTGTTTATTATAGTCTAAGTGTCTATGGCCTTTTTCTTTATCCTTGAAATTATGTAACAAGCCTTTATCTATAGCTGGAATAATTTGTCTTCCTATTTTACCTTCCTATCAAGCTTACTATATTAAAGTAATGTAAATCAACCTGAACTGAGTTATATATTTTATGGTGTCCTTTTCAACTTTTCTTTCTTATCCTTTTTAGTACTACAACAAAGTAGTCATTTTGGCTTATGTTCCCAGAAGCAAATTTATTTCATTGTCTGGTGCTATTTTTGCTTTGATTGGCATTTTGTTCAAACTTCTTCATCTTTATTTCTTCAATTCATTATTCACAGCTCTTAGTACTTTAAATTCTATAACTGCTAGAAAATGCACAAATTCTATATGAATATAATGTGCATTGAGAGATTGTCATGCAGGTTGCATTCAGCAGACCCATTCGTTGGATTTTGGCCCTTCATGGAGGTGTAGTTCTTCCCTTCATGTATGCTGGAGTTGTAAGGCAAGTTTGAGCTCCTTCCTGCTCTTGTTTTTTTGTTCAAAAGAAATTTCTTTACTACTTTTTTACTCCATATGTGCCTAACAGGAGGGTTGAGGTTTCTGTACTTTTTCAACTCTTAGTTTTCAAGAAAAAAAACTATATATGCAATGATTTATCTCCTTTTGTTGCACCCATCCATCACAAAAAGGGGGAGAGAGACGTGGTGGGTGGGGGTGGGTGATAAAGTTAATTTTCTGTTTTATGTCAATTGTCAAGAAACAACAACATACCCAGTATATTCCCACAAGTGGGGTCTGGGAAGGGTGGGAGTGTACGCAGACTTTACCCCTACCTTTGTGGAGTAGAGAGACTCTTTCCGATAGATCCTCTGCTCAAGAAAAATGTTTTTTTTTTTCTTAACACGGTTTGAAGTAAGTGCAAGAGTAAAGGCTAGTATACTCGAATTGACTGAAGTAGAAAAAAATACTTACTATAAAGAAACACCTTTTTCTCCCCCAAAATTAACTTTTATTGACCTGAAAATGAGGGATATTTAGTCTTTTAGATTCATAAGAAAGCATTTTTAGTACGTATCTGCTTTGCTTTGACGATAAATATTAGTCAGATACACTCACCATTCATTAGTTTGAGCATGTATTTTCTCTTCAAATTTCGCAACTCATCATCGCACACATTAGAATATTAATTATGCCAGTTTAAAATGTTCTTTCTATTGATTAGCATAGTAATGCACGTGCAACACACATGTTCAGTCACTAGTTTATTGAATAAGAGAAAACTGCAGATAAGGATATAGACATTGAGCTATGACCAAAAAGATAAACCTGGTCGATTTTGTCCATTTTAGCAAACTCTGAAGCTCCAGCCAGGTTGTCTTCTTCTTCATTAAGTGATCTCATAAGTGTCTTTATTAAGGCGTCCAACTTAGTCATGATAATTTGTGTTCAAGGAATTCAGTAACTGTTAAGGTAGAAGGAAAAACTCTCTGTTAGATGTGTTTATTTGAATGGAAAACGAAAGTTTAGTAGAAGAAAGTAGTGATTGATCTCAGCTTTCTTCAATGTCCTACTATTTTGGGCACTTAACTTGCAGGACAGTTTTTCTTGAAGTTGACTGTCATACACTTGGTTGTCTTTGTTTTTCTTTCTTTGAAACTTCCCAGTATTGATGTTTTGTATCTACTTAATAAAAACAAGCTTGCTATGGTCTTGGAACTTTTAGCAACTTATAAGCTGTAAGTGGTGAGCTGTTGCGATCCTTTATTCTCTAGCACCACTTCATGAAAAGGTCTCACTATTAAAAGGATTAAGCCTTATCTACTTCCCTTTTTTTCCCACCAGCATCAGCTTTCTGCCTCTGATACACGGGCTCCTTCATGTTTATCAATGGTCTCTTAGGGCTAGGAAATAAATGTGATTCCTGAAGCTCCGATACCATGTTACGTAAAAGAGGAGCTTTTGAGAGATGGAATTTGTTTGATTTGTTTCTTCAAAACTCTTGCAGATTAAATAGTATCTTGACGATGCAAAAGAAAGGAAAACCTCGAATTGTATCCCCTATATAGATTTGATAATCCAGTCTTTCCATATTTACATTCTCATCCGGCTGCAACAGTTGTGAGGTTTTTTTTCATTGAAATTTTACACTTCCAACTTTTTCTGTTTTGAAATTTGCAAGAGTTAAAGCTTTGATCTTCATTTTCCAAATAAACTTCTTTCAGAATGTACCCGGTTTGAGCTCACCGGATTTTGTTCATTAATGGAAGTCAATATCTTGAATTTTTTCTACAGACCTCTGCAATTCTAAATACGCACTGGGAGCACATGTTTTTGGATGAGTACTTGGAGAGTTGGAGTGCATATATTTTTTGTGCATTTATCAGTAGTGTTACTGCTCTTATGTGATTAGTGTTTGTTTTTCCTTTTTACGGTTTCTCCTTCGTCTCTTACTACTGTATTTCTTTGATTTTGCTACAGTGGAAATGTCTCTCATGGTCTACGCAATACTCCATCAGCTACAGTTAAGGTCTGTTACAAATTGTCGATTTATCTTTTGGAAGCTCTTCCACTCTTGTCATCATGCTCAAATATTAGAACCTTATCATCCTTTAGTTGCATCTGCTGTATGTTCTCTCTTATTACATTTGAAAATCAAGGAAATTGATGTTGTTATATCTTCAATATGTCTAGATTTATTAAATTTGAGTATGGAAGCAACATTCACGTCCTCTATTTCAATCTTGTTCTATGGGTCCACATTGCCTCGCGGCAGTGCCTGATCATGTTTGTCTCAGGAGATCATGCTTGATCAATCTTAGGGTAGTGCAAAAACAATTTATTTAGGCAATATTTGTCAGGGGTAATATTCAAGGAGTACTGTTCTGACAACACTATTCCAGTAGTACTTCCCCAACGTCTATTAATTTGTATACTACTCCAATCAGTATTTGGAGGTCGTAGAATTCTTAAGTCTGGTTGGAATATTCTATGAGAAGCAGTATACATCGAAGTTGTCTGGGTCAAGTGGCATGGGGACGGTAGTGTGGACTGTTCACACTTAAGGCACAACACCAGGCATAAGCTACATGAATGGCCTCCTCTCTCTATGTAGGTAGCAACTCTGATGTGGTGGGAGATTCTGAAATGGTTCTTCCTTCGGTGTACAATTCTAGGCATCGTGGAGTAGGGGCACTATTTGGCTGGGTCTTCAGAGAATGGTGGAGAAAATGAAGGACATGAGTGTGGCTCCACTAGTACTTATGTGGGTCCTAAAGAGGAAAAGAATTGTGAGAGCTTTTCAAGGAATAAAATATGTTTTTTATACAGTTGATAAGTAAACTACCGTTCCTAATTTCTGGCTGCACACATGAGATTTTAGTGAGTATAGAAAATTGGGTGTATTCTGCAGAGAATCATATTTTGTTGATTTTGTACTTTTTGGTATATCTCTTGTATTCGCGATCGTTTCATGTCTCGCATTTGTCAAGGGAGTAGGTTTTTCTCTCCTTTTATTGTGTTGGCTAATCTCGAATTACTGGCTAGCTTTTGAGGTTATACTAAATATTCATTTTCTTAACATGGCATCAAGCTGGACTTTGGTAAGCCCACTGAACAATCATCTTCTCTGTTATGTACTGCATTGCTTTAGGATACTCTCTCTCTCAACTCAATCTATCGGCTGCTCTGGGATTCTCTCCTCCCTCTCTCTCTCTCTCTCTCTTTCTCTTTCTTCTTCTCTCTCTCTCTCTCTCTCACACACACACACACACATAATTTAGCCCATCAAACTTACTCTTTCAAGTATAGGAATGGCTTAGCTAGTTTTCACTTTGCTGTTTAAGCTATATCTAGTTTTCCCCTAAGTTCGCAGACTCTTCATTTTTGTTGCCGCACCTGTGTTGACATGAGACGGTGCGGGTGCGGGATACGTGTGGGATTCGGTCAACCCACATTGGATACTTTGACCAGAGTACATGGACAAATTTTGGGGAAAATTGAGATTTTGATAAAAGATAAAATAAATATAAGACATGAGAAATGGCATACCTTAAATATTATAGTCCCTTTGTCTCTTTTTTTAGCTTTTCCTGTTGGCCAATATTCGTTGTTTCATGTTTCAAGCAAAACAGAGAGAACCTAAGGATTCAAGCGGCTGTGAACTTGTGTTCTAACTTTTGGTAGACAGTGGCAGCGTCTGTAAGGAGAGTTGGTGGAAGGCCTTGAATGACTTTCTTTTGTTTTTTGTGGGGAAGAACCAGAGAGTGTGAAAGAAGAAGTTGGGGGTCTTATCCATACCTAGATCCGTACCCCAAATCTTAAAATTTATATTTTTCCGAATCTGACCGTTGGATTCGAATCCGCGTCAGAAACCCGCACCCGAGTTCAAGCAACTTAGGTTTTCCCAAATTATTTAACTGGTACATAGTGTTGGCAAACTTCAACAAAAGCATAACTGCCCTCTTCCCTGCTTCTTCTCCTTCTCAAAACTAATTTGGATCATGTGTATTCTATAAAATGCCCAAAGTTCATAATCTGAATTAATCAAGAAGCTCAGACTATAATAGGGAAAAACATGAAAGTTTCTTTGAGATCAAAATCTTCAGTACGTCAAATATGTACTATTTTCCAATAGAAAACTATTGACAAAAAGATTGTTCAAACTGACCACTTTTTCCCCGCATTGTTAACTCTCATTAACTAGAGTGTATCTAAAGGTGATATTGTTTTGGTCTCGCAATTAGAGCTGGATAGCATGGAGCCATGGACAAACAAAAACCCCTCTCAGTTTGAGACAAACATGTCTGGAACTTTAGATATTGATAATTCAAAGTTCAGTCGCGTATATCTGGAGTATGGCATGACAAGTCAAACTTTAGTGGCAGATGTCTAAAATTCGGACAAAAACGTTTGAAGTTCGCGCCAAACTTCAGGCACAATTTGTTACTTTGGACGTGGATTTTGTAAGTCACATATGTTTGAAGTTAAGTTAAAGTAACCAGACATGCACAAGTTTATGAACTTAGGCAATGCCATTAATCGTTTATCTGTAAGTTTTCCCCCCTTTTCAAGTTACTTCTTAGCCTGTTGGACCTACTCTTCTCTATGTTCGAGGTCCCCCCTAATCATATTGAGTTTGATCTCGATCTGTCTATCCGAATCTCTCTTCTATCTTCGCACATAAAAAAGATGAATAAGGGAAAATAATATTCAAGAAAAAAAAATCTTAAAATCCACATGTAATCTCTCTTCCCTGAATTGTTCCTCCTCAGCCAACAGACTAGGGCCACTATAGCTCAGATGTGGAGCATAGAATGTTGGAATTTCAACTTAAGAAGGGCCCGGAATGATTGGGAGGTTCAAAGAGTTGCAGATTTTCTTAAGGTGATAAATGATTTCAATGGAGCTACCAATGCACCTGACAGACCAGTGTGGAAACTTCACAGCAAGGGTGCGTTCACTGTGAAGTCATGCTATTGGAGGAGAAATACTGGCCAACTGCAGATTAGGAACTGGCCTTGGAAACTAATTTGGAAAGCCAAAGTCCCCTTAAGTTTCTTGTTTCGTATGGTTAGTTTGCAGAAAAGCTTGTTTGACTCATGAAGTACTACAGCAAAGAGGTAGATAGATTTGCTCAAGATGTTTTATGTGCGATCAGGATGCTGAATAAATGGTCATCTATTTCTACACTGTAAAACAGCTGCTAATCTATGGAACATGTTCTTGTGTATACTTGGAGTGAGTTGGGTGGTTCCCAAAACTACTAAAAGTATGATGGACTGTTGGAAAGAGATTGGAAGAAGAGAGTCAGAAGAGGACTGGTGGGAATTGATCCCTGCAAGCATCTGGTAGACATTGTGGAAGGTAAGAAATGCAAGAGTCTTTGAAGACAAAAGCAACAACATTCAAAAAATCAGAATGAATTGCCTTAGTCTTCTATAATTTTGGTGTAAACAGGATATAGTGGGGGATATAGAATTTGTTGATTTTATAGGAGAATTGTAAAGCTCCATAGACTAGTTCTTATGGCCTTCTGTTTTTTACCCTATGGGATGTAAGTGCTCACTCTTATCATTGTTTGGATGATGGAATTTTGTGAATACACAGTTACCTGTTCCTCCAAAAAAAAAAGGGGCTACATGTGTGAGAGGATGTTGGAAAATGCTACCACTTGTTCTTTACCAGTTATGTAAGAGTTTCCAAAGGGTTCTAATATGTTGGGCTACTCATTCGTTGCCTTAAGCTCTTGAGTTGAGTATTTCAATTCTTTCACATGGTATTAGAGCCATCCCCATCCCTATTCCTTGGTTTACCAGATGCTATGTTTTCTGCGCTCTTTTTTTCTCTTTGTACTTGAATTTGCTGCGCTTGAGCCGAGGGTCTTTCGGAACAACCTGTCTACCTTGACGAGGTAGTGATTAGGTTTGCGTACTCTCTACCCTCCGCAGACTATGTTGTTATTGTTACCAGATGCCCAGTCTTGAGCATGTGGGGGAGGACAGTTATTAAGTATCTCACATTGGTTGAGAATGTGCTATCATATCCTTAGATAATCTTGCACAATCCCACCTCATGAGTTAGGATTTGAGGTTGAATCAGTCGCAAACTTCATTTTCTTAACAATGAGTTTTCTCCCAACTGTAGTTTTTTCTTTTTTACCATATTAGGAAGAAATATTTACCAGTGTAGAGGATAATGATGATAATCGTGTCTTACGTGGTCCAACATTCCTATATAAGTTGTTAGTATTTGATTCAATTCAAGTTCCCTTTTCTTTTTCTCTATTTTAAATATTTTATTGTGATTCATTGCTTCACTTTAAAGGAGAATTGCTATACTTCCTCTATCCTAGGAAACAAAATCTCTGATGGATTCTTTCTACAAAATACTGCAGATATTGGATGCAGAAGCCTATGCAAATGTAATGCAGGATGCTGGGATTCTTGCTGATGTCGAGGTAATGCAAGTTCGGTATAAACTTCCATTTATACTTACTATTACTATGCTTGTTGATGATCTTTTTGACGTTTAACCATCATCAAATATCAGCATCGCAAGAAAACAATTACAGAGAAATCAAATGATTTAGCAAAAAGTGTACATGGACATATTGTAATGAAGAGTGATTTGCTTGATGAGGTAATGCTTGAAGTTCCACACTTTTTAGCCAATTGTCAGACAGAACAGTATTTAAGCATTCTCCTCAATGCTTAGGTCGTGAATCTTGTTGAGGCACCACTCCCTGTACTTGGCAAATTCAATGAGTCCTTCTTAGATCTTCCAAAGGAGCTACTTATAATGGTAAAATCTCATATTATTTGGAACTTCAATTGTTTTTTTCTTCTGTAATCATTTGTGATATTATAAGGGTTGAGCAAACGATGCTACTGTCTTTGGGTGAAGGAAATAAGCATGGATATTCTACTTGTTGACTATGTCTTTTTAAACCATCTCTCTCTCTCAGAATCAGAAATTTAGATGTTAACAGTTTCTGAGAGTAACGTTATCCTTCTGGTACTGTAGGCTTAAATGCTATAAGAACTTTTTCTTTAAGGGGCTAGACACTATTTGTGTCTACTTCCTTTTCTTGACCAAAATAATATCCTACTATTTCTCTTTCTAAACCAATTTCGTAATTCCTATAAAACTTCTTACCATTGCAATACACGGAGGAATATAAATGGACTTTCATGGTTCCATTCATATCGGTTATCATCAGTGACTGTCAAGCATGGCCTTGATTGCAGGGTCGTTGAAGGGTGCTGGTTTAGAATAATGCCCTCTTTGTCATTTTCCTTGTGTTACATGTCATTATTTTTATGTATTTCTGAAGCTCTCATTATGTTAAAAGAAAAGGGGGCAGCCCGATGCACTTAAAGTTCCCTCTATGGGCAGGGAAGCTCTTTATTATGTTAGAGTTGGTAAAAACTTTTTTTTTCTTTTGTATTATGCAGGTGATGCAGAAGCATCAGAAATACTTCGCCATGACTGATGAGAATGGGTTACTGTTGCCATACTTTGTCACAGTGAGATCCTTACTATGTTGTTTCTGTGGCAAACTCTTACCTGCTTAGCTTAAAGTGAGATGTTAGCTTGTAATTGGTAACTTGATATGGATTTAACTTTTCAGGTTGCAAATGGATCAATTGATAACAAGGTAGTTAGGAAAGGAAATGAAGCTGTGCTAAGGTTACTTTCCTTTAGTTAGTCTCTTTCCTTCATATTTCTAAAGTTTTAGTTCTAGGTAACTTGCACTTTTTATATTTTACTTGATCCCTTATCAGCTTACTTTATGATAACTGGTATATGCTTAAAGATGTGAACTGCATACACATTGCAGAGCTCGATTTGAAGATGCAAAATTTTTCTATTCAATGGACACAAATAGAAAATTTTCTGAATTTCGTACGCAACTGAAAGGGATTCTTTTCCATGTAAGTGTTAGAATTCCATCTTGACTGTCCTCTTTTTTCCTGTTATGGTTTGATGCTTCAAATTTCTATAATACTTTAGCTCTCGTTGGCCTCTCTAATCGGGGAATTGTTATCTAGAGCTAAATTTAATTTCAAGTTAAAGTATTGAAATCCTTATTCTGTTTGTAAGTCTTACTGAATTGATTGTTATCAAATCTAAAATTAGTCTTTTTGATGTACACAAACTTTGCGCAATCAATGAAATTTTACTTTTATTTAAAATATATCAATTATGAAATTGTAATCTCATACGGTATATTTGACTAGTGCGTCAAGCAAAAATGGACCTTGAGCCTAACTCAACCCCAAAAGCTAGCTCTAGAGGTGAGGGATTGCCTAAGCCATATAAAGAGACCACCCACTCCATAATTGGGCGATGTAGGGATCTTCAACACTCCCCAGCACGCCTAGGACTGAAATAACATCTGGAGTGTGAACAAAAAATTTTCGGGGCCCTACTTCGGAAAACCAAGAATTGGCCCTGCTCTGAACACCATGTAAAAAAATGGACCTTTGATCTCACTTAACCTTAAAAGCTATTTCAAGAGGTGTGGATAGCCTAAACCATACAAAGAGACCATCTCTCCCGTAAGAGCCCTATGTGACACTCTTCAGCAACAATAATAGTTTCTCTAATTCTTGCAAATTTGTTAGTTCTTAGCCCATACTTTCTGCTGATCTCTAGTAGTTTTCGCTAAACGATAACGCCTCTGTACAGGAGAAGCTTGGGACTATGCTAGACAAGATGACACGAGTTCAGAATTTGGCTAGTGAAGTTGGATTGTCTCTTGGAATAAGTGAAGACAAACTTGAAGTCATCCAAGATGCAGCCTCATTAGCCATGGCGGATCTTGCAACTGCAGTTGTTACAGAGTTCACTTCTCTTTCAGGGACAATGGCACGCCACTATGCACTTAGAGATGGCTATTCAACGGAGGTAATGAGAACCAAATTTTTTATGGATACTTTTGTGACTAGTTGAGTATTCAGTTGTCACTTGATCCTAGTTTTTTGATTTTGATTATCTTCTAATTGTATTTGCTAACTTTTCATATGTATATTGTGTTTATTCTAAATATTTATCCCCTTATATTCATTTCCTTTACAGTTACCTTTATCTTAAATAAATAAATAAATTCATCCCATTATATCTGATCTGTGATTTAATTGCTTTACTAATACTACTGCAAAGAGTCGTCTTCCAAAGCACTGGGGAGATGAGGTTAGGCTGATCTTTGTTCCTTTTAGCAGGAGTAGTTCTCTTGGATTTAGCCTTCAATAATATTGAATTTCGAGGGAATCAATATTTAATTCGTGTTTTAGCAGGGAATTATCAACATCAGAAGAGTTTTATTTCAAAGAGATGGAAAATTTCGTAGCAAATATGTTAGAATGTTAAGAGAATTCTTTGTTCTATCCTTTTGTTTAGAATACAACAAGAATTTCTTTTAAATTGGAAGAAGAGTACAGCAAAGAGGACAAGGTGTTTGCCGGCTAGAGAAATTAAACTAGGGGCATGGTGTGCACTCCACTTTTGCTGAAGATAAGTCGAGTGAAATTCTGAAAGAGGCCTATATAGCCTTACAGCAAATAGTTGACAAAAGAACTTACAACAACAACAAACCCAGTGTAGTACCATAAGCAGGGTCTGGGGAGGGTGGAGTGTATGCAGACCCTTACCCCTATCTCAAAGGATGTAGAGAGGTTGTTTCCCGAACACCCTTGGCTCGGGTAACGAACATCAAAGCAGCTAAAAGAGAAATACAGAAGTAAAAAGGACACAGAAAATAATAAGGAAAACATAACATAATTCAAAAGAGGAGCAATAACAATAACCAACTAATGTGATAACTGAAGCACAGTATTAACGAGGAGTTTTGGTAGAAGAAATGTAGAGGAAGATTGGTGGCAGAGTATTCCAGCTTGTGTATGGTGCATTGTATGGAAGGAGAGGAACCTTAGACATTTTGAGAACAAGATCAATCCTATCCAGAAAATTAGAATGAACTGCCTCAACCTTCCTTGTTTTTTGAGTAAACAGGATTCGGGGGGGGGGGGGGATATGGTAGAGTTTATAGATAGTTAAGCACTCCCATGATCCTTCTGTGTATGTAACTGTTCTCCTCAACACCTGATTTGTAGGTTTTAGTCTTTTAATTTAATATGAAATACAAAATACCCTTTTCAAAAAGTAAAAATAACGAGGAGTACCAAAATTTGTATGACAGGCAAACTATGAGAAAAATGCTACTACGACTAGTATAAACAGGGAAACAGGTACAATGCACCTACCATACCACCAAGCCTATCCAGCTAGGAAATGAGATTATGCTCAACTACCTACTAACCTTCTACCCTAATCTGCGACCTCCATAACCTTCTAAGGATGCAATCTTGGTGTAGCTATTAGGTCCAGAATTGAGTTATTGTCCTTGATATTTTGTGAAGTTGAATATCTACCTTTCTATAGATTCCTCTAACTTTCTGTTTAATGCACCAAATCTTGGGATTCTAAATTTTCAAGTTTTATGCTTTGAAGACAATTAAAGGAAGGAATCTAAAATCAGGATGTCTTCGTTCCTCCTCTAACTTTCTGTCGAATGCACAAAATCTAGAATTCTTACTTTTCTGGTTACACTCTGAATATCATAAAGAATGAACCAGAAATCAGAATGTCTTCATTCCTCCTTAACACATAAATGTGTCTTCTTCTGTTGGCTTATATGTTTGCATTCACATGAATTTATGCACTCCTGTCGCTAGCTTCATGAGGTAAAGACGTGCAATATCGGTTGTTTTACAGAGAAAGTTGTGATGTACTTTGTCATATACAAGCTTGATGCAGAATATTGCTGAGTATTTTTTTGAATGTATCACTCAATTACTTTGGAGTACCAATATTATGTAATTACGCCCCAATCATACACCTGGCCAAAGGCCGAAGCGAAGGTTTACTGTTTCAAAGAATTGTCTGCTATTTAAATTTATTGAAACTAAGGTTCACTATTTCAAATAACTGCGAGCTATTTAACTTTGTATGCAAACTCTCATATTTGATTAAAAATAAATTTTAGTTTCGCATTTCTGTGATTTATTTCAATGTATTGATGTTCTTTTCATGTTATCTGACTACATTAAATTTTCCTGTAATGTGCTTTACAGATTGCAGAGGCTTTGTTTGAGATCTTACTTCCACGATTTTCTGGAGATATGCTCCCAAAGACCGAAGTTGGGTCTGTTTTGGCTATTACTGATAGGTATGACTAGTGCTGGCTATCTTTCAGTTTAGGTCTTTTCAGATGATCATTAGGATTATGGAAATGTAAGGTTCATGTCACTGTGCACATGAATTGCTTCAAGTGGTCTAAACAAAATATGGACATCTTTTGTATTGCAAATATTTTCGAAACTGAGATCAGCATTGAATGATTCGTTCTTTTTTTGTTGATCAAGTAAGGTTTTCATTGATAATAACAAGGCCAAATTTGCCGTACACATGAGTATACCAAAAAAGAGAGACGTACAAAATATGGTGCTCTCCGAAAGGCACCAAATCCTCTATACAAACAGGAACTACATGGGTGCACCAAAGTAAAATAAGGGGACGAAGACTACTCCTTGATTGAGCAAAGCTCCTCTCCACCCTTCAAAAGCTCTCCTATTTCTCTCTTTAAAAATGACCCACATTAGAGCTAGACTAATAACATTCCACGCCTTGTGCCTTCTTCTCCTCACTCCATTCTTCCAACTGAACATTAACTCCTTCACAGATCTTGGCATTACCCAAGTGAAGCCAAACCATGTAAATATATCATGTCATAACCTCGACTCTCAAGTCTAATTTGCAATGTAACAAAATATGATCCACATCCTCGCCGGTCTCCTTACATTCATATTTGAGACATGGCAAGTGTTTTGCATTAACTTAAGGGAGAAATTTGCATATTCACCAAAAAGTGTTGTACTCATAATCATCTTCTAATTGGCAGTCTGCAATCTACTAAACCAGATTAGCCTTAGCTTGATTTCGTGTCAAGGCTTGCCTCTAATAGGCTGTTCCTAGAGATTATCTACCACTGATAGTGGATGCAAAAGTTTCTTTATATTGCAGTGCTGCATGCACTTCTTATCCTTGCGATATTATGATGAATGTCTTATCTTGAATTTTTTTCTCTTGGCGTTTAGTTGCCAATTTTTGTCACCTCTCAGATAGTGCATTTCTACTGCAGGCTTGATAGCATTGTTGGCTTATTTGCTGCTGGCTGTCAGCCAAGCTCAAGTAATGATCCATTTGGCCTGCGACGGATCTCCTACGGTCTTGTATGTCTCAATCTTGAACAACCCGGTTCATTTGAACAATTGTTAAAATAACACTTGCTTTTGTTTTTCATAGGTGCAACTCTTGGTTGAAATTGACAGAAATGTGGACTTACGACGGGCTTTAGAACTTGCTGCTGCAGTGCAACCCATTGAAGTTGATGTCAGTACAATCAATGATGTAAGATTGCCGCCCTTTCCTAGTTAGTTTAGATGATTACAAAAGTAGTGACTTGATTCTATCTCCGTTGGTCTGGGTTACATAGAAGGGTAAGTATGCCCCCTTGCAGTTGCCTGTTAAGTATAGAGGAATTTTTTTTTCTGTACTTTTTATTCAAAAAGTGGGAGTATATATATATATATATATATATATATATATATATATATATATATATATATATATATATATATATATATATATATATATATATATATATATATATAAATATATATATATAAGTTTACAATAAATTCATATTTAATAGTTAATAGTTTATGTATTGTGATCTCTACATAACTAAATAATACCTGCATAACTAATACATGCATAACTAAACTCTGCATAACTACATAACTAAAACCTACATAACTAATACCTGCATAACTAAACTCTGCATAACTAATACCTGCATAACTAAATCCTGCATACCTGATACCTGCATAACTCTAACCAGTAACCAGACGACCCCTTAATGCATATGTAATTCCCTCTTTTGACTAATTGTGTACAGGAATAAGGTTAATGGTAACTTTTTTTGAGCTATTCTAATTTACAATATTTCTGCATTGTGAAGTTTACTTTATTAAAACAATCAATTTTAAGGGCAACATGGCAATAATTTAATTAATTCTATCTTGGTTTTGGAAATTGGCATTCTGGGATGGATAATTTAAATAATGTTGACAAAAAATATGGGACCGGGGGAAGGGTTTTGGGGGGGGGGGGGTAGGAATATAAATTGGTAATCTTTCGTCCTTTGTATGCAGTCTTTTCTTATATCTTATTCTTGCAACTTCAGGAATCATAATATGACATGATATTCTTTTTCTTTTTTCCATTTAAGGTACATCAATTTGTAACACGCAGACTAGAACAATTTCTGGTATGTTCCATTTTCATGCACACTAATACTCCGCTGTTGTTAATTTGTTCTGCTGGTTTTTTTTTTTATTCTTTCCACAGTTAGTAATCCTTTTAAATATGTCCTTGGTTTCACAGAAATTGGATTTTTTTAAGGAGAAATTGGATTTGACTTTGCCTCCTCTAGGCTCCATATTATTATCATCTTAGTGCATGAACTATTTCTAGTTTTTTTTTTCAACATTTGAAGATCGTGGGATAGATTTTGATCTCTTCAATATTTTTTTTTTATCAATTATCCTTGTAAAGAGGAGTATTGTTTTTTGCTTATTGACAGTCTTTAGGACCATTCTATAACTCCCCCCTCCAAAAGGAAAGAAAAGAAGACTTTTAAGACAATGATGATATATAAATTTGATACATGTCTGCTGCATTTTAATTACAGATGGACAAAGGTATAAGCCCAGAAGTCGTTAGGTCTGTTCTTTCCGAGCGTGCAAGACGACCTGGTTTGGCGACTAAGTCAGTGTACAAAGTAACTACCATCCTTCTCCTTTCTTGTGCACTTAATTATTTCTTATTATGCTTAGCTGATACTTTTGCCTCTTTCATGTCTTAAGCGGCAGTACTTTTTTACTCCATATGGCAATTCAAAAAAAAAATCTTTTAAAATTTTTATCAACAAAAGTAAGAATACCCTTTTTCCAAGAGGCTCACAGCTTATGATGCTCTATGGAGAAGAGTTCTTCCCTGTCCAATCTGTTATGCATGTTGAAGTATCATTGGTCCACTTAAAATATAAAAAGTAGGGGAACTCATAAATGCACTAGTGAGTGTTTTCTCTTTACCCGCATTTTCAGATGGAGTCCTTGTCCAAAGGGGAGCTTTTGCCTAAGGTTGTTGAAGCATATTCACGTCCAACAAGAATTGTTCGCGGGAAGGATGCCAATGTTGATGTGGAGGTGCCTCTTATTCTATACTCAGCAAATTTCCTTCTGTAACATAAATCTTCTTTGTGATTATACTCCACTTTACCAGGTTCTGAACATATTCTGTTCCATTAATTTTCTTTTATAGAATAGCTATGCACGTAAGTTGCACCTGTAGAAAAATGGCATTCTTGATACAAAAGTCATTTTTGGTGTTATGTAGAAGCTTTTCTCTTTGACAACTAGGAAAAAATTGTTTCAAATCTGCTCTGCTGAATTGGTAATACAATTGTTAATATTGTCAAGCTTCATGGACATCTTATAATGTGTAGCAATGGTTTCCTTTTTTAGTCAAGAATCATGACTCTTCTTGCCATTGGTGATAGTTGGCAGAGTATTGAGCAAAAATTGATCCTTTCTTTTTTATTACCTCTCTGAAACACTCAATTCTGCAACATGAATGATTTGTTGGCTGTCTTTTTGCATTCGTTGTTCTTATCTAGTAAAAACATATTTTCATTATGAATTCAGGTGGATGATCAAGCTTTTGAAACAAATGAAGAGAAAGCTTTGTGGAGCACTTTCTTGTCACTAAAAAGTAAAATACATCCAGGTATTGCCTCACCTCCAGATGATTAACCTTTCGTAATATATTCAAAAATGTAGCTGTTTGTTACATTGAGGTTACATTGTAAATACATTCAACTTCTTCTGCTTCTTGTTTATTGGTGGATTGAGTTTTTCACCAAATATTTTACAATTGAGCATGCATGTATGACTACTGTTCATTTGCAGACATGGAAGTTGATGATTTTGTTGAAGCATCATCAGTACTTGTAGAACCGTTGGAGGATTTTTTCAACGAGGTCTTTGTAATGGTGGTATGTTCCTCTGATCTCATTTTACTTCTTACATGTGAAAATTTCATAGTTCTGAAGCATTGACTAGATAATCTTGATTTCTGCACATCCAAGTATAGGCCTATAGCTCTGCTTACAATGGGTTTTCCTATCTTAGATGAAATGCATCGTATAGAGTATCATGTTTTCTTTGTTAAGTTTATTCTTCTTAGCTCCTATTTAATGCCTTCCTGTCTTGGTGCTTGCATCAATCTGCTTTTCTATTTCAGTTTCTCTCTGATCTAAAAGAAGAGTAGTTTGTCTTATAATGTCTAAAACTAGCAGGATTGCCCAAATTATAATTACCTACTCCCAGTTATTTTTTTATTTCAATTCTTGAAGAAATTTCGTGACCATAATAGAGCTCTGCTCTGCAGTTTGTCATGTTTCTTTTGCGGCTTATGACGTATGTTGTGCCTTCTATCTCGTGCTATATTATTGATTTTGTTCTAACCTTTTACATCTCCGCTGCATATTCCATACCTACATACCTGTTGCAATTAGACATTGTTATGTTTTAGCTTAGACATCTGCTTGCATATTCCTCCACCAGTTGGGAATTACGTAGTTTTTTTTATGAATAATTCAAATAAATTCTGATAGGTTTGGTACCCAATATTTTTTATATTTGAAGCCACACTCTCTTGATTAAGTTGGAAATGTTCTTGATTCCAACGCCAGCACTTTCACTATAATGACTATTACTACGCCTCAATCCCCATAAAAAGATCGTTTTGATACTTTCCTGCACTGCAGTTTGTTTCTTGACTTACTCAGAACTTTTTCCTGCCACGCGTGTATGTGTTTTATCATATGGTTTTCAATGACATGCACATTTCTCACACTTGGAAATCATTAATGTATGTTGTGATGAACCAAAGTAGCTCCAAAGTTTTGGTTAAACATAAATCTACACCTGATTATCGAGTGCTGATACAACTATAGTGCATACGTTGAACCTCCTATTCTTATGTTGTTCTTTATGCATACTGTAGGAAGACGAAAGGGTCAGAACAAATCGGCTTGCACTGCTGAAGAAAATAGCAGACTTGCCAAGGGGAATAGTAGATCTCTCAGTTTTACCGGGATTTTGAAGTATGTACCAGTGTCCGCTTAGTTTGTGCCATACTATCATCTGAGGCATCAAAGAAGAACAGCTATTGCCCATTAGAGGAGGAGAAAACAGTAAACAGACTAATGTTTTTTTCGCGGAGGCAGCTAGGGGGAAGGTCTACGACCACAACAGAGCGTACTAGAGGAGAAACTGTTACACAAACCTGGTAACGATGTCACAATTTTGACTGTTGTACAAGTATGTAACAAGTGATGAATGAATAAAATGAACTATCGCTTCTATGTTCACATTGTCTGAGGAATATATCATTTTGTTTAAAGTTATTCAAGACATAAAATAAATAAATAGCCTAAAGAATAATTACAAGTGACCGTCGTAAACTACTGTGGAATTAGTAAACCAGAAATAATGCAAATTACGTGTTATATTAGAACATAATATAAATATCTGATGGACTATAAACTTATTAAGACATAATGTTCTAAAACTGAACTTGTACCTTTTATTATCCTAAGTTACAAGTTTTATAGAAATGAAATTGTACACATTGTTAAACCATGTGAGACATACCTTTATGTTATTATGATAAAAAATATAATTTTTTCTTTTGCGATATATATATTTATTTTTTACTTAAAATATCGAAGGGCAGAAATTAAAGGCAAACCCAAAATAGGAAGATTTGTGTGAATAAGCCATAAAATAATTTGATATTGTGAGTTATTACAAATGTAGTATATTTTTATCTCAATTACTTTCACCCGGTATTTGGAGCTTGCATTGAAGTCCCGACTAAATTCAAATTGCAGATTGAAGAGCTCATTAGGATGTAGTGCTCCTAACAAGAGTTTCTCCATACCCAAGTTCAAACCCAAGCCCGAGATATTCCCACAGAGAAGCAATAACAATTATATTCCTACATAGAAGCAATAAAGAGATATGTTATACTTCCTCCGTTTCTATTTATGTTTCACCATTTTAGCTTTCATGTGCATTAAGAAACTAAGTAAGTTTACTATTTTATCTTTATTTATTATTTTTTTAAAAATATCAACTTTTCAATCAATGAACATAAACTAATTAATGTACATTATTTTTGTAGTTTTTGTATGTTGGTCAAATGTATATTTTAAAGGCTAACAAGAATAGTATTATTTATGCATTAATTTTAGAAAATGACAAATATTAAGGACTATTCATGTCCCAATACATTGTGTATTGCGTAAAATGATTTATCCGAAAATAAAAGTGAATATAAATTTTTATAATTTTTTCAAATGGGTCCCGTCTTTCGTTCACGTGATTCAACTGCACATCTATGAATTGACCCATAAATAGCAACGGGGGTACGTGATTGATTATATTGTTCAAAATTTGTGTAGTCAAATAAAAATGTTTGAATTTGATTACCTAATGAACACCGTGATGCTCGTACGTATTCGCATATTCTCTAATTTACTACGGATCTCGCCAACGTCATGCATCCTTGTACCATATTGATATCCTCATCAATGCAAAAGTCAAATTAGGGCTTAGGTTTTTCCCCCACATTGAGTTGAATCTTGTGAAATCTACAACCTGAAAAAGGAAATTAAATTGAGGTTTGTATTCAATACGATGAAGAGCAGAGAGCAATTGTATTGTGATGATGATGATGATGATGTACTAGGAAGAAGTAGTAGTTTAGAAAATGAAATTGAAGAAATAGAGGAGGAACAGGGGATTAATAATGGTTATGTTCGGGCAAGTGAGTTGTTTGATATTGATAATAGAGGAGGATTAGCAACAATTAAAGAAGGTCATGAAGTTGAAACTAGTACTTTATATTCATTTGATTTCCATGACAATGGGAATGCTGTTGTTTATGTTGCTGTTGGGAATAGTAATAGTGGTAATAAGATTAGTAAAGAGACAAGTATGGATGCTCTTCTATGGACACTCAAAAATGTTGTGGTGGATCCTTCTTCTACTATTGTTTTCTTGATTCATATCTATCCTCAGACAAAGTACATCCCTACTCCTTGTAAGATCGTATTCTCCTTTGAGTTTCGTTACTATCTATCTGTTGTTTCTTGTATGTTATTTTGTTATGTTGGCTTTTGTTACTATCAGTTGAGTCGAGGGTTTATTGGAAACAGTCTCTCTGCTTTTGATAAGGTTTGTGTACACACCCTAGACCCCATTGGGGTATGTTGTTGTATGAAGATATTTGTAAAGACTAGTTTTGATTAGCTAACAATAAATGATTCTAAACTATGAGACGTTCAACGATCTAGTTCTAGCTATAGTAGCAAGTATGATCTCTAGGAGTTGCCGCCTACTATAAATCACATGCCCAATCGAGTATACGATACTGAATGGCCAGCAGGATTTATATTCAGGATCAGTTTGTTTGGGTTAAGGGCTGTTCGTGATATTTAATACCAGTACAGAGTTAGCATCAGTTAGTCCAGAATCGCGAAGCTAGCTTGTTTCATGCTTGAGTAATTGTTATTGATGTGTAGTTTGCTGTAATCTACCAAGAGTATTACCTTAATATTGATAGACTAATTGTCGTTACTTGGTGGGTGATGGTTACAACAGTGGGATTGATTCCAATAGGTCAAGTGAGTGCAGAGCAAAAGGAGAACCACATGGCTCAAGAAAGAGGCAAGAGGCGGCAGTTCCTTCAAAAGTATTATGATGCATGCGCTGCTACAAAGGTACACATTATTATTGGCTACTCATTCAACTAGCATAGCATACCTTCTTGATAAACAAAGATAGCATGAGGTTAACCATGTAAAAAAACACATTCAACAATAGGTTAAAGTCGACACCATACTTATAGAGAGCGATACAGAAGCAAAAGCCATACTGGACCTTATGCCCATCTGCAACATAAGAAGGCTGATCTTGGGCACCTCTAAAGCCAATCTCAAGTATGAAATCTCACTTATATAATAGAATGCATAGTCCTCATTTTTTAATCTTGTTAATCTCAATTCCTTTTGATGGGTCTTAAGGAAACTAAAGTCGAGAAAAGGTAGTGGAACAGCGGATCAGATACTATTAAATGCACCTGAATTCTGTGAGGTTAAGATAATATGTGAAGGCAAGGAAATGGTTGAGCTGCAGATGTTTGAATCTCCTTCTCCCAAAGCCACTACTGGTAATAGTCCAAAGCCAATTCAGAGTCATACCGAAGATCAAAATCAAATCCAGAATGGATCCTTTGGATGTGGATGCTTCAAAGCCAGAGTCTAACAATCTGCATTAGCATCAAACCCAAAATTCAAGGCTGGATGTCAGTTTCAAGTATAACCTCAAATATGCCCAATGATTTATCATATCATACATATGCATGAAAGTCAGTAATTATATATTGTACATCGAGAAACAGTTAATATACACACCATCGTTGATATGTTAAAAAATATGTAAAGTTCTCTTTTTTACCCTGATTCAATTAACTATATATCCTCAGGTCGTAGTGAGTAACATTTAGTATAGACAGTTGGTCACTCTTATGAAATGATAGTTGCCCAAGTCAATGATGGTTGCTACCTTTTACCTTCTCCTTCTATGTAGAGAATTCTCTTAAAGGTAAAAGGTAGCAACTTCACTGTGGATCAAATGTCTGGAACTCCACCTGACACCACCATCCAAATGCATAACTTACATGGTGAATTTAAAGTTGGTCCTACAACAGTGTAGAACTTTTGGATTGGATTGGATAGCACTTTCAAAAAGGTATTCAAGACAAATATACAATGAGTAATCATTATGCTTGATATGTAGCTAAATACAGTTCTCTTCCATGGCACCCCCCCCTAGCCAACATAAGTCATAAGGCATATTTGTGGAACTCTTTCACGGAACGGGCTGGCCTTTTACTGATCAGACACCTTTATACTTGAGATGGGAATCCTCTGTGACTTCATAATACATAATGATTCAAAAAGAATGACATCTGGAACTGGCATAGACAGTGTCCACCAATGAACCACACTTCCATGACCTTTGATGAGTTAACTTGGCTGCCAATCTCATTTTTTGGTATTTGGTCCTTCTTGGAGTTAGTGGAAAAGAAAGGTAGTAGTCTAGTAAGATTGAAAAATGAAGATTGAATGCAGGCAGGTTCAATCCATGTTGTTTGGACACAGTAGCGAGAGTGTTCCCTTAGAAGCTCAGACTCCAGGGCTGATGTCTTCAGCAGAGTTGGGCTATAATAAAGTTGGATAGATAATCCTAAGAATTTGGAACCCTTCTTTTGAATAGCTTCTTTTTTGTTGCCTCGAAATGTTCATTGACGTTAGCAGAAACTAGAAGTGTTCTATACGCTAGATGTTTTCTTTTCTGGTAAGCCGAATACTCGAGTGAGCCTTTAGTTTCTTTTCTCTCATGAAGTTCAGATGTAGACACCTTCAGAATATCAGTGCATTCGGATGTATCAGAAAGAACAACACCTGCTGTTAGGTGAACTGCAACAGGTGGTTGTTGCTGGTCGATTTCACATACATCACTCAACTAATATCTCAGGAAGTCCCCTTTCTTCTTCGTTCCATTTTTCTTCAACAAAGAAAGTGACTTTATCTAAGAAATCAACTCATTTTTTCGCTCCAAAGTCATAGATCAGAACAAGTTAGGAGACAAGCAGAGCAGAGATTAATTTTTGAAATTTAAACCATAGAAATTTTTTACTATAATTTTAGTTTGTTCATTAATTTGTATTCACACTTCATGATAAATACAACATTATTAATTGAAAAGCTCTCCTACAATGTGCATAAAATTAGTGCATAGCAGAAATAATAATAATAACATAATTCGTAATTTTACAACCCTCCTTAATTTGCAGCTCACGTATGTATGTAGACGTTGTTTGCAAGTTTTTCTCTTGCAAACGACCTGTTCTTTCACGTGGCTCTCTCCAGTAATACTTCCGCGGTTTTAAGCACGATTTTATTTTTAATCCGTTCTTGTCATCATTCTATAATTAGAAGTAACTTTAACATTTAAATTCTCCTTTATAGCTACATGAATGTATAAAGTCTGGTTTAGACTATAAATTTTATAAGTTTTTGTTTATGTGTTAAGTTAAATAGTGTTACGTAAATAGAGACAAAAGGAGTAGTTTCTTACTGTGGCCCTTAGGGGACACGTCGATGAGCTAACAAAATTATTCAACAAATACAAATGTCTTCAAATCATGACACTTAGCTACATTTCCTTTTCTAATTGAATCTTTGCTACTCAACTTAAGTTCCTTCCCCACCTCAGCATACACCCATGGAGCATCTTCCATGTACTTTTCAAGCCAGCTTGGCAGTCTTGCCACACTGGCACCCCCTCGATGTGCCACATCATCATCGTCGATCACAAATCCCGGAACTTTTGTTATGGGATCATCAGAGTTGACTATTCTTAGTACCTTTGTACCATTATTTTCCAATTAATACCTAAAGCTCTTGTTACCAACTCTAGGCCCTCCAAATGATAACACTGTCACCATAGGCAAGTTGTTAAATTTTGTTGTTAAATTCCCTCCTTCCTCACCAAGCCATATTGACTCGATTTAATTAAATTCGGTATTTACAATGACACAAGATATAGTGTTTTTTTGGGGTAAAATAATAAAAAGTAGTTTAAACAATACTAAATCATATTAAAAGTAAAATATCTTTAGTGCTAAAAGTGTAAAGGTTAAACATATTTACTTTGAATATTTCTGGCTTGTGCCCTCTTCACCAAGCTAAAAGAGGAAATTACGTTGTTATGGGAGGAGAATATATGTATATTAATTTTTTATTAAAGAGGACTAATTGATAGAGAGGAATTGGGGCCAGGACGGTTTCATGGGATAAGTATTATTTGACAAAAGTGTAATTGATAACAAATAAGAAAAGGTGAAAATTAAACTAATGAAAGCAAAATGCATGTCAAAATAATGAAGGAAGAATGAAAAAAAAAGTAGAAGACTAGAAGGACCAGTAAAGGATGTGGTGGATGGAATGTGGCTTTGAGTCTATGCAACACGAATCTAAATTAATTAAACGGCATCAATATGACTATGTACATGTAGAAAAAGAGAAGAAAAAAAACACTATTTTATGAATAGATAATATTACATATCTATCATTTTTAAATAATTAACTTTGCAAAGGATCATGCCTTTAATCAAAGGGTAGTAAATATAGCCTTTTGAAAGGTACAAAGCTTTTTTTAAAAAAAAAAGAAAAAGAAAGTAAATTTAACTAGTAAAGTTTGTGATTAATATATTAGGATATCTTTAAGGGTTAATTAGATATTTGAATTCACAAGGATAACAAATAGTCTAATACATCATTTGTCTCATATTAGTTGATGATCTTACTAAAAATAGTTTTGAATTCACAAGGTAAAACTTCATTAATCTCGTATTAGTTGATTATCTTACTTAAAATAGTTGTCTCATATATTACATTACCCTTGTAATTAATTCTTTTTTAAAGGTTTGTAAAATTATTTAAAAGTTTTTAAGAGGTAAATTGACATAATATTTTTCTTATTTATGATTTCTTAATTCTCGTGTAAAATAATATAATCAACTAATATAGAATTGAAGAGTATTTTGATATATAATGTACAATCGGAAGGCATCAATCATTTGAAAAATGATAATGAAATTATCAATAGAGGGATAGGCATAAGGTCCTTTTAGTAAAAAAAGAATTCACACAGAGACTTTGATAAAGAACTCTGAAGATTGTGTAGGAATATCCTTAAGGCTGCTATTTTGGGTTAATTATCCCCATAAAGTTGGTAGTACTCTAATATATATTCCATGATAAGTTAAAACATAATTTGAAGTGGCTGGCTTAAATTATCCATAATTATATTAAATGTCATCTAAAATAATGCAAACTTGATAGTACTTTAATTTAGTCATTAATCAGGAATAAATTCGAATTGCTATTCTAAACCGAAAGCAAAGATGCTAAATATTTCATAATTATTCTTCAATCTTAGTTGTATCTTATGCTATACTTATTTGGAATATTTCGAATTTCCTTTATGTCTAATCAATCTACATTTGGTCATATAATATGCATGATTATAGTTATTGAGAATCATCGAGATATACACACACCATCCCCTATTTTTGAAGCCACAGAGACATTACAAGTATCCTAATTAGACATGCATGAAATGATAACTAGATGAGCCACAAATATGTGATGAATAAAATTGCTAGTGTCACTCCAAGTGATTTGGCAGAAAAATCAACCTAAAGGATGGTATGAACTACCTAACCAAAAAATTTCTAGTAGCAAACAATCAATTTAGATATTCACGACCAAGAAATACTGGATTCTCTTTCATATAGGCCCAGAAAGGAGAAGGAAGGTTGAAATTCCAACATTATATTGAATTAACCCACTAGTCCCCTTTTTGGGAACGTCCAGTGCAAACGAACACAATAAATCGCTAATCCAAGAATAAAAAATATACCTTATCTGCGGGAAGAGCTGCAGTCATACTTATATCTCCAGTCACATCAACACAATAAAACTTATAGTGAAAGCACAGAATTGCCTCAAGACTCAGTGAAGCGCTGGAACAAGACAGAAGTAATTGTTCTCGAGAAGTTTTTGATATATATATATTTTGTCCTGGAGAAAGATATCATAGAAGGTACAGAAATCTTACAGATGGGAAATTTGTCACTTCCAATCATGACACTTGCGCAATAAACAGTAGATGCCGCCTTCAGCCAACTTCCTTGATTTCCCAAATTATGCCACTACTAAACCCTGACTGACATTGATATATTAGAATTGATCATGTCAGCTGAACAATGAATAATGACCAGAAACAATGGTTTTCTTTCCTTTCAGCTTTTTTTTTTTTTAAAAAAAAACAGGATTTCGTATCATGTCGCATTACTATTTTCTTTCTTAACCCACTGAGTGACTTGTTTTCTTGAACTTTGAGCAACTTGTTTTCTTGAATTGTGCCCCTGGTGCTTCTTTGTGCTGGAGTTCCTTGCTCTACTGGTATTAGGTTGGTTTGTGGAACCACTAGAATTTGTTCTGGAGTTGGCTGCCAGATCTTTGTCTTGTTGCTCTTTTGCCTCCTCGGTGGATGCTGTTGAGGGTAATACAGCAGGTTGTGGAAGATAAATACCTGGCCGCAACACTTCATGCTTTTTTATTTCAATTAGACCGCCCTTCTCTTGCTGGAGTTTCAGTATTGCATCAAATTTCTCTCTTCTTAATTTCTCCGAGACTGAAGAAAGAATCTTGTCCTCATTGTTGACTTCAGATCCGCTGGAGGTCTGGATTCAAACAGTGAGCAGATATCAACAGATCTTCCAGACCACTTCAAATATAAATGACAAAACATTATAACACCACAAAAAACACACTTTATTTAGTATCCAGGGGCACTAACCAGCTGTACTTTGTTTCAGATCTCACAAATGAGATCTCCTAGTTTATTTGTGTTATATTTTATAGGCAAAGCTTTTAAGTTTGACTTCTCAAAGCTCATTATAGAAACTAAACGTGCATAAACAGTCCCTAGGAAAGAGTTTACAAGAGCCATAATCCACACATAAAACTGAGGCTGTGTATACTGACTCATCCTCTTAACTTATCATCCCCATAACCCATAAGTGTGGTTACGCATATGAAGACCTATCAGCCTTTTATTTCTATCCTTGAACTTTTTCTATCGGCCCTCGTGCTCTATCAGAGCTCCCACTGGCTACAGAGCACAAAATCATTCAGCACAAAAATTCAAACAGGGTCTTTCTTTTACAGAAAGGCAAGGGTAGATATTTCTATAATAATGATGTATTCAAAAAGTATTGTGACCATTACACCAACTTATTACAGATTGTGATGCTACTGCAACACAAATCGATGTGTTACTTTTATACAGTTATTACAAGAGGATTACATTATCATCAACAATATCATTTCCCAGGATCAGGATGCAATAAATTCTGATTTGCCGGCTCAAGGTCTCTGACATTTTTACCATTTATTCAGCACCCTCAAATAGAAGAAACCCAGAAGTTTCAAATTTTAGGATGACATAATTAAACAAAAGCATCATGTTTAGCAGAGTGAAGCAATTCACCTCGAATGAGACTACATCTTCACTATTAAAAAGCTAACACTTTCTGCTCAAAAAAATCTTTCATTAACCAAATATTGATGGTGATTTTAGAAATCGACCTATTGGATTTCAAATTGTAACAACTAGAGACTTGAAGTCATGCTTAACTCCTCAAATTATTTTCTTTTCTGTTTCTCAATTCTTTGGCAAATGTTGCATACAATCCCATACCTTCTTACTCGCTCGCCATTAATTTCCAACAATTCCTACAGAGCTTTATAAAGATCAATACAATAAGAAAAAGGAGGATACGGAAACTAATCAATGAGCTAAGACTTGGTTCTCAAAAAAGAGTCTTTCATCAAATAAAAATTGGAGGAGGAGGTTGTTAGAGATAAATAATAATCACATCGGATACACAAGAACATCCACAAGAGTTATAAAGGCCTTAGGTAACTCCAATATGTTGACATTCTCTATTTGGATGCTCAAATACATTCACAACAAGGAGTTTTATACAACACTTCACTATTCTTTTTGCTAGTGAGGAGTTCCCTTGCCCCACTAAGGGAGAAGAACTCTTTTATGTTGAAATCAGGAATATTCACATATAGGAGCAGCTGGTACAATATTTCAGCAAATCAAGGTATTTCCCCTACCTAAAATTTCGAGAAAAGATATGACTTGACTTATAAATAAATGAAGATATTTGTGCAACCTACCACAGCATGCTGAGTCTTCACAAAGTCAAGCACATGCTCAATGTCCTTTGCAAGAAAAGATTTGCGACAAACTGGGCACTTCCTCCTAGATTCTTCTGTTGAATCACACATAACCAAGCAAGATAAATAATGAGCTATGGAACTAGAATGTTGGAAAATTATGTCCACAAAAAGACACATAGATAAAAATAAAAATTCACCCTGGGTTCGTCCCCCAAAACCCCCAACTGTAAACGCTCATCTGGAATATATTTAAATTAGAAACCTAAACATAAAAATAAAAAATTCAGTGATTTCTTTACCCGCTCCTCAAAAAATGAGGGATTTTATGATGAAAAACAAAATTATTAAATTAGTCCTTAAAAACCAAGCTTGCGAGCAAAAGGAAACACTTAGTATAACCAATGTGAGTGATATAGGAGCAAAATATGGAAGAGAAATGGAAGGAAATAAGCTGAATCATTGAATCATGGTATATAGAAAAAAGCAAGGCTCAAATAAAAACATCAACCTCTCTGCAGAATGAAGAGACAGGGGACCTCTTAGCCCCTGGGTTAGTAGATGCAGAGCCTCTTAAGACTAAATGATGCAAACACTTGTTCTAATTAAGTGAAAGTGCTATTACTCTTGCAACTAGACGGGGTATGCAGAGAGTATGTGAATACATGAACTATTTCTACAGAATTTCATTAGTCAAGTAAATTGGGTAAAAAAGATCAAGTCCCTGGGCAAAGTTGACACACACATGGTTCAACACAAGTAATTGGTTGGCCCCACACAACTTTTTTATGCATCTGTCATCCTATTTCTTTCTTTTGCCTTCTTTCTTTTTTTGTGTGTGGATGAAAACTATCCTAAAGACCTTTGCTTCCCAATAAAATCCAGTTAACCTTTTTTGAATCTAGTTGGAGCAGGAGAATAGAATGAAACAGGAGTATATGCATAAAATAATTCAAATTCTAAGGCATCAATTTCATTGCAACGGACCTTCCTGATCCCTGATACTTCCAGAAGAAGAAGCAGAACCAGAAGCTGTTGGGGCATCAGATTCTTTTAGTAGTTCAAGCCAATTCCACCATCTGATGATGCACTCACTGCACAGTAAGAAAAATAAATGAGTTTAAAGTTTCAACCACGCATCTTTCAGCCAGCAGGCAAAGTAATCATAATAAAAAGGTATTAGCAACAAAATTTACCAATGAAAGCAATGAAAACAAGACATTAGTTTCATAAATGGCTCAGAGCTCCCTGAATCTTCAGCAACTAACAGATACAAGCACAATGGACACTCTCCATCAGGGTGATTCATACTCGAAAGCCGCTCCACTGCTTCCTAGTGATACATTCAGAGCATTAAATTTCTGGAAATTAAACCCACTTCTGAAATTCTAACAATTATTGGACCATTTAGCAACACTGCCTTTGTTGTTATAGCTCATAAATGTGAGTCCCTGATGAAAATTCTTATTCATAAAATCAAAAATAGAATTTTTATTAGCATAAAGCTAAAACAAAATCCAGGATCTATCAAGCATATAAATGACAGATCTTTATTTTTAAAAAAGAAACATATAAATGATAGATACTTGGCATCTGTAACCTAATAAACTTCAATATCCTTATTGAAACTGAACCTTATAAATACTCCATTCTACATCTACTTTGCACCTTTTTCTATTAAGGATCTAAATCGGCTGCAAAAATATCAGTGTGTTCTTTGAATTCATTTGACTGAGGACAAAAAGATCCGAAGTATATTGTCATAAAAAAAAAAAGATCCGAAGTATATAGTTGTTCTTATTCATCATAACGTGAGTTCTGAGATTCTGGATCTATGTTTTATTAAACGAGGATAATCTAACTAGGATTGTCATCAATCACCGAACTGGATCTCAACAGTGCAATGGTTACCTCACAAAGTGCTACAAGCATTAGACATGAGGAAAGTTCACTGGCCCTTTCTGAAATACAACTTATCAATTGTTTTTGCCTTTGCTCGTCAAGACCCTTGGAATCAACAATTCTAATAGCAGGTGGCTCGTCAGGATACTGCCAAAATAATTATATCAGTGCACGAAAGAAATATGTAACCTGTCTAATCACACAAGTATGTATTGCATGAACTAGTTAACCAAGACAAAAAATGGGACACAAGTGTGTTTGGACTGCAGAAAGCAATCAGATGAAAAAAAACATAAAATTTGATAAAATTTGATGACAGAAATGCAGATGAATTAAATAACAAGGTCCAAATGGTGTTCATCACCCCCAAAAAGAAATCACAATGATAGATGTTCAAACATGCATATTGTGGACAATTCAGAAGAAGAGGAATGCAAGATGTTTTGAAGGCAAGAGCAGCTAAACCCAGAAAATCAAGAGTACAGGCATTTCTCTTTTTTCACCTTTTGGTGTAAAGAACAGTTTGTAGAAGATGCAGGATCATGGATGGACATTTTTTTTAATCAGGAATGCTGAATTATTGATAAAACTTTTTTGACTCCTTGTAAGAATTACAGGGGGGGTTGTACTAGTAAATATTAAATCAGCCCTTTTTGGGTGCTGATTATATTAACATGTAACCATTTTCAAAAGAGAGAGAGAGAGAGAGATCACAGTGACATACCTTTGAACCAGCCTGGATTCCTATGATTGCTTCCACAAACTGAAACACAGGAGAAAGTAAAAATGAGACTATTTTCTATAGCAACATACAACATAATCAATAGGAAAAGTAACCAGGAAATCCAAGAAGAAAAAGAACTGTCAAGTATAATGCCACTTCATCAGATCCATTGAAATTATCAGAAAACATTGACAGCCTTAGGAAACACGAACTACTCGTAAACCAGTTCTCTCTTCATCACTGTGTTCAAAACGTGTATCTCATCCGTATAGAATATTATGCATATATCTCTCTAGCAGACTCCGCCTCTGCATTTTCTTACACTATCCAAATTGTGACTAAACATGAAAATTTTGCTAATGCTTTAACCTTCCAATCTAGGCGATTCACAAAGTATTGTTGTCAAAAGCTTATCTGTAATGAGCTGAAATGGAAAGATGGTCAGGTCATATAGCTGACTCCGTCTCTCTTTGGATTGAAACATAGTTGTTGCTGTAGTGTTGTCAAAGACTTATCACAACCATGCTAACCTGAAGCTACTTGATGCTCAAGATGACCACTTTGCCTTGCTTAAACACACTTCAGCATAGGTACCAAGGTGTAAAGGTGTGCCTCATTTCAATGGGCTTCATATAAACATTAAAATTACAGGTAACAAGATAGATTTGTATTTAATTAAAAGTAAATTTAAAATTTTAATCTAAGAAACTAGTCACTTGACCAGAATTAAGAACTCTTTTAGCATCTAACCTTGTGTTGGTTTTTTAACTCAATTAAGTGCTTTTACTTCATGTATTTCACTTAATTTCAGATTTTTCATTTACCTTGTTCTTATAATTGTTGTATGTGTTCAGCATTATTTATTCTTGAATTATATTTTCTTTTTGTTCATTTTTTTTCTAAATCCCTCTTTTAATAGCGCTTTGCACTTAGACCGGCAAACTTTAGGCACTTTTCAATGTTTTTTCATCTTTGACAGTGCTGCATATGAGGTGTTCAAGTATGCTTGTCTCCATGCAGCAGCGGAAAAAATAAAACATTTTGGTAGGCGGTAACTACATGTGGAGAATAAGGGAGTCCTTAACTGAATTCTGACCTATCCTCCTCTTCTTTTCCCTTTTTTTTTTTGACAAGTTATGTCTCCTTTATCCTCTCCCCTTTATTTCCCCACAATTAACGATATATATGGATTACATTGTGTTCACGCTTGACATATCATTTCTTGTGAAGGTGACCGAACGACAAATTTGGAAGGAATTCAAACTAAATTATGAAAGAACATGGAGGAGCAATTAAAAGTTTAGGAGGTCCAATGTTTAAAGGAACAGTTCCAATGGATGCACAGAAATGAGAAATAAACATAAGTTATTAACCTTAAAAGAAGCGAAACCAATTGTAAAAGGTGATGGAATGAAGACCAAAATTAAATAGACTCAGATAGCTGCCCCCTTAAAAAATTGATAGAAACGTATTGAAATTAAGACCAACAACTGATGACTAATGAGAAAGCCAGTTTTATTAAATGTATTGATTTGTCACTTTTAACCGATGATAAGTGAGGATCATCGCCTTATAGGTGAAGCCAGTAACTTTAAAGAAGTTTGAACTTCTAATAATGACGAGCAAACTGACCCAAATGGAAGGCAGTTGATTCTTTGAATCTCAGCTTAAAGAGCAGATAAATATTGGGGGTATGGGGACATTGAAATTAGTTATTTTAAGTGCAAATCGATTATTTGCACTAAAATCATATTTGTTATTTTTTCTTTTAAATCTCTAAAAATGTGTGTTTTCACTTCAATAAATGCTTGTCGGTTCAAGACCCGTGGACCTTGTTGTGTTTTTATGCTTCGCACTTTGGAGAAAACATTGATATATTATACGGAAACTATACATGCGATGACAAACTAGCAATCTGAACTGAAAGGACACTAGGGGCATATTACCATCAATGCACAATGATTGCAACCGATACTTAAAGCTCTTAAATTGCTACTCCGGTACAAGTTTCCAAGGTGTTTGAGCTTAAGTGGAAGATAACTTACTGTACTTCCTAATATTTCGGAATTAGTCCCGGCCCCATTCTTTGGGTTGTTATGTAGCACTTTATCCTTATCTAGAAAGTAGCTAAAATAGAGTGAAGAGCAAGATCCTCCTATTATATTTTGGAGGTCTTTATACTTTTCCCTTTTGTACTTTTCATTTTGATGATGAATGAACTTTTCCCATACAAAAAAAAAAATCATGAATTTCCTTTTCCATCATACGTTTTTTTCCTTCTTTTATATAATTCTGTTTTGGGAGCTTTTTGCTGCTCTATTTAGAAGATCCTACTTGAAGGATCGGACTTGTAGTGTAAACACAATGCAAGAATGATACACAGAAATAGAGAAGTAGCAGTTTTCAATTTGGGGTTTACACACATTCAGTTCTCTGCTTTATAGCTAGTAGAATTAAAAAATGTCATTCTCCTATCAAAATTACCAAATCAGCGCCAGATTCATTAACCAAAAAAAAATCTTATCCGCTGTCCCCAACTCCCAATTCTCATAACAAAAGTCCCATCCCAGGACACAACAAAATTATATTGCAAGCACAAAATATACAGATTCCATCACAGAGATCAATCAGCTAAATAATTTTGTTTGGAAATAGAAAGAACCTGTTGAGAAGAGTCATCGGCAGTACGAGGCTTAATATGAAGATGAAACGAAGGAGGATAAGTTTGTTGGAGTAAGCAATCATCGCCATAAACAGCTTGTAATGCTTCTACTTCTCCCACTATTTCTTCTTCTTCCGCCATGTTTGGCTTTGTGGGCAAAGGCGGTGGTGCGCGTTGTTAACTTTGTACACAAAAATATATATATGGTGGAGCTCCTTCAACTATACTTTTATTTTCAACAAAGACAAATTTAGTCCATATTAAATTAATTTCAGTATTTAACCCTTTATTTTCAAAAAGCTACTTAAAAAATTTTTTAAAAAAAAGGAGAAGGTTTTAATTTTCTTTATGGTATTTTCGAACTTTTTTTATATAGATACTAAAAAACTTGCATGTAATGAAGTAAAGAAAATAGAGTTGAAAGTGGACTTTTCCAACACGTTGTTCGGATGGTTGCTACGTATTGTTTTATTATGTATCGTATTGTATTATATTATGTTGTATTATATAATTCTAATGAGTATGATATTTAAATAGACTGCATCGTTTTTCATTGTTGCATAATGACACACATCTATAAGTTGAATGATTATTCTATTAAAAAAAAAAATAGGATACAGAATAGAGTTATTATGAAAGGTTGGATAAAAGACGAAATGTGATTATTAAATAAGAAATATTGATAAAATGAGGGGGAAAAAGTATCATGATAACGATACGATCACATCAAATCAGTATTAGGATTTTTCGTCGTTATCTAACAATGATTTTAAACAATATGATACAAAAGAATTAACTAACAATCAAAACAAATATTGTATTTAAACTACTAATACAATACAATAGGTAATAACCATCCAAACAAAATATTAATTTCCTAAAACTATTTTACTAGAAATCTCTCTATAAATTCTTATCCTCATTCTTTACATTCATTCTTGTTGAGAAGAAGGAAAAATAAAGTTGAGGCATGAAAAATTTCTTGAGGTCGAACGTTTTAGTCGAATGATTTTGAATTTTCTGCCTTTCTATCATAGTTTACATTTGTGCATTCAAATGATCGACATTGTCGTCAAGTTGGGTTACTCGATCCTTGAGTGTTTCCTTAGCGACAGTCGTTGTTGATTGTTTCTTTAACAATAGCCGTCATTGACAACACTCCATTAATATCATCGTGTACATGGTACAACAAGAAGAGAATTAGCAGAAATTGAAAGATTGTTACCTAACTAACCTCATAATTATATTTTTTTTATTACAATCACGAATCAATTTTACATGATATAAGGACAAATTTAACAATTTTAACCGTTTAGAACATATAATTTTCACGCCTAGGTATCTAATATGCAAAATTATTCACCCCTGTATTGTGTGACTAGATTACACTTTACAAGTACTTAAATGTTTTTCATGCCTATGTGCGACATGTTTGAAAAGTCACCTGATAATTGAAATTGATGTAATTATTAGAGTAGTAAACAGTCTAGTAATTACTCTATTCGTTTGTGATAGTATAATTACACGGTAATTACACTTTGATTGAAAGGAAACTTACATCAATATACTATAATAAAAGAAATTTACCATTTATAGCAATAACATTTTTTTTCACTTGATCACTTTTAATTCATTTATAATACAAGTTTAAAACATATTACAAAGAATAATTTATTATTCACATATAATTCAAGTTTTAATGATGGATAATACATTTATTACACATTTTAATACACTTATAATATAATGTGTCAAATTTTTACCAAACAAAAATAATATATTTCAAAAAAACAAATATAATACATATATTGCTACATAATTCGCTTTTAAACATATTGCAGATTTAACATAGCATTGCTATAAATGGTACTAAATAAAAAATATCGCTAAAATCAGTAATTATTTATTAAAATGTATAATTTCATGTAATTTATCCTTGATTGAACAAGTGTAAATCATAAGGTTATATTCAATTTTGAAAATAAAAATTAACTATTTAAAATTAAAATTTTATATTAGATAAATAAGTGTCTTTCTAAATGATATTAAATTAAAAATTTAAGATATATATAGTCTTTTGAAAATATATTAACAAATAAACATATGTCATTAACTATGTTATAAAAAATTTATATTTTTCAATTTAATATATTTTAATTAAATTAATCATAAAAACTAAAGATACAGAATTTCTATAAATATCATAAAATGCATGTTTGACAAAAAATAATTAATACTATCAATATAATGTCATAAAATTAAAAAATATTTGACAAAAAAATAAATTTTCAAATCTAACTTAAAAAATATTGCAATGTAAAATATCAAGTCAATACTCATAAAATAAATGAAACTAATAATATAACATAAGCTCTACATTCAAAACAAAAAATTTAACATAACATACATAAGTTGATTTAAAAGAAACGAAAAATGTAAGTCCATAACTTTATTCAAAAATGAACTTTAATTTAAAAACAAGTAAAATTATCCGCGCTTCGCGCCGTAATTTAATATCACGAAGTTTATAAATATAACTTTACACTATTTATAAAAAATCAAAACTAAAACAGTATATTATGTTACATACAAACCTACGTAGTAACAAACATTAATAATATAAAGAAAAATGAAAATTATTACATCTTATCATTAAACATAAATAATGGTATCTGTGAGACACTTAACAGGAGCAAAGTATACAATTATTTAACTGTGAAAAAAAGAAGAAGAGGAAGAAGAAAAAGGAGCAGGTTCAGAATTATTAGTCATTCAAACTGAAACACTATATTGTATTAAATACAAGATTACATAGTAATAAATATAAAAATGTAAAGGAGAATGAAAATTATTAGATCTTATCATTCATTATTTATTAATAACATAAGCATAAAGTAATGATTGTAAAAATACATACCAGGATCTGTAACATAAGCAATGGTGTCAGCGAGTCACTCAATGGAAGCAACGTACACGAATATTTAATTGTGAAGAAAAAGAGATTTAAAATTTTCGTTGTTTTAAAATGAGAGAAAATCCTTCCATTTATAGAAAACATAGGGTAGTGTGAACAAATGTTTATTGTGCATTATCGAACATGTTGCAACTATTTAGAAAAGTCACAATTTTTCATAAAAGTTGCAACTTTTCATAGAAGTCACAACTTTTCATAAAAATCACAACTTTTCATAAAAGTCGCAACTCTCTTCACTAAATTCGCAACTTTCATAAAAGTCACAACTTGTCATGAAAGGGAAAGCTAGTTTTGAAAATTTAAAGAGAGAATTCTGATCTGTAGTGGCGTCACATAGGCGGACCTAATAACTTTTCATATATATAATTAGAATACTAATAAAGTTATATTAATGATTTTTTTAAATAATACAAAAAATTATATAAAATCACATGAAGAAAAGATTGATATTAAGAAGGAAATGAAATATAAATAATATAAAAAATATATTTTTAGAGAATATTAGAATAATCAAATATTAAAAATACATTAAAATGAAAAAATAAAAATAGAACTAGAAGATATTAAAAAAATAATCAACTTGTAAATATCAACAATTCACAACCTCCCTAGTGCTGGCAATTTAAGCTCATTTTTCAATTACCCGCTCAAATAGCCCTTCAAATATGGGTTGAAAGAGTAATTTTAAATATGGGTAATATTTGGGATTATACCCATATTTTACCCATTAAAATATGGATATATTATGTGTAAACTACGGGTCAAATATGGGTATTGCAAGTTTTCTTCAAATTTTCAAAAAACCTTCTGTTACCAAGTTTTAGAAGCGATTTTTCAAAACTTTCATATATGGGTCCCTATTAATATTTCAACTCTCGACCTCCACCACACGCTTCCAAAAAAAAATTAAAGTTTATTTTTAAAAAACATTTTGAACTTCAAAATTTTATTTTTTCACCCCTACCCTCGATCCCCCCCCCCCTAAACCCACCCCAACACTAGCCCCCTCACCCCCCACCCCCCAAAAAACAAAAATTTAAATTTATTTCTAAAAAAATGTTTTCAACTTCAAATATTTATTTTTTCACCCTACCCTGGACCAACCCCCACCCTTCAAAAATATTAAGTTTGTTTAAACAAAATTTTTAACTTCAAAATTTTTTCACCCTACCCCCCCCCCGCTAGCCCCTATCACCCCCCCCCCCCCGAAATTTTTTTAATTTTTTTTTTACTTTTATAATAAAATAAAACTAAATGAAACATTTTCAACAGATTTCATCTAAAAAAAAAAGACTAAAATATTTTCTCCATATTGAATTCTTAAGTAAAGAACTATTTATTCATGAAATATGGATAAAATATGAGTAAACTAGTATTTTACCAACCCATTTTTACCCATATCAAATATGGGCGTGTTAAATGATTACCCATTTTATGTTTACCCATTTTCAACCCGCCCATATTTGACCCAACCCGCCCATTTACCACCTCTAATCCCATGTAATTACATGGTCAACCAACCAGGACGTAGACTCAATTACACCAAATCCAGTTATCAGCATGACTTTCCAAATAGGCCCATATGTCCTACTTCCATAATTATTCAAATCATAGTGTGGATATTTTACCATTCTCAATAAAAGATTATTCAATACATGATACAAAGGCTCTTAGGGGGCTTGTATTTGTTACATAATTACAATGATTTTACTTTACGTAGATAGTACAATCATGTGGTAATTGAAGATGTACATGAGTTGTCCAAATCACAAAATAAGAAAAAATGTACAACATGCAAGCCTTTCACCCAAAGAAAGAAATAAAAATGGACAAAAGAAGCAGCAGCATCTGTATATATACACAGCTCATTTATCCTTTCTGCAGCTTCCGTAGGTGCTCAAACTCTTTCAGTTGTGTCTTTAGAAGTGTATGTTCCTGCTGCATTTTGCCAAGCAGTGTTTCGACCATAAACATCTCATCTTTTAGATGATTAATCTTTTTATCCAGAAAACCTAGTATATCAACACCCGTCTCTCCTAGTCGATACATGCTACTTGCAGAGTCCCCTTGAGATATCACTTGGACGTGCTGTGGTCTACCTAATAACACGAGTATGCTCATCTGCGACAAAGTTTGATGAGACAAAAAGACTAATCAGCAAATTTATTTTTCATTATCTTGACTGCACAATCAAGGGCTCAATTTATTGCAGATCCATCATATGCTGAAACCCATTAACTCATAACAGAAAAAACAAATCAAGTAGAAAATCAATGTAACAAAGAAGTTAGAGCAATGACCAAAATTGACATACTGTAACAAAGAAGTTAGAGCAATGACCAAAATTGACATACTGAAACAAAAGCCAGACTGGGCTTGAAGCTCTTGAGACTAGTTTTTGACCTGTTTCCAAGAAGGCATAATGAAAAGGGAAATGCATATAAACACAACGCAACCAAGCATATATACTAGAAATAACCTTGGTCATTCCCTTCAAAGTGGGCCCTTAACTTACTTTTGAAAACTAAAGTTGTTACACTCCTGTAAGGCTGTAACATTCAGCTTATTACACTCCCTTTACTCGTCTCAATTTATTGACCAAGTTTCTACCTTCATTTGTCAAAACAATAATTTCAAACTTTAATATGTTTAACTTTTTTCCCCTTCACTTCAAATAACAACTACACACTGGCACATAGACCTTACCCCTACCTCAGAGATAGAGAGGTTGTTTCCGATAGACCCTCTGCTCAGGGAAAAACAGTCCAAAGCAATCCAGAAAAAGAAGTAACCAAAGTGCAAGTAACATCTCAATAAAAGCTACTTTATTTTATTTTATTTTTTATGATGTAGGTGTTAGGGCTAGCTTACGCACACCTCAATTAGTTCACCAAGTACGTGTAACCTCCACCCATCATAGATACTGGGAAAAGTTATCCCCCAATGCTAAGGCAAATGCAGAAAATCAGTGTTTTGGGCCTCCATCAGAATTTGAACCCGAGATTTCATTGTCCTCATCCCACTTCATTGAACACTAGGTCATATACTTTGGGTCACCAAAAAACTAAGTTGCTCGGACTCTCCAAAAATGTTGCCGCACCCGTGTCGGATCCTTAAGAAATGCACTACTTTTGAAGGATCCGACACACACCCGATGACATCTTTGAAGATTCGAGCAACATAGCCCAAAAATGCTACTTTACATTATTTCAAAAATTAATTTGGTTTACCATTTTACACTTCCTCACAATTCAAATTATTTTAACTCCTTTACAAGACCAATATAATTATCTGTTAAAACCTCGAAAGTCAACCCATATCAATTAAAATGGTAAGGACGGGGTGTCTGCATTGCTATCTTAAACATTGAAAGGTGAATTCCACTGAGCCAAGACTAGTTTACAGAGAGTATCTGATGCTAAACAGAAAAGCAAGAAAAAGAATGAGACCAAAAATAAGCTTCGAGAGTTCAGTTATTTTTAACACTAACAACAACTAATATCACATGAGGAACAATCTGTGGTAACAATTCCGTTAAAACATAGTTCAGATAGAGGGTGCAAATTGAGAAACATACCTGCATTAGAATCAGTATCACAGCAATGGTGATCACTATAAGAATGGAAACATGGCTCTGAGATTTCAAAGACGCTGAACACTTGAGCATGAAGTCTCTACAGAAGGAAGTTATGGACACAGTACTGCTATCTGCAGCTTGCTGGTTGAGCGGCGGTATTTGTGACCTGATTTCCTTACTTGTCTCAACTAAGTTCTCTACATGTTCATAACTTTCTTTTGGCTGAGCACTTGTTACCACATTAGCAGCTAGACCATCAGCTGACAGAATAATTTAATCAGATAACATGAGCTTGAAACCAAAGAACGTATAGCCCAACATATAAGATAGCCAAAGGTGTGATACAAGAGGTTTCCAGAAGCACTACCTTTTTCCTTCTCTAACTTCTTTTGCTTCAACAGTTCACGCGCCTGAAATAAAAACCTACGTTAATCTTTTAATCTGCTTTAAAGATCCTGCAAACTGAAAATAGAAGAAATTGTAGAGGAAGAAGAATATACAAGGGCAATCCATGTGACATACAAGGCTCGACACTCATCAACTGTAGACTGCACTATCTTCCCTGCAGAGATTCCCAAGCAATTAGCAGCAACACAAAAGTTCTCGTAAGGTGAACATCATAAATTACCTTTTCTCTATAACTGCTTAAGCAGCCAAACTAACAAGGATACACAGCAACCAGTATTATCAAAGGCAAAAAGCGCAAAAAAGCTCTAAGGTCTGTTGGGGCTTTAAGCGCAAATAAAGCGTGGGCTTTAATGAGAAAAGGAGCAAAGGTAGAAAAAAATACAAATATAAATGTTTAGTCCAAGACTAATAATTATAAACATGAATGACAAATATATGACCAAAGAAATGGAAGCTTTTATGATAAAATGAAATTTCAATTGTTTAGTGTCACTTCTTCAGAAGAGGCTCGTTGGCAAGGAAAATTTTGCCTTAGAACCTTGATGGCGACACTGAAGCGCACATAAGGCGAGGTGAAGCGCTCAACACGTTCTGAGCCTCGCTTTAGGGCTTAAGTGCGCCTTTGACTACACTGCAGCTAGCTACCCACGATATGTGCAAGATACAATACCTACCCCCTCCACACCCTTATTTTTTCGCTCCCGTAACAATTTTTAACTCTTCAATGGGGTCGCGAAATGGAGAGTCGGGGTTTACATTTCAAGTGCCAAAGATCAGAAACTGACACTCGTCCATTAAGCATGAAAACTTATCAGCTGTTGATATCAATGAAGTGTCTTATCCAGAAGTGTTCAGACAAAAGGTTCAGTAATCAATATCATTGTGTCAACTGGAGTGAAAATCTCCCACATACAGTATGCAGACGATACGCTTATATTATGTGTGACCGAGGAGTTCCGCAATTGAAATATCTTAGGGATGATCCTACTACTTTTTTAAATGATTTCTGGTCTTGAGATAAATCTGGGGAAAAGCTCTCTGTTCACAGTAAATGGGGCGCAAAACATACCTAGATTAGGAAATGTTTTGGGTTGTCAGATTGGCGAACTACCCACAGAATATCTGGAAATGCCTGCAATTGGCGGCTAGGTATAAGGAGAAACATGTGTGGAAAGAGATTGAGAGAGATGTGAAGAGAGACTTTCTATGTGGAAAAGACAATACTCATCTCTTGGGTGTAGGGTGGTGCTTATCAATAGTGTTTTGGATTCTCTAACTACATGTCTTATGTCCTTATTTCCTTTGCCACTCGGTGAGAGAAACTGATTGGATAGAGTTGGGAGGAGTTTCTTGTGGGGGTGGTAATAAAGATAAGGGATCTATTATTTTGATGAAGTGGGACAATGTGATTCTTGAAAGAAGATCTCGCCATCAGAAACTTGAAGGTCCATAACAATAGCTTATTGATGAAATGACAATGGAGATATGGAAAAGAAAATGAGAGCTAGTGGAGAAGGGTCATATCTGATAAATATGGAGGACAAAGCATCCGGTTCACTGGTCCTATTTAACTATTCTCATGGTTTAGGCCTTTGGAAGCATATATCTAGCTTATGGTCTGATTTTGTTGTAAACACAAAGATCAAGTTTCGTAATGGTAAACACACTAGATTTTGGCAAGACGCTTGAATAGGACACGCCCCCTTAATGACTCAGTATCAAGTATTAAGATATCGACAGGCTCCTTCGAATGCAGGTAGTTTAGTCTCAGATTCTTGGAATGGAAATAATTAGTGCTTAGAGCTTTGCAGAAGTTGTTTTGATTAGGAAGCTCTGAGAACAGCTCTACCAGAAATTGTTATGATTGGGAAGTTCCAAGAACAGCTCTACTATTGCATGATCTGGAGAGGGTACCATTGAATGAAGAAGTATCTGACACTATACTATGGATGACACAGAACACTGGACACTTCTCAGTTTATTCCTGTTGCAAGGCTCTTAACAGTGAAGGGGTCCAGAAGCACAGTTTGGCTTTGGAAGCAATTATAGAAGTTAAAACTGCCCTATAAAGTCAGCTATTTTTTTCACTAGCCTCACATGATGCTTGTCTCACTCGAGCAAGCCTGCAAAGGAAAGGACTATATATTTGCCTCAGATGTTTTTTGTGTAGCAGTGCAGAGGAAAGCACAGTTTGGCTTTGGAAGCAATTATAGAAGTTGAAACTGCCATATAAAGGCAGCTATTTTTTGTCGCTAGCCTCACATAATGCTTGTCTCACTCGATCAAACCTCCAAAGGAAAGGACTATATATTTGCCGCAGATGTTTTTTGTGTAACAGTGCAGAGGAAAGCAGCAGTTGTCTTTTTATACAGTGCCTGCGTCAAGGCTGATTTGGGCATGTTCTCAATCTATTTAGAGTTCATTTTGTAGTGGCATTCACTATGAATGATCTTTTGACAAGCTGGGGGGTTGAAGGATTATAGAAGTCGGTGCAAAAAGTATGTCAGACACTGCCAAAATGTCTCTGCTTGGTTATATGAAGGATGCTTCCTCGAACGGAAAATGAAGACTGTTCCAAAGATTACATCCAATTGCTTATGGCTTATGGCCTTTTGGTGTAATTTACAAGATGCAAAAATGTTAAAGATGAAAATTACATGTTGAGTTCATAGATTCACTACAGGAATAGGAGCTCATTCCAGAGAAACCTTCTTTTAGTTTTGGTACAGAAGGGTTGCAAATTATCCTGGCACTAGCTTAGTCCCAGGCTTCCATAATACTGTGATATAACACACCATCTTACCTGTTCTAAAAAAAGTTAATTCATATTTTAACTTTCTGAATTACAACCTGTTGGACACGAAAGTATAGTAAAATGCACATCAAACCCACAACATTTCCAGAAATTACTGTCGTATCTCACCCTGCTCAAATTTTGATATGTCAATACTCATTAGCCAAAACTGCTATACATGTCATGTCGTTAGGTGAAAAACTTCTTGCTGCATTTTCCATCATTACATGTCAGGCCATGTGATGAAACATTATCTGTTTTTCCATCATGTCAATAGTTTGAGGGCATGGGAACACACTTTAAAGAGCCTAACCCAACACAAATTTCTATAATATCATAGATCATCATAGATCCTAATGAGGAATCTTTAGATTAGCCCACTTTGAACTCCAACTTGGGCAACAAAAAGTATAGCTTTGATCCTCATAATAACCCTTGCCAACAGATAATTCCTTCTTGAAGGACATACACTGGATGATAAGAAGATGAAACATAATCTGATAGAACACAACTAAGGCTGAAGGAAGATAGCCAGCAAACAGCTGTATCCTGCTCAGGGTCTTACAAATCAATATCAGAAATAAAGGAAATTTCCCATGCTTCATCTATCGAAGTTTTTCATCTTGACATAAGACAACGGTCCAACCCCTATTTCTGTTTTTTATTTTGTTGTTGTCTTTGAGGGGGAGGGAGGGCGGGGGGTCAGGCGTTGACCCCTACACGGATATTGGCATCCAATACAGGAAGGGGGTTATCGTAAGACCTTACCTCCGCAAAATCTACATGGTGGTTGGTCATTCCCAACCATTTTTATCGGCCCTTACCTTGCTTGTGGTATGTGTTATACAAATCGTGATGAAAAGGTTGGATTCCTTAAGAATGAACTTCTTTTGGGAGGGAAACAGTGAGAAGAATAAAATACACTTTGTCAATTGGGAGTCTAGTAACCAGCAAGAAGAATGGAGGTGCTGGAATTAAGAATATGAAGATTCAAAATCAGGAGTTTAATGATGAAGTGGATATGGAACTTCAACTCAGATGACCAGCCATTACGGAAGAAGGTAATCAGGGAGAAATATGGTTTGGATGGAACATGGACTACCAAAGTGAGCAATAGTCCATATGCAGTCGATCTCTGGAAATCCACAAGGAACTTGTGGCCCAAATTGCTAACAAAAACCATGTTCAGCATTGGTAATGGAAAAAAAGTAGATCCATGGAATGATGAGTGGATAGAACAAGGACAGATATTCCCTCAATCAACAAGAAAACTCAACAATTGAAATTGTTTGGGGTGAAATGGGGTGGAAACTTGAGTTTCAGAAGCTTTAAATAATTGGGAAATTGATAGACTAGCAAGCTTTTTTGGAACTTTACAACAGTTCAAAGGAACATCAACTGAGCCAGATTGCTTGATATGGTTAAGGAAAGCAAAACAAATTTACAGTGAAAACATCATCCATGGTATTCACAACCTCAAACAATCAGAGTGGGACTTGGCCTTGGAAGATGATCTGGAGGATTAAGATGCCCCGCAAAGTTTCATGCTTCTCTTGGTTGCTAGCTAAAAAGTTGTACTCATACAAGATAAACTTTGCTCAAGGTGTTTTCTCTGTGGTAAGGAAGCAGAAACAATCTCTCATCTCTTACCTCACTGCAGTTGTACTGACCCGTTGTGGAAGATTTTCATTTACTTGAGGGGCATTAGCTGGACTATGCCAGGAACAGCCTTCTGAGGTGCTGCAATGCTGGAACAGTGATACCATCATTCCAATCGGAAAGAGAGATGGAAAAATCGTCTCAGCTTGCATTCGGTAGACTGTGTGGGGAGAAAGAAATCAAGTTTGTTTTGAAGACAAAGCCATTAGTATAAAGAAACTAAAGATGAAATGTTTAGGGCTTTTCTTTTTTTGGTGTAAAAACATAGCTTAAAGGAAGAGTCGGAATCGTTTTTTGATGTACTAGATTCCTTATGAGAAGATTAAGGACTAGGAGCTCATTTTTCTGCCCATCTGGATGTAAATATGGGGGGACTACACACGTTTGTGTAGTTTGTTATTAATATAAAAAACTGTTACCTGTTCAAAAAAATAATTGTGATGCTACTATGTGTTTTTTCAATTGAGATGCTCCCAAGTTGTGAGATAATTCCTCTACTTTATAAGATAAACTCTTGGAAATCACTTACTAAAAAAGATATACCAAACACAACTAAGGTTCAATTGAAGGAAGGGCACTAGTAAATGGTTATATATATTTGCTCAACATTTCACACTCAAAATCAGACGACCAACAAATAAAATCTGAAGGATAAGTCCTATGTACCATCTATGGAACAACATTTTAACTAATCTATCAACATAAGTGTACTAAGCACATGAAATCATTTGACTAATCTATCAAGCACTGACAAACAGGCAATGTGTGTCTTGTTTATCCAGCTTCATCAAATTTGACTATGACAAGAAGAATCCAAAGTGAAAGGGAACCACATTTTGTTCTTCTAGAAAACAAAGAACCAGATCCCAATATCAAGTTAAATAATATGCCTGCTAAAGCACAGGTTAATACAAGCCGACCAAAAGAAGCAATCACAGATTACCAGATCCTAGACACATCTAGATAAGGAGAGCCCAGGATATGGGAAAAACGTCCTTTGGGATCGTAATGGTCTCTGAAATAATTTGGAATGTGCGACAATCAAGCATTTCTTTCCAACTTCCACATTGACACAATACAATGTCTCACACTCGTAGGTCATTTCTTTCCAATTTCCACATTGACAAAATACAATGTCTCGCGCACTCGTATCCCGTAGGTGGCCTTGAGTGCAGTTGCTTTTAGTTTATGATACCAGTAGTTCTTGTTTTCTACTACTTCTCTCTATTTACTGATTGATATATCATCATCCTCTCATGCTCCAACCAAAATTTTCTTATGAGCTAAATAATAAATCAATAAAGAGATATAAAGAAGAAGCCATTTGAATAGAGAGGCCTATAAGCATATAAAAGAAGCATTCGATTTAATTTATCACCAAAAGCTCGAGTTTTTTGAAGATGAGGAGAAGGCAAGATGTTTTCATGAAACCAATAACTTATTGATGAGTTGGAGAAAAACCCTTCATAGGAGGAGGGGGGGGATAATAAAAGCATGATAGCCAAGCCCAGAATTCAGTGCCTCCTAACATTGCAGCAAGATTTGATCACACCTGCTCTTTCTTTTTGTATACTACAGAAGTTAAACTTCAAAAGGTACATGAGGAATAAAATATAACACCTGCTGTTTCTTTTGGAAACTACAGAACTAAAACTTAAAGAAGGTATATGAGGAATAAAATAAGGATGTGCACCTCTAAATATAGTTTTCTTTGTAAATACCAGATTTAGGTACACCTTCATACTGCAGCCTCCTTCGGGTCCATCCCCATCCCTTTCTACATCCCAAAAGGCCTAATGTAAAAGACAGAGATTATGAGCAACAAAGAATAAATAAGAAAATTTGGACATAACACACACACACCCTTCCTATAACAAAAGGAATCCTAAAGCATAAACATATTCAAAATAATTGTGGTCAAAAGAAGACATTGTTTGACAGTCTACAATACTTCTAGAAAATATAATGGGCAGACAGAGCACTGAGAATTACAGTTAGCGTAGGAAGCAGAATAGGCTTCGATGTGAAATACACACCAATTACGCAGATCTGTAGACTCAATAATGTTATCAAGAATAAATGCTCAGCGGAAAAGTATCTGCTCTTCTTCGCTCATAGATATTTTCTTCTCGTGGTTATATCCTTACTATTATATTCATATTCAAGCATCATATAAGAATCGGCAATTCTGTAAAAATAGCTGGTTATTCAAATAGAATTAATTTTGATAAGATTCAGTTAGATTTTCAATGAACTGACAAACTACAGTTACTGTACCAGGGATATTTTCTTTTTGATGAAAGTTGTTAATAATCTGACTGTCCCAGGGATATATTCCCTCTAAAAAATCTTGCACGGCGATCTAGTCACTTGACTCAACCTTCCACTTACAGTTTTTCATTTGGGACTTTAAATTAAATTGAAGAACAAAGCAATGTACATGCATACTGATTACGAGACAATACTCCCAACTGTGTTTTAATCCAACACAAAAGGAACTTACGAGTACCCAAATCTCATCCTGCAGCACGATACAACACTAATTGCCGTAGTGGACAAGTAGACATGGCCATTATGTAGCCAATGAAAGTTCCAAGGGACAAGGAAACACTTGGAAGATGCTAATACATTATTATCATGCTGTTGACATCCCCGAGGACCCCAACTGTTGATCTATGTTTAAGGCTCTTCAACAATCCAGCAAAAACCATCTGGTGCAACTGTGGCACTTTGACACATCCCGCATTCAGACTGTGCAACCAAGGATTAGATAATATTTGCTTGGAACTTTCCAGGTATGCTTATGGACAATATGCTCACTTTGGCGCCAAGTGAGAAGGCCTTGACACTTATGCCACACACATGTCTTGCTACGCCTCACACATACCGACATGTGCATGCCTTTCACTTGCCTTGATGCCAGCATTGCCTTCTTTTGCTTGATAATATCAAAAGGCTGTCTTGCCTTCCACAGGCACCTTGGTGCAGCCGCACTGCCCAAGTGTCAGCAAGAGCACTTAGCCCAAGACAACACTCACATTGCGCACTCATGCAATTGCTTCCAAATCCTACCGAGTCAAATGTCAAGTGGCAATTAGACACTCTTGCACAGCTATTCCATGTTTGAGGCTCTCGTCTAGGGGCCTAGCTCTACCTTGGTTCTTTAAATTTTAAACTATAGCTCTGTAGGCTAAGCCCCTTTTAGATATTAGAAAGGAACAGAACAAAGAGGAGTGCTCCGCTCCTAAAGAGAAGGAACGGAAAGAGCAGGTGGCATCTCTCGTCGTCTTCACGGAATTTCTTCATCTGAATGAGCGAAAAAAGTGGGCCGAACTCTCTTTGTTTTGGGACCGGAAAGGTAAATTACCCTTATGGGTCAAACTTAAAATAAAAATCCTTTCAATAATTTATCAAGGAAAGTTGCATTTTAGTCCTAAGCAAAACAGAATGGTGCGGACAACCAACAGCCATCACGCTTGTCACCTCCTCACATTATTCCATCCCCTGTCCTCCCCGAGACAGAGAAATAAAATAAATGAAGTGAGAGAACAGCAACAACTCAAACTGTCCTTCCCATCAACAAATCAACCTCCAACCTGCCTCCAAAAAAAAAACGATAGCCAATTTTTGGCCCTTCAAGGTATGAGAGTCTTATAGCTGGGAGGACGAACCACTAGTGCTTGAATTGTATGTACAAAATACCGGGGTCATTTTAGATGAAATAAGATATAGTCATTGATATATGGCAACTGGAAGGTCCCAAATTACAAAAGAAAAAGGCAGTGGCCTTTTGAAGCAAAAAAAAAAACTGTTAGCCTCTTACAGAAAAGCTATACTAGTAGTAGTCTAGTACCATGGAGCTAACTAAGTTCCAAAAAATGTCCATGCTATTATAACAGGAGTAAGAAAATTCCAGCTTAGACAAAACAACTACGCATCAAGCTTTCAGGGCTTGAGTTGGAATTGACATCCCATCAAAACACCTGTGGTTTCTTTCATTCAACACAGTCCAAAAGATGACTAAAGGAATCATTTCCCAGACCTTCTTGATGGTTTTCTCAACTCTCCCAAAATAAAGCTAGTGTAAAGCTTCCTTGATGATCTGAGGAGGAAGGAATCCAGATTTCAGAAGTAAGAGGGCAGTGAAGAAGTAAGTGATGACAATCTCTAGGCTTTGATGGCACAAATAACATCTGATAACTAGAGCAATTTTCCTTTTACAAAGATTGTCTTGAGCTAAAACTGCTTCCCTAAGAGCTGTACAGGTAAGCAAGAGACTTTGAGTGGCATTTTGGTTCTCCAGATATTTTCCAGGGACTTTCTTCAAGAACACCATTTTGAGAACACAAAACATCCTAACCTTATTTGACTGTGAACTTCCCCTACTTTGAGCTTCCCCATAAGAGCTTATCATGTTCCTGATCTGTGAATGTGAAAATATACAAAGTGGCTAGAAGAGTTATCAGAAGAATGATCTCCCTGTCATTTAGGTTCCTTCCTAATAAAGGTCTCTATATGTTTTCCTCTCTATTTTGAGCCACAGATGAATCCTGGTTGCTGGCAATAAGTAATAAGCCAAAATAAGAGTCCTCAAGTGTTAGTTTTCAGTCCACCTATCTCCCCAGAATTTCACATTCAAACCATTGTCAACTTTAACGGATATGTTCTGATATAGGGCTTGATGGAAGCTGTTGATATGTTTCCAGTGGCCAACACCACAAGGATATGTGCTATCCCTTTGGACTTCAATGATTCTAAGCTCCAAATTTGGCAATAATGATCTTTTTATAGTAACTAGCATCTATCTGGTTGTCCAAACCATTTCATTAGCAAGCTTTCATTATGTAGTACAAGATTTACGATGCCAAATCCTCCAGCAACTTTTGGTTGAGGGACAATGGGCATTTGCGAGTCTCGCTGTTGCTTTCCCATTAAATTCTCCTCCTTAAACAGTTAAGTTGTTTTAAGACAGAAGATGGCATAGAGTATAATGACATAATGTAAGCATAGGATACTATCTAGCACACTACTTATCAAAGTCAGGCTCCACCCCCACCCCACCAACCCAATGTATAGCAATTTGCCATATTGCAAGCCATTTTTTCCACTCTTTCTGTCACTCCATTCCAGATTACAGTGGATCTGAATGTTGCACCCAAAAGGCAGCCCAAGGTATGTAGTGGGTAAGACACCAATTCTGCAGCTTAGAGCTTATGCTAATATCTCCAAATTCTGAACCTCATTGACGGGATAGCTAGTAATCTTGAGCATGATAATGTGCAGGCCTGTTAAAGCTTCATAAAGGAGTAGAATGAGGTTGAGATTTATAACCTGAGACTGCTCAGCTTCACAGGATATCGGTGATCATCTGCATATAGTTGATTGAGTCAACTGGATTACTGCCACCTGAAAACCTTTAACCCACACCTTTTATCCACTGAAGCTCCTTTGCTTTACTTAGCATTTGCATGAGACCTTCCATTGCCCCTTAAAGCTTCTATTAACAGAACAGAGTATTTCACATTTGAAATACAAAATTCTATCCACCTAGTTCCAAATCCCATTTGTCTTAGGATTTTTAGGAAGGGCCAACTCAAGTGGTCAAAGGCCTTTTCAATGTCTAATTTGCATAGTAGACCTAGTTCACCACTTCTGATTCTCCAATCCAAAACCTTATTAGCAATCAAGGATGCATTTGTGATTTGTTTGTTCTCAAGAAAAGCACTTTGTTGTTCTGATATCAGTTTGCCAATGACTCCCTTCAGTCTCTCTGCTAGTGCTTAGGCCACAATCTTGTGCACACTTCCTATTAGACTAATAGGTCTATAATCCCTAAGATTTATCACCCTCTTCCTTTTAGGGATGAGAGCAATAAATGGAAGTGATTGATAGCCCCCATTAATTTTTTTTTAGTAGTTTAGACACTTAATCAAGTAGCAGGTAACACTTAAATACAATTGTTAGATCTTCACAATACGACCACTAAGTCGATATATCCAAATAAGGTTGAATGTAGTCCAAAAGAAACAAAGCAAAATCGAAGGAGCATTTGTTATGGAACACAAAATTACAGTGAAAAGCCACCAAGGTGAGACGGGGGGAGAGAGGAAATGGGAAATACCAAAAAGCCCTAAATCTAGTGGATCCTTGAAAAAGAATTAGATTAAGCACTGAAGACCATCAAACGTTTACACAAGTTTATTTTCGCCAAATCTAGCCCCGTATCCCAGACAAATGACCCCTTAGGCTGGTGTGCAATGGAGTGACTGATGATTACAGAAGTGTAGCAATGGTCATTTGCGAACATGATAGCAATGTGTGAAGGAAAAAACAGTGGCATAGTTGGAAGAAAAAATAAAGAGGGGGGGGGGGGGGGGGGGGGGGAGGTTCTTTCTTTGCTTTCACAGTCAACGTCTACCTTTTACGTTTCCATCTATGAGGTATTTCCTTGTAACCAATATCTGTAAATCAGTCATCTAGCATGAATTGGAACCACCCTAACGATAAGAGGCAAGTGCAGTTTTGAAATAAATTCTAATCAAAAACCAGAAGTAGATAACCGCAGGGAGTACTATTTCTAACGAGAAATCAGACCCTTAGGAAAAGTAAAACTCATACCTCCACTCGAAAATAGTCTGCAAAAGGAACACCACTGATTTCTTGTGATGACTCAATCACCAGGTGACTGAAATCAAAGTAGCATATTAAAATAACAACATTACATATCAATAGCAAATCACACACTAAAACCTGTGCATTTCTAAATGATAGGGAAAACAGAAGAGAGTCTAAAAGATCAAACTATCTAAGACATATGCAGGCATGGGACATTTCTTCAGGAAAAAAATAGATCAATTATGTGTCTAAAGAATTTACCAACTTGCAACTAAAAAGATTTTCTCATTACAGTAGTGAAATGAAATAGATTTTCTTCTCTCTTGAAGCCATGCAAGGAGAGGGGGATTTAAGAGGAGGATAGAGGCCTGGATACATGCCATTTCCTTATAGATTCAACTCTTTTTATGGACCAAACGGCATTGTTCCGAAGGTTACTTGATTCATTGGGATATCCTAGTGAATTTTAAAAATCAATGAATTTCAATCAACTGTTTATACCAAAAAAAGATAAGAATCAATCAACTATGTTTCAATCCAAAGTCCAAACAAATTAGTATCATTTTATTCTTACTTTATTCAGGTCCATTTCATTCCAATGCCAAATAATTTGTCTTCTAAACCAAATTAAAGGTTCTTTAACAGGAACAAGAATACCAGCTTCCAATCAGCATCATGAGAAATTCTGGGGTATGTTGACGAATTCCAAAGAATTTTAGGTATCAGATTCTACAACATTAAGACAGGTATGTATAAGGAGGCCTTTGGTATCCTCTTTCATCTTTTTTGCACATGTAGCACTCATTTATACGTAGTTTGATGCATAAAATCCAACGCACATTAAGTTTCTTTGTTAAATTTTATCATCACTCAACCCAAAAAATCAAAACATCTCCTCTTCTGAACCTCTTTTTGCGAATCATCTCTTCTAAAAAGGAATTCTGAGCCAAAAAGCTAGTACATGGCTACAGCCTACATGCTTTTGTCAATAAATCACTACTACATTCATCTATTTCTTTCTCTCATCATTTAACTTAGACCTAAACAATATTCTCTTTCAACTTCTTTCTACTAATTAATAGCACTTTTAGGCTGCAACTTAGAGAATAATAAGTTGTTATGTGTTTTGCCCATACATCATTAACTCCTCACTATTACCATGTAAAATATAAAAAGCTATGTCGCACAAACCTAATGCTTGCCCAACCACCCATCAAACTGAAATATGGACATAAAAACACCAAGTCAGAGATCTTATCCAGACTCTGTTTCTGCCAGGAGATGGCCAGGTATGCTAACAAGAGCTGATACTAGATGTTAGACCACTGTTACCGCGTGATTGCCTAATAATTTCTGAATTAACATGATTGTTTGAAAGATGGCAGACTTGCTAATAACATGGTTGTTTGGAAGATGACAGAGCTGGCTGCTACTGGGGACACTATATTAAAGCCAACCACAAACTACTACCGTACTGTTACGCGATTTGCTAAATTTTTTGTGCCTATATGATTACCGGGTGTCTCAATCATATATTAGCTGTGAAAAAACATTAGTAATAATGTATTTGACATATGTTTTTATGTGACAAACATCTTAAATTACCAAAAAGGAAGAGTTGAAGGTTTCGTTAAGTACATGGGATGATGGACCTTTTTTTTAGCAGTTAACATATTATTATAAACAAAGTACTACACCAAAGGTGTACTTCAGTAATAATTACAAGTAGTAGTCATATGAGCAAAACCTACCACCTAAAGGCTAAACGTCATAAATAATCTAAAACACTAGGAATGTCCTCGGCCTCTTGAGGATATTCATGAATACACCAAAAGTAGTATATGGATGACAGATCTTAAAGAAGCATGTGCTTTGCAAAATGTGATCTTTTCATGGAGACAAATAGACTTAGTAATAATGTACTTTACATATGTTTTTATGTGACAAACATCTTAAATTACAAAAAAGGAAAAGTTGAAGGTTTCGTTAAGTACATGGATGATAGACCTTTTTTTTAGCAGTTAACATATTATTATAAACAAAGTACTACACCAAAGGTGTACTTCAGTAATAATTACAAGTAGTAGTCATATGAGCAAAACCTACCACCTAAACGTCATAAATAATCTAAAAAACACTAGGAATGTCCTTGGCCTCTTGAGGATATTCATGAATACACCAAAAGTAGTATATGGATGACAGATCTTAAAGAAGCATGTGCTTCGCAAAGTGTTATCTTTTTATAGAGACAAATAGACTATTGATATTGATAATACAAGATGCATATAAAAGTAAAGAATCCATAGCACACTCAATGTTAAGCTAGACAACTTCGCACAAACCAAAGCCTGTTGACTGATTAATTTATAGGTGGCTCAAACCCCTTTGACTTTTGGAGAAACTCAAACACAACCACAAAAATGATGTTATGCATAGAAGAACTCTATCATGTATTAGACACACTGGTGCATGGAGAAGCACAGAGAATTACAGCCTTGAGAAAGAACTTAAAGTGCCAGTATCGGTAGGAAAACAGATCAATGAGTTACAGTAGCAACATAGTAGAAGTTAGGACAGATCTCCTGGACAAAAAAAAGATTACCTGTTTCTGTAACGACGACACTTCTGAAACTCGTGGCAGCCACCAAATTTTGGACCTAATGAAACCTTGCATTAGTCATAAAAAAATATCTTAAATCCATTTGAGAGAGTCCATGTCATATAGAGGCATAGTCAGACCTAAATAGATTTTAATAGGATGCTGAAACGACAAATTTCGAGTGTGCCCAAATTCTTCATGAGGACGCCACTGTGTACACTTAAAATCTGAAAAACAAGACCACAAGTTAAGGTGAGAAACTGCATAATTACTCATCAGTTTATTGTGATTCATTGTTTTTAAAGCTAACTAACATAATATGTTGAAATATATCTGCTTCAGAAAAATCCATGAATGATGTCAACCTTTATCACCACATTTTCTACGGAATGACTCCTGAAAAGCAACACCGGCATCTGACATGAAGAGTTCAAAGAACTTCTCAACCGTAACCTGCACCACACAGACTAGGTTGAAATCAGTCTAATTATAGACATTACACGTCCATCACACAGAAAACTAGGGATTCAGAACAAATGAAAGATTTCGGAAAAAAGATAAAAAGTTATATCACCGGAAATTTTGCCTCCGCAACAAGTGTAAACCCTTCAGGGACTGCATGAAGGAAAAAAAAAAAAAGAAGCAAAGTTAAGCTAAATTTATTAACTGAAAACAAGGAATAAGATGGCATAAAAAAAGGAACGTTTCGCTGGTGCAGTCCAAGAAACAGTTGCTTTAAGCCTTTATACGCTTTTGGACCTAATGGATACAAAACCAAAAAGAATATTGTTTCTGGTTAAAGGTATTCATCTGCCTAATAAAACTTAAGCATTAACCTGTACTGAACTCTAAGAATAGACACCCACCCTTGAAGAAAATACCAGACAGCATCTGTGTCTAGTACTACGGAAGTGAACCTGCTCATAAGCCCTAGTAAATGTTTCTTCATTCACAAAAAAAGGAAAGTCCTAGCAGAACACTCTCACATTGTGATGAGCATGTCCAGCACCATTTTAGCAAACAGAGGCACAGAAATAGGATTAAAAAAGGGACCAAAGAGAGGGCACTATAGATTATCAAGGAAAGGGAAAAGGCAGCACCTCCCAGTTGAAGGTTCTAAATGAACAGAGAAGCTTAAAAGCCTCATTGTATTTTAGCTTTAATTCTATTTCATGTTTTAGTCTCGTCTCACTGCAGCTTCTTTGTGTTCATGAAGAAGTTAAGTGCAAGGGCAAGGCAACATGAGCACATACTTTTGTCACAGGAGAGGCAGATAATCTCGACATGTCAGTCATTTATGAATAAGCAGCATTTCTTTAAATAGCAGAAGTTATATTCATTAATTGAACGGAAAAGGCTGTTGAACACAATTGAAAAATAACAAAGCCCAAAGGACATTTGACTGACCCCTAGGTGCATCTGAATCCTCCTGCTTCAAGCTATAGGACTTTTCAGATGGTGAACAATCAGTATTTTGAACAATAACCGCTTCTTCCTCCACGTTGTCCTGCACGCTTGAAGGGTTTGATACAATTTCAAACTGACCATTGACTAATGGCTTTGAGTCTTCCTGTACCATATTGTCCTCATTCCTGGCCACATGTATGAACAGACTGAAATAACTCCAGAAAAAGGGCAGTTGATTCCTAACTTGACTCTAGATACCTTTCTAGGCATTCGACCCCTTCCGTAGCCTGCCTGAAAGTATCTGCTCCTTCTACTATTCCACTATCTAGGAAGGTTAGATCAGATTGTGGTTCCTGACATCAAAGCAAAGTTCAAAACAGTTACAACTGCAATGAGAAGACTCAGAAAAGCACATAAGGTAAGCAAAAATATTTTCATTGGATTGAAGCAGAAATTCCTCAGAAGAAATACAAGGAAAATCCTCAAACTTCTCTTTGCAAAATAAAAGAGTAATAAAAAGAAGAAACCAGGAAGTAAAATTTCCAAGTTCAGAGAACTTCTGCAGAGCCATTATGGTAAGGAAACAATCTAAGAGAGATGATGCCAATGCTCTTACAACCAACTTCAAAAAATGCCAGTGAAGCAGCAAAATGGCACATGACCCAAATATCTGAGACTTGACACGCAACTTAGCCAGAAATCAGCACCATTGCAACGAGTAAGCCAAAGGTCTTCACATCAGAACTCCAGATTATATGCACTAGGTTGTGAACTAAGGGGGACAACTATTCTTAGCACCTTAGCAAAGAAGGGTTCGGCTGAATCCCATCCATTTTACTATCAGGTATTCTCATGCAAAAATTGCAAGTCATAGTCCCATAGATAAGACTATCAAGAAAAAGCACCCCCCTCAAGCAACTGCTTAAATTTTGGTTGCATATCATGTTTCATTTCCACGGTGAAGAATATCGATAAAGAAGAAATTCTAATTACTTTCATCTGAAATTCAAACAATAACTAAAAGAAATTGAAGGAAATAAATCCAAAAGGTAACGTGGAAACATGTAATAGAGATTCAACTTGGAATATTCAATTCAACATCCTTACACTGTAACACCTCGGATTCAAAAAGGGTAGAATTGCAGCTTTTTGCAGGATCTGGTGCCAGTCCCGAAGAAGCCACCCACGGCCCGTGGACTGACACACAGTCCGTGAGTCATTTCGTGGGTGGCAGTCCAAAGGTTTTCCAAAATGTCGGTTGGTTAGTACACGGGTCGTAGGTAGGTTTCGTAGGTGAGTCCTAGACTTGGAGAAATTTTAGGAGTTGTGAGAAATATAGGGAAAAATAATATTGAATTGTTGTTGTATCTACATTATTACATGAGACCATATTTATAGACCATAGAATACAATTCTTTACCAAATAGGATACTATTTAGTAGTCCTATTCCTATTCTAATAGGATTATATAAACCTATTCCTATTTTAATAGTATTGTATAAACTATTCCTATTCTAATAGGATTGTATAAACCTATTTATATTCTAACACTCCCCCTCAAGCTAGTGCGTACAATTCATGCATCTAGCTTGTTACAAATGTAATTAACACGGGGACCGATGAGGGGCTTGGTGAGATATTTGCAGACTTCACAAAATTGACGGTCAATCTTAATGTGCTTGTCTTCTCATTAAATACTGAATTTGATGAATTTGATGCATAATGCCAGTAAATCTCAATGTGCTTAATCTTCGCATGAAATACTGAATTTGATTCATAATGTTGGTGTTGAACTTCCCAACCCAAGCTTGAGAAAAAATTGTTCTAGACCATAGAGTGATTTGTACAATCGATGACACAACACAATCGACATACAAGGCTACTAAACTCCCCCTGAGCAACGAAGTGCTCAAATCTAATATAAAGTATATGGATCATGTTGGCATCAATAGATGAGTTAATATTAAATAAAAAAGTCACCAAAATAATTATTGGAACATGCTCATATGCCGTAGTATTAGAAAAAATGGTCACAATCTAAGAAATAAAATTATATAGGTAGGGTCGGAATGATGTCACGACCCAACTAGAAAATAGAAATTATATAGGATAGTTGGAACGACCCCATTGACAAAAAAAGAGAAATAATATGGGTAGGGTCGGAATGATGGCACGACCCTAATGAAAAAGAGAAATTATATAGGTAGGATTGGAATGATGGCACAACCCTACGCAAATCAGATTTGAGGAGTCACCGGAAAAGACGAATGGAACTATGCAAATAAAATCTAAGTTACTGAAAAGACACATGATGTTATGCAACTCAGATATGAGAAAATAGTTCGGAAAAAAAAATCCACGGTACTACACAAATTCAATATGAAAAGTAGTCCGGGAGATGCACGGTGCTACGCAAATCAGATATGCAAAAAAAGGTAGTCACCGGAAAGATGGGACGGTGCTACAAAATTAAATATGAAAAAGTAATCACCGGAAAGATGGGACGGTGCTACAAAATTAAATATGGGAAAATAGTCACTAGAAAGATACACGGTGACCCAACTTTTGCTAACATAATCATTGGCCAGACGGGCGGCATATATGAGTAATAGCCGCCCGCCGACAGCTGAAGCTCTTTGATTGTTTACCAAGATCGTAGAGGCTCTGATACCATGTGAGAAATATAGGGAAAAATAATATTGAATTGTTGTTGTATCTACATTATTACATGAGACCATATTTATAGACCATAGAATACAATTCTTTACCAAATAGGATACTATTTAGTAGTCCTATTCCTATTCTAATAGGATTATATAAACCTATTCCTATTTTAATAGTATTGTATAAACTATTCCTATTCTAATAGGATTGTATAAACCTATTTATATTCTAACAGGAGTCAAAGTTGAGACCCACGACTGGGCATGTACGGCCCATAGGTGACCCACAAACTGTACATGGGTCCGTCATTGGGGGTCCAAAAATCATGGTCTTTGAACCCATCCACGGTCGATCAGGACAGTTTGTAGGTGGACCCACGAACCGTAGGTCGGGCCGTCGATGGGAGTCTGACAGGGCTTTTGGGTCTTTTCCTAATTATTCTAGTATAATACTATGTCGTTTTTCCCTCTATTAGAAGCCTATATAAACGTTTTTAACCCCCAAAGTGTTCCAAATCAATTCATTCTCTCAAATTTCAAGTCAGTTCTCCAATTCCTCCATTGAAGTCAAGCTTTTGGCATTAAGGTATGATAGTCTTCATCTATGAAACCCTTTCCTTCATAGAGTTCCTAAATTTCTCAATTTTGAAGTTAGAAATCCCCAATTAAAGTTAGGGTTTTCTTCAATGTCAAGGGTTCCTTTCAATGCTGATTTATTTGATTGTTTTATGAACTATTATGCATGAATTGAGAAAATTCCATGATTTTAAGATGAATCCCCATGAACCCATGCATACCCCATGTTTTCCAAGCTATGATGATATAATGTGGGTTTTGAACTATGAAAGATGAGTTTATGAAATTATGCATGTTTTTATGAAATTGATGTAAATGTTTTAAGGATGCTTTGAGAGTGAAATATCAATGTTGTTGTTGTGTTGTGAAAGTATTTCTCATATACATATGAATGTAAAAGGTTTTCTCACATAAAATGAATCAAAGTTAAGGAGTTATTCTAATAATGAGGCAAGCAACGATTACTCATGACCTCCCATGCTAAGACAAGTGGCGATTACGCATGTCTCATGAATGATAAAAAGGTTAAGAATAACGCAATATTCCGTGGGATTAATGCTTAGCACTGAGTGGACAAGTGGCGATTACCCATGTCCCATAAACTATGCGTCATCATAGGTTGTCTAGATAGACATTAGCTATTAGAATCACATAAGCTAGAAGATCATGTTCTTACCTTGGCATGTAAGACACCCCTTTTTGGTGTGGGGTAGACATCGAATTCCATGTTAATAGTCCACATGGTCTTACATGTCGGTTAAAGGCAAATCTCTACAAAAATGAACTAAGGTTAGTTTTAGAACTCATGAATGTTTTAAAGATGTTACCTTGCTTTGACAATGTGTTATATGACTTATGTTTTCTAACTCATTTAATTCATGTTTTAACTTGGTCATTGCATATAGCATGATTTAATATGTTTTATGTATTGCTATCATACTTGGTGCATTTTTATATTGATGCATACTCTTGCCTACATTTCTTATAAAAATGTAGGGTGCGAAGTTCCAGATGCGCATTTTCGTGGCTAGGGATCTTCTAGTGAAGCTTGAAAATTGGTGAGTTCTCATGTTCCGAGGACCAAGCCTTTATTTCGTATTGTCTTCACATTTCAAATTTTGAACTTGATGTACGAGCTACATCCCGACTCCTTTGTACTAGATGGCTTTGAGACATTGTTAGACTTCCGCTTCATTTTATTATGTTTTGAAATTGTCTTTTAAATTCTCTCAATTTTCTATTATCTCTTATGATGTATGCTAAGTGGCTTTTATAGGGCTTGTCGGGGTCTTATACGCTTACGCCTAGGGGGTCTACCTTGGGTCATGACATACACGATCCAGCTAGGATATTCAATTTTAAGATTGAAGAAACGACAATCATAATTCAATCCAAATAAGCTCGGATAGGATTAGATTTTTTAAGTTCAGTTTTGGATTAATCGGATTGGATATTTCAGATTTTCAGTTTTGACCTTTGAGCCTAAAGGCAAACCATTACAAATTAACAACCTCAATTTACCTAATACTTCGCTCATTAGAATGTATAACTCTGTACCATTAACAAGAATTGAGGTTACTCTGCCCCTCATGTCGTGTGGCACTTAAGAGGGTCGTTGGATACTTATCTATTGGACCTTTGGAAATTGGACTTATAGTATTTGGCACATATAATATGGGTAGGAATAAATATAAGGTATAAAAAATTCAAGATCCGCAAATCCGTAAAACTAAATCCAACATCCAATCCAAAATCCAAAAATTCTTAAAATAAAAAAATCCGAAGGCCAATCCATAATCCAGATAACCTAAAAAATCGGATTTTAGTTTGGATTTAGGTGGGCCTAAACTATGCCCACCCAAAGCCGCAGCATCCTTCTTTTTGAATTCATATCCCTACAAAGTTATGTTCTTCACACTCATCTTCAGAGTTGAAAGTAACAAAAACCATTACAAGGTTTTAAGTAATTGGCAAATAAATCAATGCAGGGCTACACAAGGAATAACTAATCATGATGATTATTGAGTAACCAAGATAGTGCAAATAGAGTATTCAAAAGGTGCCAGCACTAGGCAAAATGACATGGGAATGCTTCATATTGCAACATGACTATGCATTTTATAAATGGCCAAGCAATGTGAGTTACAAACACACCAGATCCGCAGACTCTTTAGCTGCACCATTGTGTTGTAGCCAACCATCATCAATAAGCTTAAAAGCTTCATCTCGGGAAAGGAAAGATGTAAAAAAGTACTGCATTAACAGAAGGCATGTCAAGACTTTGCCATGTAAGTAGTTATCTGAAAGGACGAGAACAGGCATATAGCACGGTAACATAGCATCACAGATCAAGGACATCACCTTCTTTCCTCCGGCTACTATTTCTATTGCGGTCGGGAATATGGCCGCAGCTTTAGCTCTTCGTACTGCCGTGATCTCATGAAAAGGAATTATTTTCTGGCAGATGAACATTTTAATTTAGTCTGCATCAAGGTAAAAATGAAAGAGAGGGAGAAACAATAGGACATAAGCTGACATCATGGGTCATGCAGTAAAAAATTTTAGTAAATGTCCAATGGAGCTTATTAGTCAGTCGTAGAAGCTTAACAATCATCTGCTTTATGAAGAATACATACAAATAAATCCTTTACACACATTCAGTAGGACCTCATGATGGTGTACGCTTCTATTGCCAACAATGGCAGGAACGATTTAATGCATCAAGTCCAAAATATTTCAATAGCACACAGGCACGAAGTCAACGAAAAAATTATGAAATTGATACATATTTATGGAGCCCATTTTGAAGAACAAATAAATGGGAAAATACAAAGGAAGACATAGAAAAGAGAGAGTCCCTTGTGTTCAAATATCCATCACCTTCAGGCTTCAGATCACAAGACACTAATTAAAGCACCTGCTTAGAGAGAATACTAATACAGCATCTCTCTATGAGCATTTTTGATCTCTATCTTTCCAGATGACCACCCACTAACACATGAGATGATATCATAGCGGCCCTAGCCTAAATCCTCCTCTATATCCTGTTATATCAGTCCAAACATGTGAACCAAACCTTTTTTAGTGTTACTCGGAATCTTCACTTTTTGAAGCATCCATTTCAAATGGCTAGAATATAAGTATCTTATGCAAATCCAATCGCCATATCCAGTTCTAAATTACAGATCCTACCTGTTCTTTCAACCTTGAATTACGAAGAGGCTTTCATTTGAAATTCAATCAAGAAGAGCACCACAAACGATTCCAAAAAGATAAAAACTTGCATTTTCCTTCTCACACTGGCATGAAATCTCTTTCTCGACCTCGTGATGTCTATTATATTTTGTGTTAATAACAATTCCAAAACAGTTGCATAATGGAACTAATAATCTCAGCTATATTTGTGACAAAATCGATGAACACCTTATCAGCAGTGAAATCTTACCTCTATCAACTATAGACTTTATAAAAGATCAAACTATAAAATAAATAAAAAATGAAACAACAAACCTTTGTCTCAAAGCCAAAGAGGTTGGAATAGAAGCAAATACTATGGACAAAGAGATACATATGACCCTGCAACAAAAGTACAACATTAACCAACTCACAACAGCTTGTAAACCAAATTAGAAAGAAAGAAAGAAATATGTTACATATAAGAAATATGATTGTGGTTCAAGAAGCAACAAGTTCAACTATAGCTTAGACTATTTCTCCTAATGTGTGTGGGATATAAAATGTCATACAGTTTAAGGTTACCTGAAGTAGAAAATTCTCTTGCAGCGCACAATTAAAATCTTGAACCAGGACCTGTGAAGAATTTATAAGGAAGATCAGACACAACTGTATGGGATTGAGGTGTGGTGGTTGTATCAGAACATAAACATAAAATATCTGTTAGCATGTAGATCTGAAAGCTTATTCAGTCACATGAAAGAAGATCCAGAAGTATATTCTTTATACAGATGAGACAGATGCACAACAAATGAACTTGATAAATTGACACATATGGGGTGCACATACAAGTATAACTTTGACACATGAAAGCTAAGTACTTCTTTTAGCAAACAGTTCAAGATAACTTTTCCCCAGTAAGCACTAGGACCACATTTACTTGACTCAACAACCTACTATTTTCTTAAGCATGAGGAACATCTCAAACAGAAACATATCCTGTTTATGACTCAACCCGGAATAAGTTCTCGGTCATATGAATCTTTTATATCCATTCAGTTCTAGAGGTCTGATCATAGTTAGAATAATCCAACATTAATATACACTGGCATCAACCTAGCAAAACCTTCCTCCTCCATTCCAAATTTAGACCAAATATGTTGGCAATAACCTGAGAGGTTTATTTTCCATAACCACCAAAAAAGGAATACCTGAATCCAGATTCTAGTCAAGAATTCTTGATCTCTCTTAGTATCTCTCTCAATTCGAAAATCCAGGATCCTGATGCATATAGGTACAAATGGTCCAATGGGAGCAAGAACCTATGATTAGCTTTTCGGTAAATTTCCAAATGAATACTAGTTTTTTAGACTTACAGAAGTATGCCCCAAACAAGAATTGGTAATTAGAAATACCAATACTTCTAAAGACATAAAAATACCAAGTAAACAAGGACAAATGTATCCTCAGTGAATCACACTACAGCATAATAACCATAAAGTAGCCTACAGCAATTTGATACATACCCATAAAATAAACTACAACAATTTGATGTCTAGGAAATTCACAGAGAAACCAATTTAAAGAACCAATTCGAGTATCCCTCAAATTTACAAGCACGTTATAGTTTTGTCAGGAAATAAACCAGTTCAAGAAACTAAGCACATGAGGAGAATTTTCACTCACTTCATCAGGTGGTAAACGAAAAAGTAGTCGATACTCTTCACTCTTCAAAGCTAGCTGATTCTGTCACAAAGTCAAACCATCCAGCAACCACAACAAGGAAAATTGTTTAAACATAGTCATCATGGAACAAAATTAGAGAATAAATTTTCTCTGAAGCGTTATATTCATAATTCGAACTTCAAATGCAATGTCAAGTAGAAGATCAATTGAGATAGTAACCTGAGCATCAGACAACCGTGACGGGCTAGAGGTGGAAGAAGAGGGAAGATCAAGGGAAGAGCGGCGATCGGGAGAGGCGTTAGTGTCAGAGGCGGTGTCCGTGCTGCGCCGGGAAGTAGAAGGTGAGATATGCATATGCTGCGACGGCGGAGGCGACGGCGACATGATTTTCTCCGGTACGACGACGGCAGCCATGACGGTGATGGTGGTTGTGAAATTAATTTATAAGCCAACGAAGAGTCAAAAGAAAGTGTAAACGGCTATTTTATCACGGGCGTTGACGTGTCGGTTACATCAACGTTCCAGCGCGTCGTCGTTTTGTTACCGGACTGATATGCCTATATTTGACCTTTTTTGCTTCCTTCTCCTCAAACTATAAATACGTTCGGATTGATTTTTGATTTATAACTCAAATTTCATAAGATTTTTGATACTTAATTTTTGATTTGCTTTTGTTATTTTAGATTTAAATTAAAAATAAATATTAATAAGTCATGAATATTCTTAATTTTATTCAAAATTTATTTTAATTTAAAAGTATCTAAAACAAATCAATGCCAACATGCTTTAAATAATGGTTAGATCACTATTATTAGAGTTAGGTACGTGAATTACGAAATTAAAGTACATGATTGATATAAGATATAATAACAAAATCGCTTAGGGTCGTTTGGTTACCGTATAAGAGACATCTTATTCATGTAGAAAAAGTTACATTAGCTTTATTATGTTTGGTAGAAATTTTGTATTAGGTATAAAAGTCAGCATAATTTATACCATGTTTGGTTGCACTTTTGTAGTCCTACATAATTAATACCAACATAACTTAGGAATCTATGTATAAAGTTATGCAGGGTAGAAAGTGGAATAAGTTATGTGGGTATTAGTTATACATATATTAAAGTGATAAATTACATATTTACCCTATTAATTTATTTTATTGTTTTTAATTGGAAACTTTATTGTTTTCTTATATATAGGTTTGTTAGTTTTTATTTTTTTTTATATTTAAATCATTTTTATTTCTTTTAATTTATTTTATTTTTAAATTGGAAACTTTATTGTTTCCTATCAACATGTGTTGTTTTTATTTCTTATTATATATAAGATTATTTTCATTTCTTTTTATATACTTATGATTTTGATTGATTTATGCAAATATAAATATTTTTTTAATATTAGAAATTGATTGTATATTTTTTAACGGTACATATGCTAATCACAATATTAACATTATATATTATTCAATATATTTCACATTTTATTAGCATGTATTATTATTTTGTAAATAATATATATTAATAATTTACCACAAGTTAATATTCAATAGTTAATAATTCATGTATTGTAATCTCTACGTAACTAAATAATATCTACATAACTAATATCCACATAGCTAATACTCGCACAATTAAACCTAACATAACTAAACTTGCATAACTAATACATGCATAACTAAGCCCTGCATAGCTAATACCTGCATAACTAAATCCTGCATAACTAAACCTTGCATAGCTAATACCTGTATAATTCTAACCAGTAACCAAACAACCCCTTAGTAAAATACATATTAAGGATGGTTGGAACTTTTTTTTAATAAAAAAGGTACTACATGATTGGTTGAATGAAAAAAATACATAGTAAAGTATATATTAAGAAAAAGAATTGTTGAAACTAAGTAAAAAATGGTATTTTTAATTTATGTAATACACACGGACTTATGTGATAGTTATTGTTTTTCGATATGGATATTTTGTAAGTTCACTTTTTTAGAAAGGTAAAAATTCAAACGGTTGGAAAGAGGACGTAAAACTATCGATCTTAGTCTTTAATTTTTCACTTAAAAAAATTAATTTAATCATAATATTGATAGCATAGATTGGATCTTAGCCTTGTTTTGTTCCCTATTCAATATCAAGTAGCTTTGACTTTCAGAATATAAGGGGTTGTTTGGTAGCTAATTAAAATTATGTAAAAATTAGTAATACAGGGATCAATTGTGAAAAAATATGTATTGTTTTATATATGTATTAGTTATGTGAGTTTGTTATTCGTGTATTAATTATCCATCTTCTATTCTGCATAAAGTAATAATTCATTTATCTCAATTTATGTGAAATAAATAGTTTTTTGAGAGTCAAACGATTTAAGTTTGATCGAAAATTTCCTCATGAATTTTCAAATTATTAAAAATAAAATTTATATATTTGTAATCCATGTAAAAAGTACTATAAGTCACAATCATTGACAATTCAAAATATTTAAAAGATATATGATAAATTTACGGTTAAAGATAGACTTGTTTAGATCTCGAAATCCGAATGTGTCACAAAAATTGAGACATAGAGAGTATATAAGTTCCCTCATAATTCGTAGTATAACACGTACTAGTAGTTATATGAGTCTCCACATTACAAATCAAACATTGTACTAACTTACCTCCTAATCAGCTAAACATTACTTAAACAGACTTAATACATGCACAACTCACTTTCAAATTAACTATCAAACGACCTTGAATTTATAAGACCTGATACACTATTCGACTATTAGGAAGAAGGTAAAGAAATAATTTATTAATATTAGAAATTATACATTTTCATGTTCAATTAAAGTTTACTCAATCTAATATGAAATTCATGTTTGAATTTTATAATGTATGATGCAGTTTCATGTAAAATGTGATTATTCAATGCAAACTTCTTATTTTAAGTTTAATGGTATAACTGAGTCTTTGATTAAACTTATTCAAACAATTTTTTTTTCATCATTCTCATGACTTCAGTCAAGTGTGAGATTTTTTCATATCTCTAGAATCATAAAACACAGATATTTTATTTCTTTTAAATTTGTAATAATTTTATTTCTTTTAAATTTGTAATAATTTGTTCGAAAGATGTTTGAGCTTCGTCAAAATCTTTACTTGTATAATAACAATATTATACCAAGTATATATTTATTTATTTATATTTAATATAAATAAATGAATACACAAAAAATTTCTTTACTCTTCTAAGCTTTAACTTTGTATCTTATTCCTTTTGTTCAACAATAGTTGTTCACTATACTAAAATAGTCTAACAATAGTGGTCCGTTTTTAAAAATTCAAGAGATAATTTACATTTTGTGTCTATTTTACCCTTGCTAATAAATACTATTTATCATCTAACAAATTCAAAACATTTAACTTAATAAAGTCAAAAGGATAAAATGATAGTATTACCCCTATTATTTATTATTTTTAAGGAATGCATCAAATTAATAGTGAATTATTATTATTAGACTACAGAGTATAATTGAGTATTGTAGAAATTAGGTCTTAGGCCTAATTCACACCCCAAAAGCTAGCTCAAAGGGAGAAGGATTGCCCAAGCCTTTTAAGGAGTCTACCCATCTCATTAATAACTGATGTGGGACTTTTGTCATTCTTTAACAACACCCAACTTCACGTCCAGTGCTTAGCATCTGATGCGTGGGGAATTTTGATTTCGGGGGGCCCCAACATCGGGTGAGACGGGCCCTGCTCTGATACCATGTAGAAATTAGGTCTTAGGCCTAACTCACACCCCAAAAGCTAGCTCAAAGGGAGAAGGATTGCCCAAGCCTTATAAGGAGTCTACCTATCTCATTAATAACCGATGTGGGACTTTTGTCATTCTTTAATAAGTATTGAGCGTAAAGAGACTTCTCTTTTTGTTTTTCTTTTGTTCTTAAGTAATTATAATAAATAGTCTATAATTCTAAGACAAGACAATTGATACTTCTCAATTTTCATATATATCTATTAAAAACTTTTATGACTATCATAAATAATTCTAATTAATATATTTTTTATAAAGTCTCATTAAATAACCAATATGATTTTATTAATTTCTCTGTCAATAAAAAGTAAATTGAATCAATGATTTTGTTTCATATTAAGTGTTCAGTGTGAAATTATGAATCAGTAAGAAAGTAATTAAGTTTTAGTTTTTTGTTTTTTTTTTAATTCTAATTACAAAACTATCCTTAAGCTTCGATTGTTGAACAGACTCTCGAAGAGTATTATTATTAAACTGTACTCAAAATTCATTAAAAATCATGAAATATTTTAATCTTAACTAAACCATGTACATCTCAATACTCACAGTATTGCCTATCTATGTATCATCTTTTCCATACGTCGATAAAGAAGTAATTTATTAGAATATAATTAATTAATCTAATTATAGTAATTGGATAAAAATATAATTAATTGATTATAGTAATCTAAATTAGTCAAATAGCAAGAAAAATATTTTTAGAAGTGGGATACTTCATCTAATTCAATATATATATATATATATGCAGGCCCAAGTTGATCTTTAAAGAGATGAGCTTTCGAGCTGATAGCGGTCAACATCATAATAAAATCATTTACAATTCTCTTATAATTCGTTATTATGGTCTTTAAACTTTTACCTTTTTTTTTTTTTAAGATAATTACCTTTTTACGGGATATAAGTAAATATTTTACGTAATAATATTTACAAAATTATGTTGCGCTTTTCAAAAATGTAGCACAAGTTTGATTTTTAAAAATAAAAATTAAAGATCAATTTATTTAAAAGGTTCAAAATAAAGATTACGCTATTGTCTCTCTTTTTCAAGGCAGTTGGAAATTTGAAATTTGATTTGTTTTTGATCCAAACTAATTTCAAATCACAATAATTCCGTATGGGCTTCCATCCCAAAGTGGACCCTTTGGATTGTGGACCTGTATTTATTTGGGCCTGGAATTGTTCGGCTTGGTCCACTTATTCAATTGGGCAATAAGTATTTTTCTTAGTTATTTCAAACTAAATTACAAGTATTTTAAAAAAAAAATTGAGAAAATTTCAGAAATAACAAATATAATCGATATAAAAGATTTTATAGTTATAATAGTTATAGTTATGTTTGCTATGGATGTTGAGGTTTGTATATTTCGCTTGCAAATATACAAATAGGGTAAGTATATATATATATATTATGTATTTACACCTTTAGAAATTTTTCAGAATTGTGTTTGTATATTTCTCTTGTCAATATGCAAATAGGATAATTCATTATGAGTTTATCATAAATAGGATAATTCATTATGAGTTTATCATAAATCAGATACAAATAATTAGGGTAAGCATATATAAAATTCTGGATTTATACAATCAAAAATCGAATTATACATATTCTAGATTTATATAAATAAGCCAGACGAATTATACAGATCGGGCGAATTATACAAATGAAAACTATAACTACAGATTATAATTTTCTCAAACGGTAGATATAGTACCTAATATAGTGTTATTTGCATAATTTTTTCAGAAAAATGTGTGTACTTCAATTGTACAAAATCATTAAACATTGCAAGAGATTACATGTTAAATGTTTACTTAAAGAGGTGGAATTAGAAGTAGAAAATTATATTTCCATTTTAATTTGCAGAATGGCTCATGACTTCATTAAATGGTTTGTTTACTATCAACTATGTAATATTTTTATATTTCATATAAATAATAAGGGTATTTTTCATATTTAACACTATTCTGGCATATATTGTCCATTTTGGCTCAACATTCTTCACAACCAATCTCCTTTAGTTTGATGCTACCAATATGAACATGTAATATGAGCATTTCTTCTATTCCAACGTGAAAATAAAAGTTTATCAAACTAAATATCTGTTAATTTTTTTACGTGACTTACCACTCTGGACGTCACATATAATCCCTGTTACCTAAGATAATTTTATTTATTTATAGATAAATGAAATACTTCTTAGTCAGTGCAAGATTAACAACTAATACAAGCAAGGAAGAGAAAGATTATATTATATTATCATAAAGTTTAATTTTTATTTTTAGGTCATGTGGACCATAAACCCAAGTGAGAAAGGAATCATAGAAAGGGATCATCTCAACCTTTGAATAACAACCCTAACTTTATTTTTTCCCTTTTCCTAATTCCAATACAACAATACTCAAAACTTTGAAACTCAATGTTTGTTTCTTTTCAAAAAGCAATGTGGAATGGGATTACCCCACAACAAAAAAGAAATGATTTAATTAATCAAACACTTCTTTTTTAAGCTTATTGTGGGAATATCTAACTATAGTATATGTTTGAAAATTGTTACTCAAAAAACAATTATATATTGAGACTAATCATTATAATCACTATAAGTTTCAGCTTTCATGGGATTGGTGAAGGACCAACTTATTGCCACTTCATTCATCACATGATATGCTTGTTTAATTTAGATATTCCTTTTTTTTTTTCTTCCTATTTTTATTAAAACAAGACATTATTTATGGACTTTTAATTTTTAAATGTACTTTTCGTTTTAATTTATATCATAGGTACTTAATCGAACATAAAATGTAAAAAAGAAAGAAAAATTAGGTACTGTAAATTGAAGTATAGAAAATAATACTCTCCTAGACTGAGGAGAAAATAATGATCTTAACAATAACAAATTCAACATAATATATATTGCACTATAATTAGTGAATAATTTTGCAGTCTTTTATTGTGTTCACTAATTCAATATATTTTTTGCCATATGATTTAAAACCCCTTTTGTGAGTGTGCCAATTTGGACAAGTTTAAATGAGACGACACTTGTAGAAAAATAAAATAAAATGGGACAACACTTTATAATATAATGCCCCACAAGGTACATATTTGAGGATATTTCAAATTCACTGTGATTCCAGTATGTACCTCTTTTTGACCAGTCAATAATATATAGGGACAATTGTGAGTTTTGAGTGGAGGTTCCTATAACTTATTGCTTTATCTTTTACATAAGTAACAAAGGAAGAGACACCTAATATAATTTAATTTTTTTAATGATCGTGATGTTTAAATTAATATTTACGTATGTTGATTGATTTTACAAGATATCTGTCATGTATTTGTTAAAGTATTAACATCATATAATATAAATTTGTGATGCATATATTTTCAATATCGTTTGGAGATATATGAGTGAAAAATAACAAAACACTATTTTTAAGTTTGAGATATATTCAATATAATCTCTTATAAATGTTTTTGAAAAACAATCCTGGTCTTTTAAATTAGCTAAGAGTGAATAATTTCGTCTCCATCAAATATATTAAAAACTACGTATCTTAAATTTGATGAGAAATTGAAGAAATAAAAATTTTAGCTTATGAATTTAGAGGTGTAATCTTTTATCTATTATGTGGAGCTTCTTGAGGTGCAATTTCTGTTAATATTGATACTTATAAAATGCAATTTTTTTTGTGTTATATGATTCCTAGAAATTGATGGAAGCGTTTTAGTTAGTTTTTAATAAATAAATAAACTTTTTTTAGAATTTTTTATCAAATCTAATATACAAATTTTATTAAGTTGATCGAAATAAATTAAAACATTCACTTCTAACTATTCAAAAACAATCAAAATTGCTCATAAAATATATTTAAGAGATTACTTTAAATCTAGTGCAATCCCAAAGAGACAATTTTTTTGTCATTTTCTCATAAGTAGGGTAATGAATTAATATAACTAAACAAAATGGTCTTCTTTTTGTTAATTTATAATTATTAATATTTATTTGCACTAACCTTCTCTTAGTTTATTGGCTTACTGTACAAGCAAATAATATGCCCACCAAACTATACTTTAAGCATCACAAATGGAATATTTATTTGTTTATAATGTCCATAAATTCTCTTGCCATGTAAGTACAAAATTAGGTAAAACTATAAGAAAAACAAATATAGCATTATCTTTTAATTTTTCAGTAATCACCTTTTTAGTTGTTTATTTTGAAGAATGTTGTGTAATTAGCAACTTACATGTGATTAACAGTGTAGTCAAAGTAGCTAGGCACTAGTAAAATAAAATATTAGTTAATATCATCCTGCCTATGAAAAGCATATAAACATTAAAAATAAATTATAGCCTCTGAAAAATGGAAATTAATTAAGCATTATGATATTACTAGCTCTGCTAATTGAAACTAATAATTGACCTAATTAACAATGTTAAACTACACTTAATTCTTTGACTGAAACACACACGTCACATGTGTAAGCTTGCAAAAAGATTTAATAATAATCAATGCATGGTAGTTGTGTTCACAGAAAATTAAATAATTCTTTGTTCTAATTTGTTTGTCTGATTTTGAATATTTTTTTCATTTTTAGGTCTTAACAAATTTAACGTATTAGAATTTTACTAAAATACACTTTCATATTCTATGCATTTGTCCATTGAAATCCATGATGAAGGAGATGTAATATCAACAATAGAAAAATAAAATAAATAAATTAATATGAAAGAATAAAATATATATGAAGGTGGTCGATAGATTTGTGCGTAATATGCGCCATGATTGTATATTTTTTTCTTTGCGCTTAACTCTAATTTATTACTGGATTAAACTAGTGTCATAGAGTTGGATACTTTTTAATATATAAAGATTTTAAATAGAACAGATTCATCTGTTTATGAAAGAACATGACGGTAATGAAAAGTCGTTTACTCATGACTCTTATGAAAATTAATCTCTTAAGTTTTATAAAGGAAAATTGCATAAGTATCCCCTCAATCTATGCCTGAAATCTCATATACATACTTATACTATAATAAGGTTCTATTAACCCCCTGAACTTATTTTATAAATAATTTTTTACCTCTTTTCGATCTACGTGGCACTAGTTTGAAAAAAATGTCAACACACGCTGGGCCCACAAGATAGTGCCACGTAGGACGAAAAGGGGTAGAAAATTATTTATAAAATAAGTTCATGGTGGTAATAGGATCTTATTATAGTATAAGTGTGTCTTTGAGATTTCGAGCATAGGTTGAGCGGGTACTTGTGCATTATCCCTTTTATAAATATAAAGTCAGTCTTGAATTAGCCTAAGAAAATATACATGTATAAATAAAGAGTTTTATTGTATTATGAAGGAATTTGTTTATATCTTCCCCTTATATGAACAATATCTCTTTAAAAAAGTGATTACACGCTTCAAAATTATCATCTTCTTCAATTTATATTTCGTACTTTTTTTTTAAACACTTAAACCTTTTGTTTTTTCTTTCTTTTCCATATAGATAATAGGGGAAATAAAAAAAGCCAATATAACTAGATAAATTAGTAAAAATTCCAACTTGTATGTCATGATACTGAAGTATTAACTACTACCTCACAACAACATGATATTTCAAACAAAAAACAAATTGAAACAAAAGGCAAAATGTCAATTCAATTTATAAAATTTATATCATAATTATAAATTCTAAATTTTGATAAATTATATATATACACATGAAAGTAAGATAAAATTAATAAATTCTGTCGAATCACTACTATGACTCCACCCCTACTTGGATATCTATGTATTAAAATTCTTTTAACACGAATATAGTGTTAAGTTATGGCTCTACACACTTAACTTAAATTTGAGTTAAAAATTAAAATTATCGAATAAGCTTGTAATCACTGTTGTGGTTATGCACCTTATATACTTTGAATGTTTATAACTAATTTAATTATATTAATTTTTTTTTAGGGAAAAGGTTCAAATATGTCATTAAATTTTTAGAAAAAGCTCATTTATGCCACTATTTAAAAGTTTGGATTATTTATGTCATTATCGTTAAAGAAAAGCCTCATTCATGCCATTATTTTTTAACGGTGGTTTTGCAAAACCATTTTTGACACGTGATCAATTATAATTCGGCTACGTCATCATTTTTTAAAAAAAAATCAAAAAAAAAATCAATTTTTATTCAAAATTTTGATTTTTTTATTAAAAAAATTGATGATGTGGCCAATTATAATTCATCCACGTCATCAATTTATTTAATAAAAAAATTAATTCAATTTTTTTTTTCAGAATTATGATTTTTTTACTAAAAAAATTGATGACGTGGCCGAATTATAATTGGCCACGTATCAAAAATGGTTTTGCAAAACCACCGTTAAAAAATAATTGCATGGATGAGCCTTTTCTTTAACAGTAATGGCATAAATAAGCTAAACTTTTAATTGATAACATAAATAAATCTTTTTTAAAAGTTTAATGGCATATTTGAACCTTATCCTTTTTGTTATATATAATTATAAAATTTGAATTAAAATTATTGATAGTAAAGTGTAACATGTAACCAAATAAGTATAAGAAAAAGAATAGTTGGGGGAGCAGAGAATATAAATGACAGACTATTTTTGTCACCAAATAAAGATAGTGATTGGGCATGCATGCTCATAAGTCTTTTTCTTCTCTGTCTCTCTTCTCTTTTCACTTTATTTGTTGTTATTATTCAACTCCCTATTATGTTAATCTTACTTATATTTAAGTTAAGTTACAATAAAAATTTGATCAGATGTTCAATCGTATTTTCACTTATCAAGATTTAAATATTTATAGATTTTAATTAATATTTTAAGATATATTTTTATATAATTGTTGATATTTAAATATTGAATGACATTATAATTTAATTTAGCTCTAAAGTGAAATGTGACAAGTAAAAGTAAATTGAAGGAGTCATTTCATTTATACCTTATATGTGTGCGATACCAAGTTAGCGTTTGATCATAATTTTTTTAAATATTTTTTGCCAAATATTATTTGAGTGTGAATTTTGGTGAAAAATTTCACCATGTGCTTGATCATAGTATTTGTGAAATATATTTCACTTTTTTAATAAATATGATTTATATCCATAAGTTTTATAAACAATCAAAGTTAACCATAGGTTTGTATTACATAACAAGATAGAAATGTTGACGTAATAAGATACATGACTTTTGCAACAAGTCAATTATATCTTCGTTGCAACAAATAACAAATAATGTCCATGACATAGAGTAATGTTGTTGTTTGGAGTGAGTGCAACAAGCGCCATTTCATACATCAAACACGTGACTTTATTATACTAAGTCGATTGTTCGTCATTTTCATCAACAACCACATCATCACTTTCATATTCACTGAATATTAATCACTGCTTTGGTGTTCACGTAAAAAATTATGTAATATAATATAAACAAATACTACAGAGAATGTTTTTGTAAGAAATAAATATTCGGTGTGGAATTTGAAATTTTAAAATTTCTCAAATAATGAGATTTGACCAAATACTGATTTTTTCTAGTATTTGAAAATTTGAATTATTTGCCAAATGATGACAAATTATATGGACAAATACTATTTGTCAAATTTCCCTCCAAATTTTATTTGAGAAATCTATGACAAAATAAATCCTAATACTGAAGTTCAACTAAATTTGAATTTACAATAAAAAATTTCACATTTGAGGCAAAACGTTTTCCCTGATAAAGACGATTCCATTCTCAAAAGACTCAAACATAAAACATGAGACTTTACAAAAATCAGTTTGGGTCTTTCTTTCTATATTTTAAACACAAATTCTATTAATTATTTAATATTTGTCCGCTTATAAAGGAGCAAAATCACATATTTAAATTAATTGAAAATTAACATGCTTAATCAAATAGCATAAAAAGGAAATCAAAATAAAACATTAAACTCATAAAAAAATCAATATATATATATATATATATATATTGATTACTTTGAAAATAAAAACAAACAACTAATCAATTAAAATTTCTCATCAAATCGAGTTTTAATTAAGAACTACATGGGAACTATATAGTGGTGCGACTATAGAGTCATTAGATTAGAATAGTGTTGTTATCAATGGGGTCCATGTTTCTTTAATTAGGGCAGATGTTATCCTAAAATCTCTTTTATTTTTGCTATTCTACGATGAATAAACATTAATTAATTTTAATCATAAATTAATTTACGATTTTAAATTATTTTTATTTCATATTAAGTATGAAATAAAAAAAAAATTATTCTAAAATAATTAATCTCTTAATAACTTATTTTCCAATCAAACTTGCCCTTATCCTAAAAAAATTGTTTTAGGCTATATCTTACTAGTACATTTTTAGGTGTTTAATTTCTCACCACTTGTTGTTACATTTTTGGAAGAAAAATTGTTTCAATTCAAAAGTCAAATTATCTTTAACTTTTACTATAAGCTATATATAGTTACTACGTTTAGGTTTTCAATACACACCAATAGTCAATGCATAGCATGAAAGTCAAAATATCTTTAGTTTAAATAAACATAAAAGTATCATGAATATTTTTGGATAAGGCTAAATGGTTAGAAATTTTTAAAAAATGTAATATATTTTTTTTATATTTAATGAAAAGGTATTAAAGTTAAAAATGTAAAATATAAAAAAAGATAATAATAATATAAAAAAATATCATTTTGATCAATTTTTCCTGACAAAAAAGAATTTTTCGATACTTTTTATATGACATAATAAAAAAAAGATAATATTAAGAAATTGAAGCACAAAAATAATTTTAAGCTTTTCAAATGCCACTAGATTAATTAATACATTGGACTTTTTTTCTTCTATAAATTTACTATTTCTCATATTTCAATTTATTTGTTTTGCCTTTTTCTTCGGTCAATCTAAAAAATAACGTTTCTTTTTCATTTTATAATTTTTTAATTTCAATCTTTCACATGATATATATACGAATTCACTTTTCAAGATTCAAATTCTTCTTTATATTTCTTAAACTCCAGATCAATTAAAACTTGACTAACAAATTGAAACAAAAGAAATAACAATTCCACTTTAAAATTTTATTCAGACTATAAATTTTAATAATTTTTCTTTCATTCTTAAATTTGTTTTCCAATCAAATACTACCACATAAATAAACACTAAAATGATTAAACATACTAAAATAAAAAGCATATATATTGCAATTTGCATTGGTCCATAGTATTGTTATTAATGGGGAATTAAAATATGTATTTATAGTTGAAAAGGATGGAGAAATGGACATGACATAGAATAGAAAGAATGACTTATTTGCTTTCACATTTTCCCACTCCTTTCAATTTTTTCTTCCTCCTTTGAAAAGACGTGTACTCTAAAGAAGGAACATATATGGGACTGGGCCACATTCCAAACCTTCAACAAGTATATATTCATCGTATCGATCTTAATAAAAATCACGTTCATAAATATAAGAGCATAATTAAAAGTATATATCAATTTTCATTTTGAATTTATATAAAAATTGATATTTATTTTGAAACGGAGCGAGATGGAGTCACTTTTTCTAATTTCTCCCTTTTCATCACGCCATCAATTCTCTTTCTGGCCGTCGTTGTAGTTTTGCAACTTTTCTTCCTGCATCCATCTATTTATATTTTTTAAATTTTATTTTTATTAAAATAAAACCAAGAAACAAATATGTACCGTCTCAATTATTATTTGAAATAGTCGAATAGTTTTATTTTTATTTTTTTTGGATATGAGTTTCTTTTTGGAATATTAAAGATAAAATGTTGAAAATAAATAGTATTTGATAGAAAAATAAAATAAAATAAAATAAAAGATTATTCTTTTAATTTTAAAATTTAAAGTAAATTTAATAAATTGAAAAAATAAGATAGAATGAGGGAGTATTAACTAACTATGGAGATGCTTAAATTAACAAACTCAACTGATTAAGAGGGGCGGGAAAGAGTAGTTAAGTATGAAAATAACATTATTCTTATTAGTTCACCCTTTAGCCTAATTCACATTTTTAGGGTGTTTTAACGAGGAGTGGTTGAGTTAAAATTTTTAATAAAGGTTCAAGATTTTAAGAAGTAAAGCACGAACTAATTTCGTGTATAAATAATAATATTTTCCGTCGAAGGAGTTTGAACGAACCCACTAACTCTATGCTAGCTCCGTCCCTGTTTTTGAGTCTGATAATCGTATTAGAACCCGATTGAACTTGGATACAAAATTACATTTTCTAGTCATGCTTTGAAAATAGATCTTTTTTTTAAAAAAAAATCAATTTTTTTTTATTAAGAGCGAAAGAAGTTCAATTATCGATTAAATTTGTATCGTACATTGCAGGATTCATTTGAAAGTGAACTTTTAACATGATTCCATATAGAGCTCAAATTCGAAACCTTGGATTAAGCGTTTGGCGAATTCATTTTCTCTGCCTCTTTTTCCTTATTTTAAATAAACAAAACAGGACCAAAAACACTAAAATAAAAACAGAGAATGGCACTTTCACTTTATTGTATATCACCAGTATTCATATGATATAGTACAGTGAACACATGACTAAAAGCCTTCACAAATACAACAACACAAGCTAAAGGCAAAATCACCCATAATCCTCCTCCTCCAGCACCACCTAGTACTGCTAGAAATCGTTTTTCTATTCAGCTATAGGAGCTAATAGCTTCAGCATTTAGTAACAATCAATCAATTTTCTGCCGCAGAAATCACTGTGTTGTCCACTGTGTTAAAGAAGAGAAGAAGTGTGTAGCTGGAGCTCTAGTTAAGCTTTTTTTTTTTTTTTGGCATTCCAAGGACTTGAGAGGGTAAAGAAAACGACCCAGTTGAAGATTTTATTCAGATCTCTTGCTTAACTGGTAAAATTCTGCTTTCTTGATTTGTTTGTTGTTCTGTAATGTGGGTGTCGTTTTTTTTGTTTTTTTTTCTTTCTGTTATTCTTAGCATTTTTGTGTAACAAAATTCCCAGAAAGTTATAGGGGCCACGTTGAATTCTTTATCACCCATAGCTGAAGCTAGATCTGCCCATGGTTCTTGCTTGTATATTTCCATGTTGGTGAGTGTTTAAAAAAACAGTGAAATGTGATGGGGTTGTGGGGTGGGGGTGGGGAGGGGGGGGTTTCTTAGAAGTTGATTGTCACTCACTTTGGGATTTAAGGTTTTACATTCAGAGCTTGTTGAGGGTTATTTCATACTGTTATTAATGGAACTTGTGGAAATTATGGAATGTTGAGGTGATTGTAAAAATACTATTTGCCTAATTGGGTGTTTTTGTATTACATCATGCATGTCTCTTTATAAAGTGCCTTTGTTACTTGCCATATCTGAAGATTTTATAGTGACTAATTGAGATTGTGTTAGTGAAAAATAACCTTTTGTTATAGTGACTGCTTAATGAAATGTTAGTTTCTTTGATGTGTTTGCATATTTATCATCAAAATGGTCTTGGTAGATTTGATTAGTGGTATAGTAAAGTGTGGGAAGGTGGTACTGATTTTATGCATTTCTGCAGAGTTTTCTTCTGGGGATGTACTTGTGATGATACATATAGTATTTGGAGATGGAAAGGATACCTGAAGTTAGAGAATCAACTAGGCAGTTTCCTATAGGGGCTAAGGTGGCACATACTTTCTCAACCTCCAAGAAGGAGGTCGGTATTAGAGGCTTTCGAGATTTTGACTTGGCTATTCCAATACAAACATGGAAAGGAAAGACCTCCTATCAGGAGGAAGAAGACCTCATGGTCGATGCTGGTACAATCAAGCGTAGTGATGATTCACTTGAAGATAGTGGCTCTACATCATTTCATGGGGCGAGTCATCCTCCGGAACCTGTTGATACGGACCTAATGAGACCAGTGTATGTACCAATTGGTCAGAAGAAAGCAGATGGGAAATGTCTGGTGAAAAACATATCTTTGAAGGGTCCTTTCTTGGACGATCTTTCAATCCGGATGCCAAATGTTAAACCAAACCCATCCCTTCTTTCACCGGCAGAGAGTTTGGTTGAAGAGCCAAATGATCTAGGTGTAATCTCATCTCCATTTACAGTTCCTCGTCCTTCTCAAAACACAGAAACCAGTCTGCCACCTGATTCCGAAGAGAAAGAATGTATTTGGGATGCATCGCTGCCTCCAAGCGGAAATGTAAGTCCACTTAGTAGCATTGATAGTACTGGTGTTGTGAGATCTATGAGTATTGTCAACAGTTGCACAAGCACGTACAGGAGTGATGGGCTTATGAGTGATGGCATGCTTAGTGTAGACAGGAACTATGAGAGCACGAAAGGGAGCATTCGAGGGGATTCACTCGAAAGTGGTAAAACTAGCCTTAGCAGAGCAAGTGACAGTAGTGGACTTAGTGATGATAGTAATTGGAGTAACATCACTGGCAGTGCCAATAAGCCTCACAAAGGAAATGATCCTAGATGGAAGGCTATTCTCGCAATTCGGGCACGTGATGGTATATTAGGCATGAGCCACTTTAAGTTACTCAAAAGACTTGGTTGTGGAGACATTGGAAGTGTTTATCTTTCTGAGCTTAGTGGGACTCGCTGCTATTTTGCAATGAAAGTGATGGATAAGGCATCACTTGCAAGCAGGAAGAAATTGACCCGTGCTCAGACAGAAAGAGAAATCCTACAGTTATTAGACCATCCATTCTTGCCAACATTGTACACTCATTTTGAGACCGATCGCTTCTCATGTTTGGTCATGGAATATTGTCCTGGAGGAGATCTACATACTCTAAGACAGCGACAACCTGGGAAGCATTTTTCAGAATATGCTGCAAGGTATGGAATTGTTATCCTTGACTAGAATATACAATAGGTAGATAATCCTCACCTTGTAAAGGTTTTCACATGTAGTCCTAACATAAACACAGTAAACCTCTGGTTCACTTTAACATTCCTTAATCCTTACATGGTATTAACTCTCTTTTCCTAAGTGAAATTCTTTCTGCCACTAAATGCACCTTTACTGGCTAACAAATGACTATTTCTTTTCCCTTTCCTCTTTTTCTTGAGTGCGTTGGTATTGGCGGAGAGAGGGTATATTGGTGGAAGGAGATGATTTTTGCCACAATGAATGTCACCCCTTTTCACTGATCCAAGAAAGCAAAAAGATTGTTGCCCATTTCTCTTACTGGCAAATTGAGAATGCTGAATATCTGATACAATCCTTAAACTCTGTTTTATTAAGATGAAAAGTTATGTTGAAGCAGTGATTTAAGCTTCCAAAGAGCTCAGTTTGTTCAGAGTCTTTTCTGTACTAGGTATTAATTTTGTCCCCGTTGTGTCCCTGCCTGGTTTTTCTTCAAATATGGTGTTAGAATCTTAGCGCTTGCCTAGCTTGACATCAAAGTATGTGTCATTAGATTATATCCTTTATCATTATCACCTAGTTAATGTTACTTGAGATTTGTATTCAAAAACTGAATAGACGTCATTTTTTAGTCTCCCTAAAATAAACAGACTATTCGAGTTCACTCTGGTGTGAGGATCATAGAGCTTTAGTTTCTAGATTAGGACTAAAGAATTCTTTACCTTGCATTTATGTTTAAATTTATGAGTTCTTTAATCAAACTTTAACTAACCCCCCGTTTTCTACCACAGGTTTTATGCAGCAGAAGTTCTATTGGCACTGGAATATCTACATATGCTTGGTGTAGTGTACAGGGATTTAAAACCTGAAAATGTTCTTGTGCGTGACGATGGCCACATTATGCTTTCAGATTTTGACCTCTCCTTAAGATGTGCAGTTTCACCTACGCTCATAAGGACCTCATCTGATGATCCTTCTAAACGAGGAGCTGCATTTTGTGTGCAGCCAGCCTGTATTGAGCCCACAACTGTATGCATGCAGCCAGCATGCTTTCTTCCCCGTTTATTTCCTCAAAAGAGCAAGAAAAAAACACCTAAGCCTCGAACTGATTCTGGGTTTCAAGCTAATTCAATGCCTGAGCTAGTTGCGGAACCTACTTCAGCACGGTCAATGTCATTTGTTGGGACTCATGAATATTTAGCCCCCGAGATTATCAAGGGAGAAGGCCATGGCAGTGCAGTTGACTGGTGGACATTTGGTATTTTCCTTCATGAACTACTCTATGGAAAGACCCCTTTCAAGGGATCAGGAAACAGGGCAACTCTTTTCAATGTAGTTGGCCAACAGCTTAGATTTCCAGATTCTCCTGCAACCAGTTATGCCAGCCGTGATCTGATACGTGGCTTGCTTGTTAAAGAGCCTCAAAACCGGCTTGGGGTGAAACGAGGAGCAACTGAGATCAAGCAGCATCCTTTCTTTGAAGGTGTTAATTGGGCTCTAATACGTTGCAGTACACCACCTGAAGTGCCAAGACCCGTGGAGCCGGACTACCCTGCGAAGTATGGGCAAGTGAACCCTGTTGGGGTTGGCAATACCAGTAAAAGAGTGGTAGGGGCAGATGCAAAGTCTGGGGGTAAATATCTTGACTTTGAGTTCTTTTAGTTTAGGAAATAGGATTCTTGTATCAGTAATATAACATTAGTTGATCCTTCAGCAGTCAGCACTGCTTTCTTCTAGTTATTATCATTTGTTCAATGGATGAACTGCAATACACAAGAAATGGGAAAAAACTCACTGCCCAATGGGGTTGTGTGAGAAAGGTGAAACAAAATGCCTTGTTATTTCCATGTCTTAAGAGCTATCCAAGACTATAATGAAGAAGCAGTTGGATATATAATACTCCCTCGGTACTTATTTTCATGACTCTCGTTATATTTAGTTTTCCAAACAAGATACTAATAATAGACAAAAATGATGTATGATGCACTCTACCAAACGATATCATAGATATATCTATTGCAACGATTATGTTCATCGGTATAATGTGTAGTTTTTTCTTTTTTTTTATAATAGTAATAACCAATAACTACAACAACAATTATATCAAGAGTAATTTGAAAAAGATAAATTATATATAAACTTTATTCTTATCTCCTCCTCAGAGGTTATATTCGAAAGATTGTATGGTCCAGTTTATCTACTTCACTTCGCCTAAAATTCTTAGGGGTTATTTGGTATGTGGAATGGGATAAGCCAAAATATTTTATGATTTGGAATACTATGTGAGTTTATTTAATCCACTTTTTATATTCAATCATTTTAATATAAATAATGCGATAAATTATTTTGAAATTAGTTAATATCCCAAACTAAATATGAAAATAAAGTTTATTTCAAATTTTATTATTTTCACCTCATATACCAAAGATTAAAAGTCGTTTTGATAAGTTTTTTTAATTACGTATAAAATCAATTTTTATAATTTAAACACCCGCCCAATTATTACATGTATATACAAATTTAAATAACTATTCAGTACAATAAGTAATATATAAATTTTCTTACAATTAATCCCCAAATCAACACTGTACCCTAAAACTGCCGACGACATCGACCACCAAACCCTCCGGCGAACTCGCCGGCGTGGGCTTTCTTTCCAACTGAACCAACGGAATGTGTTCGTTGCTCCTTCCTTTCCCCTTCTCTGGTAATATTCTCTTCTTTTAAAATATATGGTGCTTTCAATTTTCTCTTTCTTGCATTTATTGAGTAAGAGAGGGAAGTATTTATCCTTCAGTTTTGTCTAGAGGATCGTTAACATTTATGTAAGATTATAATTTTTGTGTTTGAAATCACAAAGAGCTAGCACAATCCTATCTTACTGCTTTGAGGAGGGACGATTTAAGCTTTTGGAGTGAATATTAAATAGCTAATTGTTAGTGCTATATGCATCTGGACTGAAGTTATGAAGAAATTGTCTGTCTTATTGATGTAGAAGTATTTAGAACTGTCCGGTAATTTGCTAACAGTTTGAAATATTAAGAAGGAAAGGCATTTTCTTTGCTTAGTTAATCACTAACTCTATTCTTATCTTTTAGCTTGAATTAGTATTAACTTGATCAAATCAAACTCTAGTTTAAGCTTGTTTATACTACTGATATAACTTAATTTTTCTATTTAAATGCTATGTAATCAATTGTGATAGATAAGGATATTTTGGTGGTTTTGTAGGTAAAGCAAATGAACAAGGGTAGAAACCGGTGAAGACCTTACTAATGAATATTGGTTGATCGGTGGCAAGACCTCTCATTATTTTTTTTTAAAATTTTGTTTCACTTTTGGCCCCTGTTATTTTAATCTCTACCTTTTCTTCTTCTTTTCCTCTTTCCAATCTATAACTTGGAGTTACTAGTTAATAAAAAGGAGCCTCGCCGGCGACGGATCACCGCCCGTTGGCCTATGGAACACCTTCTCCGAAGTAATTTGGAGACCAACGATAACAACAATCCTCAAGCTATCTTACAAGCTCTCTCTCTCATCTCTAACCCTTCCACCTCTGACTCCACACTTTCATCCATTGCCAAAGTCTTAATCACCTCTCTGAAATACCCTAACCCTAAGTCTAATTCGCATCGTTTTATCCACCATCACATTCTCCGCCTCTTTTCTCTTCTTTTACATCGCTGTCCACACCTCCACCATAACCTCATCTCTGCCATCCGTGAATTCTCTCTCCTCCCTTCAACCTCCACAAGATTACTTGTTGATGCCCTCACATGTCTCTCCATCTCAGATAGTAACGTTAATGATGAATCAACATTCCTCTCTCTTGTTTTTCGTCCTTGTGTTTCTGTTCGTCATTGGTTACTTTTAAATGTGAGTAAATTTGACATACGGCCGTCGGTTTTGCTTACGATTCTGCTAGGATTTACAAAGGACCCCTATCCGTGTATTCGAAATGTTGCTTTGAGTGGATTAGCTGATTTGTGTAAGTGCATTATTGTGGAAGATGAAAGTCTCATAAAAGGTTGCTATTTTCGAGCTGTTGAGCTTCTGTTTGATTCTGAGGACTTGGTACGATGTTCTGCAGTTCATGCGGTAAGATTTCCAAGTGCTAAATAAGTCTTATGTTTACATGTTACCACTTGAAATTTATGTATTATTTGTATGTCAGTAGGAAAGGTATAGAGAACCTATAGTGTTAAGGAATCCAAATTGTTTACTATTGGCATGATACATGTGTAAACGGAGCGAAATGGATATTGAAGACTTATATGACCGAACCAAGTAAGTTTCGATAGCGGCATAATAGTAGTAGTAGTTGTATGTAAGTGCTACTAACCTGATAAAAAAAATGTAATTGTTCTTGTTACTTTAGGTTATGATGAGACTATTGTTTTTTTTTCTATTTTATTTTTGATAAAGTATGATGAGGATTTAACTAGAAAGAGGTTATTTTGTGATTGAATATGAATGTTCTTGGCCAGTTTCACTGGAACTTAACTATATATTCTTCTTGGGTTAATTTTGTTGCATTTCTGAATTTTGGTCGTGTCTAGGAACTAGAAAAAAGTAAGTGTTGTCAAGTACTGGTTCTTTTGTGCTAGAAATAAGTTGAGAAGGTAAGGTTATTAGTTTTCGACAACTTAACTCTGATTTATAAAAATTTTTTGACCAAAGATTTTTGTGGGTTTTGCACTGATGAAAACCTGTTAGCATATAGTTTAAGCAAATGGTATGAATTATACTATTTTAATATTCTGCAATTTATACGTTGAAGGTTGATTTTTTGGTGTAAGGTTCTTCCTTTAGTCTTGGGGGGTGGTTGGGGCGAGACAGTTATCTCTTGAATTAGAATTTCCTTTTTTATTCTGTGGCTGGAGAAATTGGGTAAAACTCTTCTCATGCTCTAAGAGGTTATTTGGTTTAGACACTGGGTATACAAGGATTAGTAATGTAGCGATTGCAATGCAGAGATTAGTAATGCAAAGGCTATAATGTACAGATTTATTTATTTTTTGGAGGCTTAATTTGATATATTGCAATTTAGTATTTTATAATTTAAATGTGTTCTCTTTTAAGACAAAATAAAAGTTAAATATTTTTTAATCCGTATACCCCTATTACAAATACCTGCATTCTTATTCCATATTCTGTGCCAGATAAACGATAGATTCGCACATGACTTATGCAAGTATGATTTAGGAGAAAAACAAAAGTAGCAAATACATTGCACTAATAATGCTGGTTTTGATGTGGAGATTAGATCTCCTCTCTAGTGCAACCAAACAACCCATACAGGTTTCTTGCTGAAATAAATGTTGAAGTTGTTTTAAGAACACGGGGTTGCTGTCCAACCGGTTCATTTTTGTGGACGCTTAATCGTACAAAATGCTTCATTAAATTTTATCTGCTATAGGAAAATTATAGATCAAAGATTTTGATTTTCCTACTTAGAGGACATTTATAATCAATGCCATTCATTTTACTGCTGTTGCTTATCCAGGTTAGTGCATGCGGGCAGTTGATTGTGGCATCTAAACAAGAAAGTAAAGGGGACTGGTCTGATGCATTATTTCTGCAGGTTTTTCTTCTTCTCCTCATCTGCCTAATTGGGTTTCACATGGAAGTCATCTCTGTTAATATCTCACCCTTGCTTTCCTGCGCTTGAAAATGGGTATATGGTATGTACCTACATGGAAGAAAAGAAGGAAAACAAGAAGTAAAATTAATGATTAATTTGATGTCTCTAGAGGTAGATGGCACCCAAATCGGGCCGCTGTGGAACAATCTACAAAATTTTATAGACTTAATATTCGTAATAAGTCATTTGCATTTGCTGAATTAGGTTCTGGAGGGGAGATCAGAAGAAACCATTGGAGATACTTCTCATATTAATTTAACAACAATGTTGCCATGAGGTGTCTGTGTCTTGGCATGAACATCTTGTGAATCATAATTGTTTGAAACCAAATTAGCTAGCATGTACTCTCTCTCTCCCTTCTCATTTTTTAGAATTTGTTTCAATTATACCTGGTAAATGCTTCAAATGTTTTAGTATAAGATGTTTAAAATAATGTTTTGATTTTGTTTTCGTGCAATGGACAGATAAACTATAATGCAAGATATCACTGACCTTTCTCATTCTACATGATATGCTTGCAGCTATGTTCAATGGTGAGAGATATGAGTGTCAAGGTCAGGGTTGAAGCTTTTAATGCCCTTGGGAAGATTGAAATTGTTTCTGAATATATTCTCTTACAAACGCTCTCTAAGAAAGCTTCATCTATAACAAAAGAAATGAATTTTCCTGGCCAGTACTCTGAGACATTGTTCAGGATACCAGCAGAGAGCGCTGTTCTTGCTTTTCTACATGGACTGGAGGATGAATTTGATGTGGTAACGATTTCTTCGTTTGACAAGTTCTGAGAGTCAATTATTATTTCTCTTTCTCTAATTTAAGAAACTTTTCAATAAGGAATATGCCATTATAACTCCCTTTTGTTTAATTGAAGGTAAGAGTATCTGCTTGCCGGGCTTTGCAATCGTTAGCAATCCATTCTGCTGGTTTTTCAAATATGGTTGTGAACTTGTTGATGGGCATACTTAATGATGATTCAATGGCTGTAAAATTGCAAGCTTTAGATACTTTGCATCATATGACAATGTTTCGCCTTCTGAAGGTTCAACAACCACATCTGCACATGGTAAATCTTTGATTCATCTAGATGCCTTTGTTTGATTTTCTCTTGTTGACAGACACAGGCATGTGTGATTACTTTTTCTGCACCTCCTTCAAATTTTACACCTGGACCATATCTTGCTATATTGCTGCATTTAGCGCTTGTTTGCCAGCTTGATCCAACATGGTTGGGAGAAACTGGTTAAAATTCCATCTTCTCATCTTGATCATTCACTTCGCAGTCTGGTTAAGTTTTGATCTATCCCTTTCTTCATTTTCCTGTGCCCCTTTAGAGACCAGGAATTTGATGCTTTTCTCTTTTTAATTCAACTGCTATAGCTACTTAATAAGGAAAACGTTGACTACTGTATTGTTGATATATGTTATATTGTATATGCTTCTACTTATAAGGAAAACATTGACTAGTGTAGTGTCGAAATATGTTAGATTGAATTTGCTTCTGCTCATTTGGAAGGAAAGTCCATTGGGATTTCCTCTTGAACTTTTATTTTTTTTATCTTGCAGTTTCTTGGGATTCTACTAGACAGTCGCAGCTTGATAAGATGTAGAGCCAGGAAGGTACTAAAACTGACAGAACTGCCGAGCTTGGGTATGTTCAAAATGTGTGTTGATGGACTTATAAGAGATTTGGAATTGTATCCTCAGGTATGTTGCAGAAAGATTGTTTCACATTGCTATTCACTGAGCAGTTAAATCTAAAAACATGGTTAGGGTGCCAATTGCGATTGCCATTCAAGATGAAGTTCAAAATTCTCAAAGGAATAGCAACCCATTTTATTCTTTCTGCTTCTCTCCTTGTTGGGAATTCAAACAAGAAAAGAATTCCATTTACTCTTTAAATTAACTCCCACCAGAATTTTCCAATTTTTGGTAGCCCATGTTTTGGTTTTCCATTTGCTAGGAGCAGCATTTTGGGATCTCGCTGAAGCACTCAATTAATAGCTTACAAACTTTGCCTGAACCCTAAATATATATATTTAGAAATACACTGAATTTCTATGAATAGTTGACCTGAACACAATTATTATTGTAGTATCAACTTGAGGTCGTTGTGTGAACTCAGAAGCTTCAAATTTTGTATCCGCCTCTAAGTCTCTATGTAGGTAGCCGATCCTAGACTTAATGGAGCTTGTCTGACTCTGAATCTAAGACACATGAGCGGTAACTCACTTCATACAACCTTGAACCTCTCTTTCTTCTGTGACCTTCTCTACAAATTCAATGATTTTATTACAATAGTCTTGTTATCCCTGGTTTTCCCTATTTCTTGTACGGTCATTGCAGATCATTTCCTTCATTTCACAGACATTACTCTTATATACCTTCTAAATAAATGAAATTTTGGAAGTCAAAACAGGAATACAGCTTATTGATATTCTTCCACCTTTGGCACATACTACCTCTCCCTTTAGATGCCTGCTTCATATAGTTGCAACAATCACGCCTCAATCCCATATAAGTATGAGTTGGCCAAATGATTCCTCATTGACCATGTTTCCTCGTTTAAATTCATCCAAGGCCAACACTGTAAAAAAAGACAACCTGGTGTATGAAGCATCTCACATTTACGCAGGGTCTTGGGAAAGGCCGTACCTCAGAAGGGTTTAATGTAGGCAACATACCTTGACTCAAACATCAGTGGCTAACTCCCAACTTGAGTTTGTGACCTATAGGTAACATGGAGATAACTTTGCATGATCCAAGTAGGCCACTTGACATAAAGAGTGGGAGGAACAAAGAGAAAACGAGTAAACTTTGCAAGATTTCTTTATAGTGGTATTTTACTTTTTTCCTTATTATTTGTTTTCTTTCTTCTTCTTCATGAATCTGGATTTACTGCACCACTACTTCCGATGGCACCATCTCCACCACAACTCCATCCATTCTTCATAACTACAACCCCCTCTTGTGAGTTCACATGCATATACTAAAATTCATTCAAAATAGAGATAGCCACCTTCCTCCATCTCTCACCTTCAATCTGATTTAAATAGATTCCATAGGAACCACCACAAATAATACACCCCTTCGTAAAATCATTTCCTTGATTACAAATTCAATCCCAAGAACGATACCCATCAAAACTATTTACAAAACACTATCCCGAAAAGTTAAAGAAGCACATCTAATTGTCGCAAAATTTCACAATTTACAGAAGTCATACCCCATATCTTCTTCAAATTGAAAGAATCAAACCCAACACCCTTTCAACAGAAGAATACTCATCTCATTTTTTAAAAGAGGGGGAGAAATGACGGAGAAGGAGCCAGGAGGGGTGGCGGTTGGTAGTGTTGGGGTCAAATGAATGGCTATGATGTTTTAGTGATGGAGAAAAGGGTGAAGGAAGGTGGTTGTGGGATGCTATGGGTGCACAACAAGGAAGAAGAAGAAGAAGGGTAGACAACTGGTTCTCAGATGCTTTTTGTGCAATCTGACAGGAGAAACAAACAACCACCTTTTCTTGCATTATAACTTTACCATGCAAGTCTGGAATTTATTCCTCATCATTTCAAATCTGAATTGGAAAATGCCAGAACATACATCAGAGTTGATAAAGAACTGGGTAAGGGGAGGAGGCAGCAAGAGTCAGAGGAGATGGTGGAGGCTAACACCATCATGTATATGGTGGTCAGTTTGGAAGGAAAGGAATGGTAGATGTTGTGAAAGTAGATCCAATTCCATAGTATCCTTACTTTTTTGGTGTAAACAGTTGTGTATAGTAGATACAGACCAGATTGTAGTTTTGATAGGACGCTTGTAACCGACACTTTTTGGTGGTGACCAACATTCCCTTAATGCCGAAGAATACAATCTTACCAGTTTCAAAAAAAGAAGAAGAAGAAATAATATGGGTTAAGTGAGAGAGATTAGCAGGAGGAGGGGGAATTGACACGAAAAGTTATCTTGGGTGAAGTCAAATAGTAAGAAAACAATGTCCTCGATAGCATTACCACATACTTCATGTCACTGTACACTATGCCTAGTTTGTTGAAGCAGCTAGACAAACTAAGGTTTCTTATGGGAGGTTAATAGTCAGGCTCACAAGTTTTCATTGGTAAAGTGGATCAAGGTCACAAAGCCAAAAGCACAAGGAGGCATTGGAATCAGAAATTTGAGACTACACAACAAGAGCATGCTAATGAAATGGTTATGGAGATATGGTCATGAAGATACAACACTTTGTAGGACTGTAATTGATGCCAAGTTTGGAACCCACAGCCAGTGGTGTTCATGGATGCATATTAGTAGCCACCATATAGACTTCTTTAAGAATATCTCCTATTAAGTTGATCCTCTGAGTGGCCTTGGAAGCATGTCTGGAAGATCAGAACACCTCCAAAGGTCACCTGTTTCACTTGAATTGCTTTTAATGAAGCAAATCTAACCCAGGACAATCTCAATAGAAGAAACATTGCCTTAGTCAACAGATGCTATATGTGCCTACATGATTTAGAGAGTGTCAACCATCTGCTTTTACATTGCCAATTTGCAACGGATATCTGGAACTTTCTTCTGTCTATTTCTGGTCTACAGTGGGCGACTCTACATTCTACCAAGGATGCATTCACACGTTGAGTCTTTTTTGGAGAGCTGAGAAATCCATCAAGAAGATCCGGAGAATGATTCTAGCAGTAAAATTTTGGTATGTACGGCATGAAAGGAAGCACAGGTGCTGCTTTATGGGATTTCAACTTCAATTCAGTCAGTAAAATCTAGTGTCAAGTTCATTTGTTCAGTTGGTACTCAGTTCCCTTGTGGTTGACAGTTTTTGGACTTCGTTAGCTCCTTGGTTTTATTTTAGACTTTATTGTGTAATGGAGCAGAGCTAAGCAAGGACCCTCATTGGAAAAAAGGGTTCTACTTGGTTGACAGTATCTCTTTGGAAAAAAGGGTTCTACTTGGAGGGGATATGTACCATTTCTTCTATATTTATGCATAATTTTTTTAGGATAGCAGATTTGTTTTTTGAAATCCCATTTTGGGGATTTCATTTATGATATTTCCTTTTTATTTTTTAGTAAGATAGTTTATACTTTATATGAAAAGCTAGGATACAATTGTTATCTAGTTAGTGTCATGAATTTGCTGTTTTTCTATAATTTTAAAATTATTTTCAGGATGAAGCCGAAGTTTTTTCTGCTTTATTCATGATTGGTCAAAACCACGGAGAGTTTTTAGTCAGACTGATTAATGAAGCTTCCCAAATGGTAAGTACTGATCCCTATATCGTCCTGTACATTAGCTCTTTCTTTCAGCATATAATACATTAGCCAATTGATGGTTTTATGGACATTTCCATTGATTAGTATGCTGAGCTTCTTTATGGGTTTAAGATGTTATGAAAATTCTCTTCTTTTTTTTTTCTATAATTATAGGATATGGGTTTTGGTCAAAATTTTCTCCTACCCTAATCTAGACACATGGTTAGGTTCTTTTTTGCCAGCTTTTTAAATAAGTAATCATGTTGAACATGAGCATTTATATTTGCTTACTTTAGCAGTTTAGATTCTAAAAATCGACATCGACATTGCTAGCTATATATAATAGGATCTCCCTGTGCCGTCAGCTCATATCTTTCACTTTGTGAGTATTTCATTTAATTTGACATCATTATATCTTCTATGTAGGATACACGTAAGTACGTAACTAACAAAAGTGAAAAGTAAGTAGGGTTCTTTGGTAGGAGGAGTCTCATGCATGACCCTATCATATCACAATACATGTGTCAAGGTGAACAACTTATTTTGGGTGGTGAGAAATGTGCAATAGGTCATTTTAAAGGCCAGCATCTTAGACATTTTAATTGCACATGTAAGGAAATCGAAGAGCTTAGATATTTTTCTCATGCATAGCTTTTCTAGTCAAAATTTAGGCTTTTCTTTCTGGTGTTGTGAAATTTTGAAAATGCCCAATGTTAATCTCCTTGTTCTTTATATTTTGTCAAATTTCACTTATACAAGTTTTTCTGTCACCATCTAATATATGCACAGATAGAGCCCTCTTCTGGAGGCAAGTTGGGTTATGACAATGTGAGGAAAGCTTCATATCTAGTATTAGCCACCTCTGCTCCAGTATCAATGAAGCAGCAAACTTGCAGCATTCCACCAAGAATGTTCTCTTATGCAGTCACACTATTAGGGAGAGTCTCTCGCAGTTTCGCAGATATAGTTGACCAGAGAACATTTTTGGCTTATCTTTCTTGTTGCAGTAGATTCACATTTGTTTCTGCATCAGAGTTTTTTAAAATGGAAGAGCATCGTCTGTTACCTCATCAGAACAATAAAATGGAAGAGCATCTGGAGGAAGGTGATGTGCTATTGACACAAAGACGTGAAATCTCTGAATATGACATTTGGAGGAAATTACAACTGAAGGAAGCGGAAAGCTCGCTTTTGGACTTCCAGGTTGAGCATCGTAAAGAGAGAAATTGTGTGAATATCATTCTTCAGGTGGTAATAGACATTTGGCCATCACTGAAACTTGGATTGATCAATGAAGTAACTTGCACACTGAGGTTGCGATTCTCTAGTAGCAATATGACCACCGTTGAATACTATTGTTATTTTTTTTTTCATTTTATTATTGAGTACTTGCAGGAAATCCTATAATAGTTTATAGACATAGTTGACTTCTTCTGCACTGATTGGCCATCTTTTCAGACATATCTTGCTTGTTGTCAGTTGTAAATTTTAGTTATATTCCAGTCAAGTTATCAAATACTATATCTGTTGCTAATGTTACTCAACCGTATGGTTATGCAGGAGTTTGAACGCAGAATTGGGAACAAGATCCAATCACAATCGTAGGGGTGAGTTAGTGTTCGCTTTGCAATATATAGATGCCTTGGAACAACTTGGACACTTATATCATCACTTGGTGTTCTCCAAGGAGTTCTACTTCCATGAATGGGGTAAATTGGAGTGTTCTTTGAAAAAACTGGACAGATGCCTGAGGGACATGAGATATAAGTTAATAGGCTTAACCAAAGAAGACAATTTTCTTATCTTAGAGTTAGTAATTGCAAACAGTATACTGACGCTTTGTAATATGGAAGCCAGTGCGAAAACTCTAAAGAAATTACATTCTGTCATGTCTTGTATTGAGCATGTTTGTGGAGAAGGATCCACTGAATCATCCAATTTTGTGGTTGAAGTTCAGAAGTCATTGAGTGAAATCGACACCTCTAGTTGTTCAATCTTGGATAATCCATATCTCCTTCTGAAGTCTCTTGAGCATTTCACTCCAAGAAAGGTAGTTTCGTCGGGGAATCTCAAATATATGGAAGCTGAACTGCAGTGTCAAGGCAATGAATTTCAAAATCCTCTTCCTTTCATCTCTGGGCTGCCTGTTGGTTTATCTTTAGACATCAAACTCCATAACATCTCGAGCGAGAGTAGGTTGTGGATAAAAATGAGTTGTGAAGAGAAGCTAACTCAATTTGTTTTCCTTGATTTGCATGAGATTGAAGGAGACGATGAAGTGAGGAAATTCACATTTGTTGCACCCTTCTACCAAACCCCCAAGGCGAACTGTTTCTCATTGAAGATCTGTATTGCTCTAGAGTGCATATCTGACAGTGATCAGTTGTTCAGGGGCTGTGGAGGTCCTAAGCATGAAGTTGTTCATCTTTGTGAAGAAAAAGAAGTGTATTTTTCCGTTCAAGTCAGGTAATTGCGTTCCAGTTTGATCAAGTGTGATCCAAAGACGGCTATAGTTTTCTAAATTATGGTGCTCATTGTCACATGCTGGTACAATCAGTTGCTGGATTTATACAGTTTTCTCCTTATCAAGTAGTAATGACCATGGACTACTCATAGAACCGAGAGTTCTAAGCGAGTAGGGTGATGAGTTTCAATGTGAGCAGGTTGCAGAGCAGGAGTAGTAGTAGTAAGGCACAACCAAGGAATTTAGTGAAGTGCAGAACTTCAGAAATCGGACATGCTTAAACTGGTTTTCATTTTGATCATCTCGGTATCGAGTACATTGTTCTGAGAGTTTTAGCTATTGAAGGATCCCATGTTGTATAGTGTATACGTGAAGTTGAAACTGGCATGTAGCTTTTCGAGAATGGATAGATTATGAGATGAGTTTGTAAAGGAAAAAGAACAAGAAATTATATTGTGCAGCTCCAATATTTGTCCAATAGAACTTTTGCTAGTGAACTTTGTGCCTGATACTCTTAAATTATATTCTATCCTGTTTTAATTTATGTGAACCAATTCGATTACTACATGGTTTAAGAAAAAAGATTTTCAAAACTTATGATGTCAAAGCATGGGTGTTATAAAACTTTTGAAAATCGTAGTTTTAAATATTTCGTCATTGGTGTAACAATAGATACAGAAAATTGTTTCTGTATTTAGAAAGGGATCATTAAATTATTCCAAATTTGGATTACGATGTTGATTGGGGAAGGGATCGGTGATTTGCTTATTTGAACTTGGACAATTTTTTCATCATGAACTGTTTTTAAGGTTGAGTTCGATTCAAAGTGTATCTTTTAATTTTACCATTGAATACAACGATTACATCTCAATCTCAAACAAATTAGATCACCTATACGAATATTTCATTGATCGTATTCTTTTCATTTAGCTCAACTCATGTCGCCATTGTATCAAAATTAATGTCACACTACATGATCGAAGAAACAAAATGCCTTGTTATTTCCATGTTTTAAGAGCTAGACAAGACTATAGTTTATAGTGAAGAAGCATTTGACAATTATCATATAATATACTGAGTTTACTAGTATTTTGTAATTGCCTCATGGTACTCTAAACTGTTACATAGATCAAAAATAGAGAAAGGAAAACTGTAGTAACCTTGGATCATATCGATGGAGGGCATGTGTGACAATAATGACTTAAGGGCATTAGATAATATGAAGTTTGGAAAGGTTAAAGCGTACACATTTTTTATTCTTATCTTGTGGAGATAGAGGGATTAATTCCAAAAAAAAATCTCGATTTAAGTAATCCATATCAAAACAGATTTAAAAAGAACAAGAAAATAAAAATTAAGATCAAGATATCGAAAAAATATTCTAAAGTATATCTAAAAATTAAAGAACAAATAAACACATAATTAGCAAAACACGAAAACTATCATTAATACTATTGAGAATCAAAGAGAAACCTATCTTGCTGAACAACGAAACGACGCAACAAGTTTAAAACCCAACATTTTATTATCAAATATGTTGTTATAAAACAAGATTCTTACATATCCTTCAGATCTCGAAGCATCCTATGAGTAAAAATCAACTATTTTTTAAAGAAAGGATAAAGAAAGGAGTAGAAAAAAAAGTAAAACAAATATCTTGAATCGAGCATTGGCTTTGAGCCCCACGGCCATATTTGCTTTTATTTGGTCCATTTCTCCATTCATTATTTTTTGGTCCCATTCTATACAACTTTTATCTTGGGCCCCAAACTCCACTTGGAATAACCTCTTCTCTCCGTCAAACAAAAAAAATTACGTAACTAAGGGTAGGATAAGATTTGCATTCCTATATTTTATCGTAGTCAGACTTTGTTTATGAGATTATACTTTAAAAATTTTAAGACAAAAGGATTACAAAGTGAAATAGAAAAACCTCCACCAATAAAGTGAAAGTTCAGCTAGCTAATTAAGAGATAACTCTAGGTAATCGGAGTGAATCTTTAGCTAGCTAATTAAGAGATTACACTAGGTAATCGGTTGTTGCTATAAAATTAATGGTATAAAGACTTGTATATTTATGAGCTTAAAATACAAATTTTAAGATTAACTTATTTGTAAAAACAATATAATAATGAGTTGTGATAAAGGAAATACAACTATTTATTACTCTTGACTTGAAAGTAATACTACTATTCAAAAGGTTTGATAATGAAACAGAACAAAACAAAACCAGAAAACAACTACCACACTTGAAATCCCTATACTTTTAGGGGTGGTTTGGCACTACAATAATTTCAAGAAGAATATATAAAATTATTTTACTCTGTGTCTAATCGAAAATATTAGACAATCTTGAGATTATTTATATTTTCGTGATGTACTCATATTTTAGTGATGAGATAAGTTATTCTATATTATCTCAATATCTCAAGATAATTAATCTAAAGATAACTTGATCCCAACCAAACAACTAATATCACAGTAACTCATCAAGTGTTTTTCTTTTCGTTTTTCCCAAAAAAAAAAAAAAAATTGTTGGCCAAACATTATGCTTTCTCACTTCTTTATTTTATTATATTTGGGTTCATCGGTTTTGGTAAATTGCTACTCTGTGTCACTGTGAGCTTCAGTTCAGTAAGACTCAGCAATGAGCCAATGACTATAGGCACCAGATCCAAGAAATATTTAAGAGATAAATATCAGAAAATAATAGAACCCCATTATAAAATGAAGTAACAATAATTATAATAATAATCTTTAAAAAAAAAAAAACAAGGTGACAAATATATGAACAAACAATTCACACTTTGCTGTTACACTTTTGTTTAGATTACCAACTTAGTAGGCGGATTTCAAGGGGGACACCCAAAAAAATCATGTCTATCTGACATCAACATCATATCTTTACATATACTTGCATTTTAATAATAAAACTTCACTACCAAGAGCAGTATGATGTGGTAGAAATTCTAAATTCGAATCTTGAGAACGAAAAAATAGAGGAAAACTATAGTATTTGGTATTAAGGAAAATGTTCCATAAAAAATATTTTACTTGAAAAGCAAGTCCTGCTTATTTTCTAGTATTTGATAAGTTAAAAATATACTTATTATCTAACAAAACACTATGGGGTGAATGGATAGGAGTTGAGGAAGTTAGGTAGGTCGAGAAGAGACAAATGATAACGAATTTTGAATGTAACTTAGGGAATTTATTTTCTTTACTTTCATTAGTAAAGTCATTTTCGAGAAAAAATATTTTCTAAAATATTTCGACCAACCAAACACGGGAAAATTGGAGCAAAGACACCCTAATATTCAACTGATTTTCTTCTTGTCTCTTTACCTTTGCATAATACCCAAGAGGCCACCAGCACAATAAACAGTGGAAAGTGTAACTGAAAAGTAGGTTAGTCATACCTGCTAGCTGCTAACCTTCTGTCAGTTTTTGTCATCATATTAGAGAGAAACATATATCTGAATCTTAATGTTTGCTTTAACCTGCATGCACATGCAAAGACAGTGGTGAAAAGATCATTTTCTGCATTATATAGTCCATTGATCCAGTTATTATACAAAAAGAGCCAAAAGGGTATCTTCTTACAGCCTAATAATGACTAAAGGGGGAGAAAGAACAGAAGAAATTTCATCATTTTGAGTAGAATTATTATGATAGATATCAAGGGAACCCAAATCAATAAAAGCTCAAGACTTTCTTGTCTTTACTCTAAAGCTTTAAGCTTTAAGTGTAAACAAAAGAACCCCACAAGGAGTAAATAAAGCTTTTGGTAAACTCCCTGATTTGTGGTCAATTAGAAACAAAAGATAAAGATACACTCTGAAATGCTACAGTAAAGTGGAGAAAAGAACATTACATTATTCACTTGCACTGCTGTTTCAGCAGCAGAGTCTTCAACCAGAACTCAGATTTGAACTGCAATGGTCACATAAGCCTGTGAGCAAAAGCACCAATGAACCCTGTCTAATTCTCAAAGTTAGGTCATGTAATATATATTACAAAAGAGACAGAACAGTAAGAATATATTTCCACTTAGAAGGGAATACATTTATTCATCTGCTGAGAATGTTGACCTCAATGCAATAATGCAAATAATTTGCTATACATACAGAAAATATTCCTCTTCCCACCACTAGATAAAAGTACAAAACTGAAAAAAAAATCCACATATCTACAACATAGCAAAAAATCAAGGGAAAAAGACAACTAGCTGAAAGGAGCCTATGACCAAAAATGCGCCCTTTCTCTTTCATCCTTGCTCGGAACGAAAGTAAGAATAGCCAAAGAAAATAAGTACTAGTATTCAGTTATCTGTAAGTTGTTTCCTACTTAATAGAATAAGAACGGGTGCATACAGCCTCAAGGGCCTCTGTCATTAAGGAAGAAAAGCTGGTCATAGCTTGGAAAACTCCTGGAAGCCCTGTCTGAATGTTGTTCAGAGTCATTGCTCTGGTTACCTCCACTGCTTTAGAATGCTTCACCATCTCATCTTCCACACGCCGTTGGCAAGCTGCAAGCTCAGCCTTTTTCTCAGCAAGAGGGTCTCGTGCATCTAAAATATTACCATTGTCAGGTCCCACATCAGGAAGTCCAATGCCAACCATGGAGTAAGAATTGTAATACTTCCTTTCAATGTTCCTAACACTCGAAGCCTTTTTCTCAAGCTCCTTTGATGCAGATTCAGTCCGCTTTTTGATCTTCAACTCCTCCGTTTGTTTCACATATATCGAATGAACAACATTTATGAAGCTTTTGATAGCTTCTGATGCAACAGTGTCAGGAATACGGTCAAGTGCTAGCTTCCACTCATCGCAAAACATAAATGAATCTGAGAACTCCCTGTTGCCATTAGTTGGCTCAGTATTGACAGATGCAAGGGTGAGCTTGAACCAACCATGAAGGGATCGGATAAAGTCCCTTTGAAATTTTATCAGGCGACAATAACTCGAGTGCCATGCAGATACAGCAGACTCAAGGTCACGTGTTGCCTGCCTGTGTAGGTCAGATGTCGATTGACCTTTAATTTCTCTGTTGATGAGGCCACGCACCTGCTGCACGATGTCATTCTGAACTTGATGGAACTGGTTCATGGATTTCCACATGTACATAAATCTGCATCAGTTTATACCAATATCACTTGAGGACTAGTCAGGGGTATAACTTAGAAAATAGTAAACACTTTATCATCTTAGTGATTGCCAAAATTCCAGATTGAGCTTTATCAATACTGATAGGCCTAAGAACCATCACACTATATTTAGCCATCAATTACACATCAAAGCACAGGAGATATTCCAAATATCCAAAAAAAAGTGAATCCATCATGGCCACAATTTTGTCAGACTCTAGAAAGATGCTCCGTGGACATCCTTTCATGGTCAGGAAGACAAAAGTCGAACATTTAAAGATCCATAAGTTTTCAACTACCCACTGAAACAGACAAATATTAACACCAACACATTTTACATGTGAGAGCATGACTTTAGGTGAGATCAATATCAGGTGGGATATGTTGAACCTATTCAATTCAATTGCAAGGAAATAAGTCCTGAGACAGCACACAATTGCATGGGTGATTTAGGTTCTGCAAACGATTTCCAAAAGAAAAGAATAACTTGGAAGAAATTCCGGGAAGGCAGTAACCAGACTTATTCAATCTCATAATGGTAGAAGGTTGGCTCCAATAAGTTGAGTTTCCTCTAATCAGTATTGCAACATAGTATCATTTCAACCTATAACTCATGTATGTGTCCACCAGCAAGTAATCTGAATAAAATTGGTTGTCAACAAATTTCAAATCAAGTATTCACAAACACAAGGGCTTACCCATGACAAAGTTCAACAAGCTGCGGGACAAGGTCAGAGTCTCTTAGACCAATAATGGCAGAGGACGTAGTGGAAACAGCTTGCGATGTGACCACCATCAGTGACTGCAACCTCGTTATTGAGGCCTTGGTTTTGTCCAACTTGGTTATGTCATCACTTCTGCTTTCCTGACTCTGTAATGTTGCCAACTTCTTTTCATGCTCAATTTTAACTCCTTCCCTCGCCTGCACTTACAGTACTCAGATTAAACAAATGTGTGGGGCTAAAGCATTGCGCAAGGAAGTTGTCGCTCAAGTTGCCTAACTTTTCTTCACCCCCCCCCCCCCCCCCCCCCCCCCAAAAAAAAGGATCTTAACAACACACAATTCCTATGCTACTTTCCATAAAAGCACTAGTCTATGAAATAAGGCTTATAGTGTTGAAGATATAAGTTAATTAAATAAAAGTGTGTTCTCTTTAATAAGTTGATCTTTAGATGATATATAATTATTAATTAAATAAAAGTGTATTCTCTCTAATAATTTAAACTTAAGTTTTAGAGAGATGGTCACACACTTCAGCATATATGACCATTTTAATAGATTAGTTTTAAGGCAGGCAGGGTACCTGCATGTTCTATATCAAAATCTAATAATAGCTCAAATCTGTCCATGTCAAAGTGATTAACTACCTGGGGTACTTTATTCAGTACACCATTATTGACTAAAATGAGTGCAAACAAGTTAGATTACACAAGTCTTTGGATGAGCATGACCCGACTGATTTTTACACCTCTATCTACCATAACATTTATAAGATCCCAACTGAAAACCTGGCACTCTGTTGCTCTACTAAAATATTAATATCCCATCACAATAATTGAGAATAGTTTACCCTATGCTTGATTGATCCAGAGTGGATTTAACTACAGCTTTTTATCTTTGCAGACAACAAGTTAACCGACCGACAGGATGATTGCAAAAGACCAATTGGTATAAAACACAAGAAAGTAAATATATCTTGAAGACTAAGAGCAAGTGGAATTGAGAAGGGCACCTTCACTTCCTGATACAGTTTCTTTTCCCATGCCAAGAGTCGCTCCAAGGTCGAACAAAGACTCTTTTGCCCACCTTCATCAATAGAACTAGGTTCAAAACGATACTTGACCGCCAATGGAGGTTTTGAAGACCAGGTGGAGCTTATAGTGCTAAATACTCCACTGGAATGATACACAGTTTCTGCAATGCACCGAAAAAACAATATTAAATCCTAAACAAAGAATCGAAAATTTTCAACAAAATTTGTTTAACTGGATGGCAAGGTGAAGATAAGTCAATGTCAATCAACTAAACCTCAACCTCAAAATGGTTGTAGCAAAGAATATGAATCATCTTGATTGGTCAAAATTTGACTAATTTTACCATGAGTATCAAGCTACAATAACTCTACTCCTTTATCCAAACCTGGAACTGGCTATGCTAAGGTCACATAAGTGTATTCACATATGCAAATCAGAAAACATACAACACCCACTAATTGCTATGTTATGATCAAAAGGCACAGATAAAGCAATAAAAATCAAAATTTGCAGTCCATAAAAATGAAGATACCAAAAAACAAAAAGACTCACTCTTTAACTGCTTAAAGCTCCGGTCAAGCTGAGCTCGACCTGTCTCCAACATCTCAGCCACCTGCTCACCAGCAGAAGCAGTCTTATCAAAGTATTCCTTAATGGCAGCAACAATCTCTGCTAGATCCTTGTGCCTCACCACTATACTTCTATCAGATACCATCTCCACTTTCCCATTACCGTTCCCCCAACTCATCGAAGACGACCCACCGTCCTCCGACATCTTATCAGATTTCTTCACTGAGAAATTCTTTGAATTCACATTATTATTAGAACCTTCCTCATGCTTCACGGAAGCAGTAGACCCGAAATTCGATCGGGATGGCCCATACCCAGATCTTATCTCATCCTTTTCCTCTACTTCTTCTTCTTCATCGTCATCATCATCAGATGAAGTTGTAGTACTGTAATGATCATGATCTCCCCACTCGCTGCACTGTACCTCTTCTCTCTCAGCTTCACTTTCCCAGTTATTCAAATGGTGTGCTGCATAGTTCTGCTTGTTTTCACCAACCTTTTTCTGATTCCGGACAGACCCATTTGCCAATTTCTCATCGTTAACACTATCAGTATCAAAAAAGTCAAATTGCATGTTCGATTTCCCATGAAGTGATTGGTCACTAGGATGATGTTGGTGCTGATGCTGAGAGTACTGTGAATGAGATGTGTAGTTTGACGCCTTATCATCCTCATCATCATCCGGATCAGCTTCTCGAGAAAAATTGTTCTTATTGTGGACGCGTTCGAAGTACTCTGAACTTGGAGGGGAAGGAGGGTAGAAATTTTCCCAGTTCCAAACAGAGGAAGCTTGTGAAGGAGTACTAGAATACGTCGAATTTGCTTTCGCATCGTATGTATAATCCTCATTATATGAATTCAAACTTGACCCAGAAAGAATGTGTGGAAGTTTCAGGGGCTTTTTCTGCTGTACCGGGGGCTGACGCTGATGAGAGGAAACAGAGGAGGCAGAAAGTATATGAGGAAGCTTTGAAGAAGCTATCGTCGGTGACGGCGACGGAAAAAACGGCGGTGGGGGTGGATGAAGAGAAGGAGAAGGAGATGGGATACGAATAGGGGGTGGGGGTGGAGGGGTTTTGATGGTAGTAGCAGCAGTAGTCGAAAAAGACGTACGGAGGAGAACAGCAGGAGTATGATCAGAAACAGAAAGTGGTTCACCGGCGGCAAAGGTAGATAAAGCAGAACCCGTAACACGAAGTGAACGACAGTAATCAGAATGAGCTGCTGCTAAGTGATGACGAGCATAAACAGCTTCTTTCATCAATCGCCGGCGGTCTTTACACCGCCGGACAGTATCTTCATTATCTAGCTTCGACGCCGCGCAACCCATCGTTAAATATAAAAAAAAAAATCAAATGGGTCTCCGCCGTTAACGGTGGCTATTCCGGCGGCACAGTTACCGGTGTTGCTATGGAGTTAAAGAAGTTGCGACGGCGATGGGCGGAGACGGTGAAGAAGAAGAAGAAAAAATGCCATGAAAGTGTTTTTACACACAGTACACACAGTGAGTTAGAGATACTTCACTTTCTTTCTCCACTCAAAAAGTACTTTTAACAATGACTAGATATGACTAATCTTTTTCAACATTTAAAAGTTTTTTTTTTTTTTGTATTTAAATACTAGTCATACTTTATTACAAAAGAAAATAATAATTATAACCATTTATAAGAAGTTATTAATATCATTTTGTCAAAGATATACATTTAATAATGAACATAGGTTCAAATAATTATATCCAAATTCCTAAATATTTTTTTGGTTTCATATCTAGAATCTGCGAAATCTAAACTCTAAACTCTGTATATTACATAACTTTGACATCTACTTAGAGGTTGAAGGATAGAAATTATTATTCCATCATAATTCAAATTGATTTTTAAATATTTACTCATAATATCTTCTTTTTATTTGTTTACTTGCAAAATTAAAATTTAACTAGTTATAAAGATAAATTAAAAATAAATAAGTATAAAAATTAGTTCTCTCTTAATTTATAAAAAAATTAATTATATTTAGTAGTGTACTAAATGAGAATTAAAACAAATGGTGTATATAAAAAATAAGAAATTAATTCTTAAAATTAAATGTATTGATTCTCCTACTCTATAGAGTCTAGACATTTTATTATATTCTTATACGAAAAGAGTATTATTATTAATGTGTTCTTTTTTTATGTTTGGAATGTTTAAGATAATTATTTAATTTTTCAATAAGAAACGGGGTTCCAAAATAGAGATGAATTACCCTAATAAGATTAAAATAATAGTCTATAATATTTAATTATATTTTTTAATTAAAAATTATTTTGGTTTCTTAGAAGAGAAAAAGGCTGCTTTTTGTATTTAGCTTGGATATGGGTGGCAGCTGGCAGACAACAAGAAAGTAGGGTTCACAACCCCATTTGTGTAGGGTAATCGAAAGCGGAGTTAAAATTTTAATTTTATGATATTTTGAGTTTTATGATTATAATTTTAAATTATAATAATTATATTTTATATAAAAAATTTAATAAATTTGTTAATATAAATATATTAATTAAATAAATTTTATCAAATTTGGGATCTTGGAATAGAGGTCACTATTATTGAATATAGTATTGAATTGTTTATTTTTAATTACCTATTTTTGATGTTTTCTTTTTTGGTAGATTGTTGTCTTAATTCTACTATTATTTCTAATGTCTTTTTTTGGTTGATTGTTGTCTTAATTTTATTACTACTAGTATACATGTGGTGATAAATATATATATATATATATATATATATATATATATATATATATATATATTTAACTATAGCAAAAATTATATTTATCTATTTTCATTTTCATTTTGATTAAAATTCATCAATTTTATTCAAAATTATATTTATTTGATTTTAGATAGTTACTTTTGAAACTCACACTATTGAATACAAAACTTGTTGGCTCATAACGTGACACAAGATAATATTCATCTTGTGTACTTTTTTTTAAAAGCTTAAAATATATGAAATCTTAAAATTAATTTAAAGTCATGAAGCTCTTAAGCATAAAATTTATATTTAGGATATAAAGAAGAAAGATTAGTAGATTAAGGACTAATTAAATAATTTAAGGGCAAATGGACATTATAAAAATGTAATCATTTCGTTAAGACAAATAGAAAAGATTAAAACCTAAGGGACATTGATTAATCATGTTGGCAAACAGTAAAACTCAATTATTAATATTCATGCTTTAATTCAATTGTTCAAGGAAAAATGAGTTGAAAAATAAATTCACATATTATTTTGCAAATTGAATTTAAATTTTTTTATGATTAACCTAATTAAATAAAAAAAATTATTTAAATAAATAAATAATTTTTATGATCAAGCGAATTCTAAAATTTTTATCGATTATTATCCAATCAACCAAAATCTTTGGGTAAAGGATAAACACTACATAGGGCAAGAAAGGGAACTTATTTATTTTTTTAGAGTAACTTTATTTCTCTTTTTGTAAATAAAAGATATCACAAAGAGCATATTCTCACATTTGGTCAAAAAGATATTTCACATTTTTAGGGTTTTAATGGGAAGTGAGCCATGAAAATTCTCAAAAATTTAACATTTTACCTATGCCACATCAAAAAGACCATTCACTAATAAGCAAAATGTCAAATTAGTGCAACTTCATTTCTAACTTTTATCAAATATTGAAATACTCCCTCCGTTCACAATTATTTGGCAGGTATATTAAAAATAGATGTCCAAGATTAATTGTCAATTTAAATAATTAAGAAACAATTAGTCACTTTTTTCCAAATTTACCCTTAATGATAGTGTAGTTCAATTGGAAAGTTAGGTAGACTTTTGATATTCTTGATAAGGTTATATTAGTCAAATTACACATTATATTAAATTTTCCTTGAGTAGTGTGCATGATCTTAACATGACAAACAATTATGGACGCAGGAGTAATATATAGTGTAATTCAAAACATTACATATACATTACAATTTACAACTAGATAGATTTGTTAAATATACAAATTAAAACAAACTAAATAAAATATTTTTTTAAGTATACGATTTCTCCCAATATAACAAAATTTACTAAATTCAATCGAAAATCTGCATGCGAATCATAGCTCTGTCCGTGATTTTTTTTTTTGAAGGTATTATTTTATGCTTATGGGATTTTTGTTTTATGGCAATTGTGGAATAGAACTTTTTCGAAATATATTAAGGTAAAAAATTTTATAAGGTAAATCTTCTTCATTACGATTAATTCTTAATCCAAGCTTTATGTTAATGATAAAGTACACTTTTTTTAGAAGATTAATGTGAAAAGGTAGAAAAAGAAACAAGAGACGAAAAAGGAAAGAATAAAATAGTGATTCTTGATTTTTGAAAGGGTGAATGTTATTTAAAGAATTTTTCTAAAAAAAAAAAAAGCAGTGAAAAGTTTGAAAAAATTGTGTAAGCCAATTCTTTTTTTCTCACATGTTTCTCTTTTTCTTCCTTACTTTTCCTCTTTTTCTTATCTTTAATTTTCACAAAATTTTCAGATGCTTTTAATTATTTTTTTTTTTAAAAAAATTGAGTTGTATCACTTGAGCAAAATAGAAGACGATAGTATATGTATATTAGAATATAAATAAGTTATTTATATACGTTGGTAGATTTTAGACATAAAAACGTCTTGAGTTAAATCTGTTCATATTTACTTGTCCACTTTTGAATTGAAACACCTATTAAGAAAATCATTAATAACATAGTGAATTTACCCTTTTACCCATATTTATTATTAAGTGGATTAAAAATTTTACATTTTTCAAAGTAATCAATTTTTGATTGAGGGTATAATAAGTAAAAAGAACTTGTCCTTTCTTGATCTGTCAAAATTGACAAGTAAATAAGAACAACTATAAAATGAAAAAGTAGACAAGTATAGGGAACGAGAGAGTATAATAAAACTATACCACTGCTCTACTCGAAGGCTATAATACTGCCACATACTTCTAACATGATATAAAAGCACATTCATGTAAATGCCATTATTATTACTAATTTGTTAACTTTTACTTGTAGATTATATGACACAAGTAGTTTTTATTATTTTCCAATTGAGAACCCAAAATGTTAGTCACTATATAAAATTATGTGTATAGGTGAAAAGAGTCCAAATATAGTAGGTCAACAAAGTAAGGCTGGTAATGTCTCTTTAAACAATGTATATATAAGGACCACATTGCTCACTGTTTTTCAAGTACAAATTGATCTTTGTTTAATACTGGACTAACATTATTTTTTCTTAAAGGTCCTAAAACTGTTACATAAAGAAACCTCCAAGGTTTCATGGAGTAAACAAAGAGGTTTCTTAAAGCTGCAACAAAAATTGTTTAAATGTATATGTATTATTCTTCAAAAAACAAAATTGGTTCAAATAGAGTATAGATAGTGTGTATAGGGCTGCAATCCATAGAAAATGATAAAAAAACTATAATCCTATTCCCTTCTCTTCCTAAAAAGGTGAACATAAAGGGGGACCCTTTTTTCTTTCTTCTTCACTTAAATTTCATTTGTCAGGATTACATTATTCCAATCTCCACTTGGTGCAACCACTTTTTTTCTTGCTTTGGGCTCTCTTTTACTTCAATGCATGACTCATGACTATCGAAAAACTTACTCTCGATATCGATGTCAAGAGTTGAACAAGGTAGAGTTAAAGGTTGTGTAGACTCCACCCTTTTCAGACTCGTGAGATTAGCAAGATTTCACAAATAGAGATTGCTAGATGTATTGGTAACCTTAAAATTGTAGGAACATAGAAAAAGGAAATGTATTTTTATTTATTTTTCCATAGTTATGAATAGTATTTTGAGGTACAAAAGTTGTTGTCATGATGAAGCATTGAGTAATCATATCTACCATTTCGGTGGTACAATAGTCAAATTAAATACAAAAAAACAAAAGGATGATGCAAATAGATAGATATAAAGAAAGAGAAAATAGTATGTAATATCTAATAGAAGAAAAAAAAGAGGAGACAACAACCATGCAAGTGTTTCCCCACCCAACAAGGGCCAAAAACAACACAATTCCCCTTCTCATAGGCCCTACCACGTTTTAGCTTTTGCCTAGCAAAAGAGGATCTACCCTTTCATAATCAAACATCAATCGGAAACAAGTTGGGTTTGGCTATATGAACTCTCATTGCAGGCTCCGCTCAAACTCATTTCAGTCCAACATTATATATAATAAAAATAAAAAATATCCGGAGAAGATCTTCCCCTTTACGTCAAAACAAATATATGTATAGATGCATTCACACTAAGGATCGTCCCTAATACACCTAATAAGGAGCCAGAACTGGTTGAGACCCTTTCAGTACCTGAAACCCTTCTTATCCTGACAGTTGACAACGGGTAACAAGCTTTCCGTTCATATTCTGATGACCTGAGATTGGAAAGAGTGATTTTGTCTAAAGATAGGATCCTCTTCTCATGTGGATGTTGCAATGGAGGTATTTGTTGTAGGATGTGTTTTAGGGAAACCAAATTCATTGAACAAACCCTGAAGTATAAGACCAATTTAAAGATGAAACACAATTAGTCGAATACTCCTGGATGTCTGGAACTAATTAAATAGTTTAAACTTTCATATAGCTGAGATATAAGCATACCATAGCATCATTGACTGCATATGTAACACAATAGTGCTCCTGCAATTGGGTTTTAAATGAAAAGGAGCGTTATACAAGATAAATAAGGTATGCGTTTTCTTATCAGTATAAAATAAAGTAGCATTTTCCCCATCTTTTTTAGTCTTTCAAATACTCCCCGCCCCCCCCTCAAGCCTTTCTTACTTAACCTACTACCTTTTTTGTCGATACCAATTTACTTCACCTCTTCTCATAGATCATAGATGCTAAATTTTGCCAGATCCTTGAGTCCAAACTACCACAACACTACTACTTTATATAGTTGTAGCTTTAATATAACATGTTTTCAACAAACAATACCAGTTCTCTGAATTACTCAGACATAATGAAGTATTCCACTTTGTTTTGTTTTATTTTTATCTCCAAATAAGTTGAACAGGGTCTACATGATGGAAGGAGTATCAATTTTTTGTACTCTCATTCCCAAATTCTCTCCACATAATCCAACTATTTACAAGTTTCCAAGTTACATAATGCAATATATTGCTGTGACAGATTAAGAACTTTTAATCAGTCAAAGTCACTTCACCAAAAGGCAGGTCAGCAAATGACATAAAAGGCAGTAGACCAATCTTGGATTTCTTTGTTTTGATTGGTCAAAGGAACTTTCAGAAACTACATCACTTAACTTTGTTATGGAATAACGTAATACAGAAAGGTTGTCTTAAGACTAAAGGAGAATATAGATGTAGGCAAATAAAAAATCAAAAAACAAAAGAAAGAGCAGCATCTTGATCCTTGAAAACATAAGGTCAAGAAAAGGCAAGCCTTGGGAAAGGGCCAATCAAAATAAAGCAGCCTGCATTTTGCATCTACATTATCTAGGGTTATAGATCGTAAATACAATATGATGCCAAATGCCAGATATACTGGTCAGAAACTTGCAATACAAAAAAACAACAAATCTGGAACAAAGTGCTCAACTTTCACGATGGTATAGAAGCACACTGAAATATATTTTGCAGTCAAAAGCAGAAGAGTAATAGAAACTTACCTGCATCATATACCACTCTTCAAATTCATCAAATATTTCCAATCTTTCAATCCTGTCCAGAAAATTACATGCAAATATTTGAGGACTGCAACATTATTATTATTATTATTATTTAGTGTGTGTGGGGGTGGGGGGGTGGGGGTGGGGGGTAAGCACAAAGTAGATAAAGTGAAGGTGCACACTGGAAAAAGAGGAATCAGCCTTTATCCTGGAAAAAGCATACATCAGAATCTAAAAAAGGTAAAAATATATTTTATGAAACCCAAAGTAGCTTTTATAAAATAGAAAGTTTTTCAAGATATGAAAGCTTCTATTTTGTTTCGTAGGGAAAAAAGCATATTTTGTTTGTTGTAAAGACACAAAAAAATAACAGACAATCATATATGATACCAAAACGTAAGCATCAGATCAGCCTAAAATATTTGATGTTCTCTTAAATGTGTTTCTCTTATATATTCTTAAAATTGTGATTTGTTTTTCTGCGACAAGGTAATCACTAGCGCAGAAGGAGGACAAAGTGGACAGTACAAATATAAGGAGTTATATCCCTCTACCAAAAGTCTAGGTGAACTATATCAAATCAGTTGCCACAATATTTACAAATTCAAACCTACACCAAAATGCAAGAGTCCCATGATACTAATATTTGAGCTCCAACTTTTGAGTGGGACTATGAACTCTTAAAAACATCTTATATTCTATCGCTCTGCAATGTCCCAATGGATGGTGTACCAAACCTTGTTATTTCGTCCTTCTGTTTAGACAACCTGAGGTCTACAAGAGAGAGAGTGAATCACGGGAAAAGCTAGAGAGATAGGCAAATAGCGACCCAGGATATGAAGATGCCACGTGCACCATTACCTTTAGTGTACAATGTCACAAGCCACATGTAGAGTCAGAGTAGGGATATGTATTTGCCTATTTGGTCATTTTGTTCCATTTTAGGTTCATTCAGTTAAGTTTTTTTTTGCTTGAATTTGGGTCAAGTTGGTTTGGTTTATATTGTTTTTGATTCCTCCTAGATAGACAAACCGACCGTCCAACAGTAATGAGTTAAATTTGATATTTTATTGGATTTCTTTCATTATGATAGGTGGACTATTGTACATTCACAAGCTAATTGTCACATATGCGGAGAGGCGAGTAAGAGCTTGTTTTTACTTATTTGAAGTGCTTTTTAACCAAAATAGTTTTTAAGCAAAATTGGGGTGTTTGGGTAAATTAAAGAAGTTCTTATAAGCACTTGACTTAAAGCTAAAATGATAAAAACTAAAGGATTCTAACTTATGGCTTTTGGCTTATAAGTCAAAAATAAAAGTCAATCCAAATAGGCTCTAAGACTGAGAAGTGAAAGATTTTCACACTTAGAAAGTTAGATTTAGCCACATAGTGCTTGAATTAAATTCGAGTTTGTGGGTAATTAGGAGGGTACAAAAGGGTTAAGAGCGCAAGGGAAAATATAATCTCTTGTAAAAAAAATTGACACATTGGAGCAACGATAAAATGGTCTCCACGTGACTTATGCCTCACGGGTTCGAGCGGTGCAGTCAGCCATTGATGTTTGCGTCAGTGTAGACTGTTTACATTACATCCCCTCAGGATGTGGCCCTTCCCCCGACTCTGCGTGAATGTTGGACTCTTCGTGCACCGGACTGCTCTTTTTAACACATTGACCGAATAAACAGGAACGAAAAAGAGATTAAAAGGGAAGGACTATATTAGTGGAAGTTTGAACAAGAAAAACAATAAGAGTAAAGAAAAAGAAAAAGGTTTTGAATTATAAGTTTCTAATATCTGAAGTTCTGTTGGGTTTGTTATGAAGTTAGAGTGTTAGACTTTGGCAATTTACAAGATTAGCTTCGGTTTTCCATATTAATAGACAATTGTGTGATAAAATATATGATTTTGGGTGGTTTTGAAACCAAAAACTATTGTATTCCAGAGGTGAAAAGTAATGATTCATTCCAAACGAGATAAATCACTGGGGCTCATTGGAGGAAATTCCAAAGCGCCTTGGGAGGCTCCTTGATTCAGTGCAAGCCTAATTCTTCTGATTGGAGGTGCCCATTTGGCTAAATAAATGTGTTACAGATTCCTATACATACTTAAATGCAACTAAGCAGGCGGGTGCCGGTGGCCGGTGCACACTTAGCTAATTAGGTGTTTCGGCCTCTGGAGTCTGGAGATAAGCAACACAAGTACTACTGTGAAATAGACAAGAACGGGAATGGAGACCAGAACCATTGTATGATTAGAGCTCAAGCATAAAGCTATAGAACTTAATAAGAATTATTGATGACAGGTTGCATTAAAAAGTAGCAACTAAAGTTTTAGGAATGTCCAAAAGTCTTGGACCTTGAAGAATCGTAATGGTGGAATGAGGAGGTGCGAAGAGTTGTTAAAACAAAAAGTGAGAAGTATAGGGAGTTACCGAAAGCAGAAGATGGTGAAACCTCTGAAGAGTACAAGAAATCTCAGAGAGGCTAAAAAGGCAGTTTGCAAGGCCTACAGTAAAGAGTACGATGACTTGTATCAAAATTTAGGGACACGTGAGGAAGAGAAAGAAACGTATAAATAGCAAAAAATGAGAGACTTAAAAGTAGAACTAAACCAGATTAAGCGTCTTAAAAGATGACTGCCAACAAGTACCCTAAGGGAGTGCTCTAGCATTCGAGAGACGGAGATAACCTTGGGAACCAAGGTTGACACATAGCAGTGCAATGAGTTCTTCTCATCTACCTAGGTCTTGTTGGACAGATTTATCGAGTAGTTGTGATGATGGAAGGTATAAATTACCCAGTCAACAAGTTAAGCCACATCGCCGTTCAAAAGGGTAGTTGCCAACAAGTTTTTAGATGATAGGGAGATCAAAGAGAGAGGAGATGCATTTTTGATCATTTTTTTTCAACTTAAATCATGAGAATAACTTAGCAGATCTTAATAAATCACTAATTGATAATATAGAAGATGAGTTTCCATGCATGTTATTTGCAAATGATATTGTATTAATTGATGAAACTGCACAAAAGTCAATCAAAGGCTAGAATTATGAAAGACACTCTAGAGAGTAACAGTTTTTATACAAGTAGAAGCAAGACAAAATATATGAACAATGAATTGAGCCCCGAGAAGAATGAAGTTAATGTCAGATAATATGGAACGATGGTGTCTCATATATAGACTCAGTATTTTCCAGAAAAGCAATATGATAGATGAAAAGTTAATATATAAAAAGAGTGCTATAAGAGTGTTGCGATAGGAAGATATCTATCCAGTTGAAAAATAACTTCTATAAAACAACTGTGAGACTAAAAGACAACCAGCCTGTACATATAGATTGGTCAAGTGCCCAAGCATGTTACCTAGAGCCTAACGCATGCAACAAAGTAAAACATTTACGGTGACGCTAGCATGTGAGGACCTTCTATAATTTGTTTCTTATTTTATTTACTTATTTGATTTTTAGCGGGTGAGAGAGACAGGAGCAAAACAAGACTTATAAACCTCTGGGCTCTGACTGAAACATGGACATTTTGGCAGCTTAATATGGCCATTAAAGACAGCAATCTACTCTAGAATGTAGTTCATGATCATCATCTTCAGATGAATCGTATCATTCCCATGTTTACATATAGCAATGAAAGCTAATACTAACCTGCGTCTTTCTTGAGCTTCAATAAAATCACTATAAACCTGTAGCATGTCCCAAGCAACTGCTTTCTGTAACCAATCAATAGCAAACCATTAGTTATAAATTCATGTGTGCTTTATCCTAGCAAATAAATTAACTAGAGCTGAACCACTGTTAAGTATTCAACGACTGTACAGTTCAAATTATCAGTAACTGGAAATAGGGAATGAAAACTAGAGCCTACAACTAATGCAAGTTCAGAAGCAACCAATGCATGCTCTTTTGCTTGGGGAGAGAGTGGATCAGCCTATAGTTTATTTGCAATGCCACTGTAAAAGATTCACTATCTCCCCATTTTCTTTGCAAAAGAAGCACCAGCTGCACAGATTAAAACCCCTTCTTTGCAGATTTTCCTGTCACAGTCTGACAGACATGCTTCATGCGTTGCAATCCAACCAAAGCTAGCAATTTCGCTTGGGGCCTCAGTCTTCTGAATAATATTCCAGGGCTACACACCTCTATTCTCTTCCAGATCATTCTTTACAGATTGCAATGAGATTAATATAATTCTCTTCTAAGCTTTAAGACCTTCAGCGATAAAAGGCCAGCTTCAGCTGAAAAGTATATAATCTACCATCCCTGATTCCAGAATATGAGGTGACAAGGCAAATGGTTGGAAATACAGTAGGTCTGTATGAAAACTAAAATAAACATCCTACACTTGGAAATGAAGGAACAGGTTATATGACTAATACAAGCTCTTAACGAGGTTATAGATCTAATACAAGCCCTTAACGAGGTTATAGACCTATAACAAGCTCTTAACATATGTGTGTGTGTGTGTGTGTGTGTGTGTGTGTGTCCTGAGAAAAGGGTATGGAGATTTAATATCTAAGGATTAAGAAGCAGTTTTGCAAATTGGAAATACCTGCCATCCTTGATCAAGAAAAAGATTTTCTTTCTCTTGTAAAGTTGGTGTAGCATATATTCCTAATAGTCCGCAACCTCGGCTCTGAAAAAGGAAGAAAGACATTATAATTCTGTTCCACAAACACATCAAAGAAAAAAATCATTTCAAGGATTGAACTTATAAAAACTAGTCAGTGCAGGAGAGCAGAGATCATGCAACATAGATAAGATTTTTATAAATTTTCTAAACCCAGATCACACAGTTCCATCAGACTTTGGAACTTCCAGAGATGCCTTTTTTTCTTAACTGTGTAGGTTGGGCCAGCTTGTGCGCACCTCGACTAATTCCATGGGATAACTCCCTCTTGTAACGGATACTTGGTAACTCTGACCACTAAGGCTTAGACATGGGAAGAAATCACCTAGTGTTTCTGTCTCCGCTGGGATTTGGACATGAAACATCATGGTTCTCCTTCCAGAAGGCAATTGAATCAGTATTTATCAAGTTTCATGTATTTCTCTTTGACTGAAGGGTAGGACAAGTGGAGGCAAGAAAACTTGATGCTAGCTAAGGTGATGAACCCATACATTGCACAGATGATTTACGGAGCATAATTACTAAGCGCAGATATCACAATTTCACAATTTATCCCTGATGAAACTTCAAGTGGAATGCTTTATCTTTCAATACCTACCCCCCCCCCCCTCAACTGGATTACTATACAACACATGAATTCACGAATAAATTCATTCTTCCATAGAAAAAAAATCATGCTATCATTGGTAATCGCATCTGAATCGCTCCTGACTAATAAAATTGCACAGAAGCAACTATGCTCCAACTAAAAGCTTTAACATTTCGGAAAAGAAGATCCCTTAGCTAGGAGGTTGTGGAGGACACGGACTAGGGTGGAAGTTTAGTAGGTAGTATAGCATTGTCTTGCTTATCTTTCATACCAGTAGACAATAGTCATAGTATTTCCTTCTATCGCAAAGCTAAAATAAATGATATATGTCTCCCATAGACACCATTTTTATTAGAGGTTATAATAATTTTAACAATTAATATAGGTCATCAATGAACATAGTTAATCCTTTTCTTACTTCCTCAGAATATAAACTTTTAGCAACTCAATAGTATGACGCATACTTTTATATAAACATAGATAGAAATGTTGGAAAAACCTTATACATGACACAATTTATTAAAGTGCAGGATCTTAACAGCCACGTTTTATTAACTAAACTATTACTATGCATATGTGAGTTTTTGGAAAGCATATCCATTCCTGAGTCAAGATAAAGAAAGAGAGTTGTGGTAGGTTCACTGCCTGCATAAGAAAATCTAACTATGATGAATCCTATAGATGCTAAATTTTTCAAAACATGCCCACCTGAATAGTGAAATGGATACAAGTCTTCATATTACCTACCCGGCTAATTTGGGATTTAAATTTTGAGTGTAGTTGATATTTGATAGTTCATAAATTGACTAATAGGAAGTTGTATTAACTACATCGCAGGGAAGAAGAAAAACCAGAGAAAGGGAACAAGTATTCAGAAAACGCCCAGGCCTGTCATGAAAAGCATAATAAAACATCTGCAGAGCTACCTTTTATGGTTAGTTTAACAAAAGTTTGGTATACTGAGAATTTTAGTAGAGCAAGACTAAAATCATCCAATTACAGTAGGCAGAAATATCAATTATCTTTTAAAGGTGAGGAAACTGGACTCTGTAACAAAGAAGCTCCTTATTCATATAAGGGCACCCATGAGGGACAGTCCACGATGATATATCTTCTTTGACTTTGTATCTCTCCAACAAGACATTGGTTTTAAAGCAACAGAAACTCTTTCAACTTTTGATGGACTCGCTTTACAGGCACCAAGTTGTCCTTGTTCTAGTCAACATCTATGTCACTTGAAGTTACTCACCATAATGTTAACTTCTGGTGCTTTAAACATGGGAAGATAAAGGGCTACATAAACACGCTAATTCATGAAAGCGTCTTACACCGTTACAAGACAATCAGCAAACATACCTCCAAATTCCGAATCATTTGCTGACCGAAAGCATCATCTGGGTGGATCTGTCAATAAGCCACATAATAGGCAAGCAAGTCATTACAATACATCAGCAAGGTATCCCCAGTACCTTGGGACAGGATAGCATTAGAACTCAAGTTAAAAGGATGAAGGGAGGGATCAAGCCTATAAAAGAATACAAGATTTAACTTAATAGCATCCACAACCTGCTCATACAAGAAAAATATTGACGTGGAAAAGGTTCTTGAAGCCCATCCAACAATAGCACGGCTTGAATCAGGATCCAAATATATAAGAACGCATTCTGCAATTATAAATGTTGGCAAACTGATGATAACATCAGCATGTGCAGTTAACCCTAATCAGGTAAGAACTTGGACATGTATAAATGATCAACCTTCCCAGAACATGGGAAACAGAAAAGAGACAAGATAGTCCTAAATTTACAAAGAGGAGAAATAAAAGAAGACAATGAAAGTAGTAGTGTAGACAGCAAACACCTAACAGTAAATTAATCAAGTAAAAAAGCAGCCACAAAAAGTTTGTTGCTAGTCCTATCACTGATATGCTTTCAATTGTCCAATACATGCTATTAACTACTACATTCCAACTCAATTTTGGAAAGTTGGACTAATATCAGCATTATTGTATATGGATGTTGAAATTAGTTAATTAGTGTAGTATTAATTCCTATGTGTTTTGCTATATTTAAATTTTCTGTAATTGTGCATTTTAGTTCAAATAAGTGTGCACTTCACTCTGTTTTTACTTCAAGCTCCATGGACTTTACTGCTTTTAAAAAGCACTGATCACTAGACTGATACATTTACATGGATCAATATCACAATAATAACACATACCATTATAAGAGAGGTTAAGTTAGAGGTAGTTATTCATGACTCTCTAAGCTTGACAAAGACCTAATACATAAGATCGCCTATGCTGCATTTCTGGAGATCAATGACAAAATTGTTTAAGAAAAAATAATAGGGAAGCAATGACATACCTGGGGTCTAAATTTGCTTGGGCTATAATATCATTCAAATTTTCTATGTTGCGCAAATCTACAGGCAGCAATTTGTAATGATCACTATGGACTTCCCCCTTTTCTGTATGAAAGCATGAGATAAGTTAGTTGTGCTAGATATTAGTTTATTCTAGCTTTTGCAGAGAAGAAATTTCCAAGAAATTGCACTAAGCATTTAAAATCAGAGTCCAAGCCTCATTTGTTTGCACTTTATTAATCTGTTTGTTTTCAAGGTCGGAATCTTATCATTAAGTGTGTTTGTTTGCCTCATTCATGAAGAGATGACTAAACAATTTAATATTTCACTTTATCGTAATTTTTCTTCAAATTCTTTGTTCATATAGTTGTCATTAGTTGTCATTCATGCTTATAATTATCAGTCCATAATTTATATTTATATTATTTTTTCTCCCTTCGCGCCTTTTTTCATTGAAGTTCACGCTTTATTTGCATGTTGCACTTAAATCCCCAACGGACCTCAGAGATTTTTTTTTGCTTTTTGCTTTTCATAACACTAATCGATTAAATACTTGACCTATCCATCTTACGTTCCAAAACGGGGTACCTGTTAGGGAAATGCATCAAATGTTTGCCATGTAAATGAAATGCAGGGGTCACCAAGTTGAAAGCAAAAGAGGAGAGCATTCACAACTTTGCAAGACGAACAGGTTCATTACCTAAGGATATTGATGCTGTTTCACCAACTTTATCCCTTAACTGACTGTAGGTTTCAATAAGAGCTGCCTTCTTACTTGTTACCTATAAGACAAATATATAAAGAGCTGAGCTCTTTAGTTGAGCCAATAATTTGCCCAACAAAGCAAAGGATGTTGTAGCCACATAAAAATATAAAACAGACCTCATTTGTGATATACAATAATAACAAACTTTCAACAAACTCGGGGGACTTAAAATTTGAAAATCTCACCTCAATGAAATCCAGTTCCACATAAAGATGAGGAGCTTTTCCTTCATCCTGACAAAGACAAATCTAACTATTACTTCTTCTTCCTGGGGGAATGAACCAGTAAGCATCCAGTGTATATTAATTATATTGGAGAACTACATTTAGGGAGCAGTATCAGATAAATATTAATATAAAGCAATACTCCACTTTCATAACGTGTCAACCAAGTTCAACAAAACTTGCAGATAGCAAAACCAGACACTCAAATTTCTATGTACAGTAACCCATCTGAGCATCACTAATGAATTGCTCTTAACTTCCATTTTCTCTTGACAACCAAGGGTCCCTAGACAGGGAAAAATATTGATAAAAATGAATAGACACTGTAAACAAGAGCATCATAAAGCTCCAGAACTGCAATTAGATGCACACTGACAGCTTGGCATAGGCCCAACTCCCAAACTAGCTGGGGTCGGGCCATGAGATTGGCTACAAAAGAAAAAAATTATAAAAAAAATACAAAAGGCGACTTAGAACAGCTTGCGTAAAATTTTTAATTATTGTGGAAGATATAAAAACAATCTGCAAAGAAAACTGAAGCACCTGCAACTGAAAAAACATTGTGTCGAAGCCAGCTCCAAGTGACAGTATCTGCTTCCTGATATTTCCATTTCCATCAGCATTCGGCTCACAATCAAGAAATTGATTAAGCATCTTTCGAAGAGCAGCCCAGCGGGCAAAATAACCTAACAATTTAGTAGCATATCAACAAAAACAACCCCAACTAATGAACACTAAGCACATCACCACCATGAATTAAGAAGCCAAAATAGAGTTAATATACCACGGTTAATAATCGGAGCTCGCCTCAGCTGCTTCTTAACAAACAGATGAACATAATCATCTTTCATATATCCTTTTTTCACGCACGACCTTCAAAATATTAACAAAATTAGATTCAGTTTTCACATCAATTTCCGACGGAAATTGTATATTCACAGCTGTACTCCGAAATTTACATTATCTACACTCACTACTCTATGTATCTCCAAATTATGTCTAGAAAATCAACAAAGGGGAATTGAATAGTTGAAGAAAAGGGCGCACATACAGTTTGCTGGCGGAAGCGTCGTCGTTGGTGGCTTGAACGGCGGCTCTGTTGCTGCGTGAATCGGTAACCGGTTTCGCCATCGTCTTGGCCAAAGTTTTGATACTCACTGAAACAGAGCTTTGAAAATGGGGAACAGAATTTGGGCGGAGGATTTGATCCTTGTACTTACTCGTTATTACTTTTTCACTTCACAATAGATTATGTTATGACCATTCTAGTCCTCGCTTTTTCTTTGTCAATGTTTATTTCACAATATTTCGGATTATCGTACAGTGGTGAAATTATTTCATTCTTAATCAAAAAAAATTATATTCAAAATTTTTAATTCAAGTTTCAATATGATTATCGAATTCTAGATGTAAACTCAAAAAAAAAAATAGTATTGTTTATTTTATGACATGTTAAATCCTGAAAAATATGTTTTTTTGAATAAAGAAATGAAATTTTTTAGTACAAATTAATTCTTATTGATATGTTTTCTATATAGTTCTTTCTATTTAAATTTATAATCTATTTTAATCGGATATAAAATATGATTAATTTGGGATATTGGTTAGGGTTGGGTGAGGTCGTAATTTATTGTCATATGAATTAAGAAAAGAAAAAAATTACAATAAATAAGTTTGTTGGCTAGATATTTATATAATGGCTTTTGAAGTAGAGATAATAGATAAAATTGGGTGACCTTGTTACAAAGAAAACAAATTGTTAGAAAATTAGCAACAATTAAATGACTTTCTGGGTTACTATTTTATGATTTTTGTTTTGTTTACCTACTTTGAATAGGTTTGGACCACCTTTAACCCAACATTAAATTTTATATCAAAATTTATATTTGATGTAAAATTTGATGTTTTGAGCTTTAACTCACATTAATTTTCACATTAAAATTAGTGTGTGAATAGTGTTACACCAAATTTGGTGTGACACTATTCATCATACCAAATAATTTTTTGAATATTTTAATATTATTTTATTATTCAAACTTTTAATTAAACATTATATAAATTGTATGTTTTAATTAAATCTCTTGTATAATTAAATATCATTTTTAAAAAAAAACTATTTAAAGGTTAGTCATTTTATTTTAAGCCATCAATATTTTCAGGACTACTTAACATACACTAGTTCATTAATAAAAATTCATAATTTTACGATGTGAAAAATTTTAATCAGGTCAAATTCTTTGTATGATAAAAGTAAAAAAAGAAAATAATAATATTTATATTAAAAATAATAAAATAATGTCTCGAATATTATAAAAAAAGATTGTATGCATGTATGAATTTTCTTGTTACTTGGAGTGGACTATTAGAGTTCTAAAAATGGAAAACTTTAGATAATAGCAAACATTTAAATAAAAATGAATTATATAGCTATTGTTTAATTTATTAGTATTGCGCAACAAATGTTGCACAATTTGTCAATTTGATTGGGACCCACACATCTACAAAAAAAAGCGAAAGATTTATTTTATACAAATTCATTCCCCCTCTTCTCTCTCTCATTTTCTTTTAATTTTTCCTAAAATCTCCAAATCAATTTTTTTTCAATAGATTGGGGCCCACGCTTTATTTTTATACAAATTCATTAGCTATTTTTACTCTCTCAATTTCTTTCAATTTCTCCTAAAATCTCTTGCCAAATCAGAATTTTCTTAAAACATTATATATAGTTTTCACTGATATAGATTTTAGTTATACACAATTTTTTAAAATTATAATGTATAGTTCCACTAATACATTAATAGTTATTGTATTAGTAGCGTCATAACAGTTTCTTTGTATATACAATATAAACTTTTACACATTTGATACAATTTTGTGCATTGTTTTTGTATAAGTTTTTGTATTTGTATAAGGATACTTTTTGTATAATGATCATTTAGACATATACAATTGCACAAACTTATACACATACATAAATTGAAATCTCTTTGTATAATGTATATATACAGAAAATAATACATCCAAACTAAGGACGAACCTTCACTGTATAAATATACAAATTTGAAAAAATAGTCAACAACAGTTTCATATACTTATACAACTCACAACAACACTAATAGGTATATATATATATATATATATATATATATATATATAAACTACAACGAATTCTATTTTTCATTTATATACATATTCCCAATATACACTTATATAAACAGTTTCTTTTGCCTTTCTCTCTTTCTCGTTTTATACAAATTCAAATTATATAATATTTCTCTCTTTCTCGTTTTATACAATTCGATTCAATTGTATATTCCCTACCCAAGTCTCTTTTGCCTTTCTCTCTTTCTCATTTATACAAATTCAAATTGTATATAGTCGTCCTATACACTTATGATTATACAATACAAATATTTCTCTGCCCAAGTCTCTTTTTCCTTTCTCTCTTTCTCGTTTTATACAAATTCAAATTGTATATAATTTCTCTCTTTCTCGTTTTATACAATTCACTTCATTTGAATATGTATAACGAATTACACATATATATGTTTGCTATTGAGCTCAATTATGCAAATTTTGCTATAACATATAAATATGAATTTTGTGTTTACTATATGTGAAAATTGCCCTTCTAAAAAAGCATAACACAAACAACTCAGCCTTTTAGAATGATTATGCAAACAATAATAATATCATATGGATGGACATAAACAAAATTAAAAAAATATATTCTATTTATTTTTCAAGAAATCAATAGATCTTAATTCTTCAATTGTTTAACTTTTCTTTCCAATAATAACTATTATGATATAACTATCTATTAAAACAACACAAATTTCAAATAAAAAGTTTTTCGATATTAAAATATATTTATTTAACTATCTTTATCTATATTCGATGGATGCCTAATCCCCCCCCCCCTCCTTAGACACTATATTGAGGGTCCTCTAACTTTCAACGAAGAACACGCCAAGTTATCCTACCTTTGAGAAGGCACTGATTGGGATTGGACAAAATTTTCCTTCAACCTCCCTCAAGAAATTCTTAATAAGTCAATTCCTATTCGGTTAAATAGTGGCATGCCCGATAAATTTTATTGGACCACCGTACCAAATGATATATTCTCTACTAAGTCAGTTCACAGAATCCTGAATCCAACCTCAAATTCTAATTACCAACACTCTTGGATCTAGAAACTAAATACTCTAATAAAATAAAATAAATTTCTCTGGCTCTGCTTCCATGATCGTCTGCCTACTCGAGCTTATCTCCAACACATTGGCATTACCCAAGATCCTATCTGCCACATGTGCAAAAAAACTACTGAAACTATTACCCATTTTATGCTTCATTGCCATGTTGTAAGGAATTTTTGGCTTGATGCAGGTATAGATATGATGCATCTTGACCTGGAAAACGAGATTCATTGGCTTCAAACACTAAGAGACCTTGATACTCATACTACCAACAACCTTTTCAAGTGGACGGACTTCCTACCCTTTGCACTTTGACACATTTGGTTAAATAGAAACAATAATGTTTTTAATACCAAAACTAGCTCCCCATCAATGGAGATAATAAGAAGTAGAACTATTGAATATGTCCACTTTACTTCCCATCCACATAATGCAAACTCTTCCATTCTCATCAACATCAAATGGTTTCCTCCTCCTAGCGGGATTTTTAAATTAAATACAGATGATTCTTTCTTAAGTAGCACTGAAGGAGGAGAAATTGGTGGGGTGATTCGAGATCATAATGGCTATTGGATTGTAGGTTTTAGTAAACAAACCTTTGGGCATAATCGTGTTATGGTTTAAATGGAAGCCCTATTAGAAGACCTTTATTTAGCTGTTAATCTCAACTTAAATCCCATTGAGATTGAAACCGATTCCACTGAAATTTTATAGATTTTAAAACAAGCTCACCCTATTTCTGCTACAATGGTTAATGATTGTAGGTCGCTTATGAAGAGGCTGGGGAATTCAATAATCCGTCATAATTTCCGACAAGCTAACAAAGTTGCAGACTTTTTGTCTAAGATGAGTGCCAAGCTGACATCGTCCATACATGATGTTAATATATCAACTCCTCCAAGCTCCGTCATAGCTATAGTACAGGCAGATCGAGCAGGAATCTCTACTACTAAACTAATTATTAGGAGTACTTGTAATAAGTTAGCTTGTTTTGGTAATCGATCTGTAATTACTAGTACTTGTGATATTGTAACCACCTAATTATATTATACATAAAATTTCCTTTTTATCCCCCCCCCCCCAAAAAAAAACTAGCAAATTGACTATAATTGACATTTACAAATATATTATAAAAATAATAATTTGAATACGATGTTTATCAATATATACCCTGTTTACATCCCCACTTTATCAAAATAGGGCAAACGTCGCGGTGACTCAAAAAATAATTAATTGATTCAATTTTGAAAGAGTTTTAAAAATAAACGAATTTTAAAGGAGAGTCGCCACCTAATTTTAGGGAAAAAAACTAGGAAACCATTAAGTGATCTACGAAACCAATTTGATTCTAGGTAAGGGGTTCAAATCATTCCGAAGGGAAGGAATTAGGCATCCTTCGGAATCCACAAATGTGGTTCCCGACTGAGTTTATTTTTTTTTTTTCAAATTGAGGAGAAACATAAAATAATGTACGAATATAATAAACATGTAATATACACAAATAATAAAAATAAAATAAAGAAATATAAGAAACGGCCTAAAGTTTGCCTAACGTAATATATACAAAATATTGAATAAAGAGTATAATTCGAACTTAATTCGAATAACTTCAATGGAAAGCAACTCCGGGGTACCTGTAAACACACTTAGTAAAAGTGTTAGTAATAAATAAATATGAATAAAATTAAATATAAGAAATAATAATTAAAAAGTAAAAATCCATCTTATTAACATGGGAGGCCTTGGAAATCGACGATAATTTCTTCATCGGCCAATTTAACAAATAAACATATATGAACTTACATTAGATTTCCGTCTTTTAAATGGAAAGGCCTCTAAACCCGACGGATAGATTTTTCATTGACCATTTTAACAATTTTAACAAACAAGTTATATGAACTTAGACTAAAAATTTCCGTCTTTTAATATTGGATAGGCCTCCAAAACCGACGGAGAATTTTGTCATTGGCCAATTTAACAAATATATTCAATAAAACTCCAACAAACTAATTAACAGAAAAAATGGTCCAAAACTGAAAGCAACAACAAAATTAAACAAACAACCATATCTTCTTAAAATTAAAGCAACAATAAATTATCAAAGCCAACTGGACAAATAAACAAAATAATAATAAAATAGGGCAACTTTACAAAACAAACAACACAATAATGAATTGATAAAAAATAAAATATAAAAAGAATGTACAAAATTAAAAGCATTATCACATCATATAGTAATCACAAAAAGGGAATAAGACATAGCATCAATAAAAGAAATACACGGTCCTATAAACAATTGATACGTAATTAAACCAACCTAATTAACATGTATGATATTTAACCAAAAAACTTAAAAAAAACAAATGCAAAATAAAGATAACAGTAACATTAAAGTTAGAAATAAAATAAAATAAAACAAATGGCTAAATCAATCCTAACAGACGCTAATATATTTATTAAAAAAAAATTAAAACAGTAGCATTAAAGGCAAAATAATAAATAAGCAAAGGAAAAAGGATTAGATGGGAACAAACAGTGATATTCGTCAAAATATGAGAACTTTCGATTTTGTGTTGCTCGTGGCTGGCCGACGTTAATGATGTTGGGTCTGGTTCGCGATATGGTGTAACCTTCATCAAAATTCGTTGGCCGCGTTGTGGCTGCTGTAATGTTTGGGTTTGAAGCTGGTAAAAAGAGACAAACAAATGGGTTTTTGGGGGTTCGCATTTCGCCGGCTAAAGTGTGAAACGGAGGTGTTTTGGTGTTGTTTTGTGTGAGATTCGGAGAAAAGGTAGGGTTTTAGAGGTGGTTTTTTGGATCGGTTCTGGTGGGGTTTCTGTTTGGTTTTCGCTGGAGAAGGAGATGGGTGTTGGCTGTGGATCTATTTTGCTTGAGATGGGTGGTTTGTTTGAGATCTGGTTGCGAGCTTTGAGCTCGATGGCTCACTGGTGGATTTTGCTGGAGCAATGGTTGGTCATTTGGTGGTTTTGGATCATTTCCGGTGACTATTTCACCGGAAAAAAGGGGGAAACGAGAGGGGAAAGGAGGGTCGACCAGTGGAGAGAGGGATGAAGAGAAGAGATTTAAGAAAAAATGAAAAATGAAGCTAGAACAGAAGAAAACATAGCTGATAGTGACTGGGTTTCTAGCTTTGTCGGAGTTGGAGCGATTGTGAGCTCGCTGGTGGAGAAAGAATGGGTGATGTTTGGTAGTTGTTTAGTGGAGGTTGGTTTCTGATCGTCTGGGCGGCTGGTTGTTTCAGTGAAGAAGAGGTCAGGAATTTCCGATGGTTGTTTGGCTATGGAGGTGAAAGAAAAATGGAAGGTTGGGTGGTGGCTGCCTCCTTGCCAAAAAATAGGAGGAGAAATTTTTAGGGTTTTTTTAATTTGAAAAGTTTTCATCCCCTAGTCTCAAAATGTTATCCACCCCAAAAATTATTCACCATCCCATTTTAACCTAAATAAATGAAATGCAATGGGCCCAAATGTATGGGCTTAAAATTGTAGGCCCAAAATTATTAATTAATATTCGTATGCAAAATTTAACTATAATATTTAAATTGTTTTTTTTTCGATTGTGTAAAATATAAAAACAAATATAACAAAATTAAATGAATGTAAATATATAAAATAAATGTGACTAATGACGTGAATTTTGCAAGAAAAAAAAATAATAAAAAAAAAATAATAACTTAATAAGAATAAAAATAAAAACAAATATTCAAATGTATTCAATCGGTTATGGAAAAAATATAATTAAAATTAACTAATAAAAATCCTAAAGTTTAACAAATAAGGATAGTTATCGATAAACTTATTTTAAATTATATATAAAAAGTATTTTGAACTCTTAAATAAATAAACTCATAAAATTACGAATTTTTAAAATGTTAGGCCAAAATTGGGTGTCAACAGCTGTCCCTTTCGTTGTGTATGATTGATGAAAGAAATTGTGGACAACGAAAATTGACAAACCCAATTTTGATCAAACACATGACCTTTCTAGAGAAGTGCGGTGGAAATATAGTGAAAGTCAATCCGAACTCGCATCTAAAAGATTCCACGCTTTGTTGCGTCTTTGTTGAAGTAATTCGCACATGTGGCTCCTCTGAGAGTGCATCCTCTAAAATATTCTAAAAAAAACAAAGATAAAACTCATTATTATAGGCAAAACTAAAAGAAAAAGGGTAGCATCTCTTATGATACGATAAATGGAGATAAATACAGGTCTCTTGGTAGGACGAATGAAGATGATGGTCAATCTGTAGGATTTGGAATGTATGTCCATCGGTAAGACAAATGAAAACATCTTTCAACGCAAGTTTCCACCGACTTGAACGTTGAAAATATATGGTGCACATCCTTCACCTCCGAATAGATGCGTCTTAAATGCAAATATCTTCTTGGCGATGTATAAACTTTTGCGAGGGATGGAATCTTCTCGCGATGCATAAAATTTTGCGAGGGATGAAATCTTCTCGCGATGCATAAATTCTGCAAGGTATTAAATCTTCTTGCGATATGTAAACTTTGCGAGGAATGAAATCTTCTCGCGATGCATGAATATTAAATCGCGATGCATGATCTTCCGCAATGCATGAATATTGACTCGCGATGCATGAATATTGACTCTCGATGCATGATCTTTGACTCTCAATGCATGATTTTCCGCTATGCATGAATATTGACTCGCGATGCATAAATTCCGCAAGGTATGAAATCTTCTTGCGATGTATAAACTTTTGCGAGGAACGGAATCTTCTCGCGATGCATAAAATTTTACGAGGGATGAAATCTTCTCGCGATGCAAAATTCAGCAAGGTATTAAATCTTCTTGCGATATGTAAACTTTTGCGAGGAATGAAATCTTCTCGCGATGCATGAATATTAACTCACGATGCATGATCTTCCGCAGTGCATGAATATTGACTCGCGATGCATGAATATTGACTCTCGATGCATGATCTTTGACTCTCAATGCATGATTTTCCGCTATGCATGAATATTGACTCGCGATGCATGATCTTCCGCAATGCATGAATATTGACTCGCGATGCATGAATATTGACTCTCGATGCATGATCTTTGACTCTCAATGCATGATTTTCCGCTATGCATGAATATTGACTCGCGATGCATGATCTTCCGCAATGCATGAATATTGACTCGTGATGCATGATTTTCCGATATGCATGAATATTGACTCTCGATGCATGATCTTCTGCGGGGCATGAATATCTTCCCGCAATGCATAAATTTTGCGAGGGATGGAATCTTCTCGCGATGCATAAATTCCGCAAGGTATGAAATCTTCTTGCGATGCATAAATTTCTGCGAGGGATGGAATCTTCTCGCGATGCAAAAATTCCGCAAGGTATGAAATCTTCTTGCGATGCATAAATTTCTGCGAGGGATGGAATCTTCTCGCGATGCAAAAATTCCGCAAGGTATGAAATCTTCTTGCGATATGTAAACTTTTGCTAGGAATGAAATCTTCTCGCAATGCATGTATATTAACTCGCGATGCATGATCTTCCGCAATGCATGAATATTGACTCGCGATGCATGATTTAACTTTTTTTTTTTTTCAATGCATGAATGTTGACTCGCGATGCATGATTTTTTTTTTTTTTTTTTTTTGCAATGCATGAATATTGACTCACGATGCATGATTTTTTGTAGTTGCTATCAAGCTTCTCGCAGTACTTATCAGAATTTTGAGGTGTTCCTCAAAAATTCTGTCCCAGTTAGAATTTTGGCAAGTCTCAAAATGATCTTCAATCTTGACTTGTTGACGATAACACCTCTATTGAGAATTTTTGAGATATTTTCAAAAATTCTGTCCCAGTTTTTATTGTAAGGAGAAATAATAATCACACTGGGTATATGACCGAGATCATGGTGCCTACATATCCTGTTGAGGCAGGAATCAGGTCAAATGTAGTTCCAATCTCGTGGATGATGAGTACTGCAAAGAATCTGAAAGATTATCAGTAGAAAATGCACAATATGAACATGATGAAATATGAAAATGGTATTCCTTGCTATATTCAAAGCCTAAAGACAAGATATATCACATTTTTGGGATGGACAACCCAATGAATTAAAATAGGCGTCTCACACATACAAGATTAACCCGATGACACTTTTTACAATGAACAACTCAAAAGGCAATTTTTTTTTATTTTTATTTTTTAAAAAAAATTGAAAGATTTTAAAAAAAGGTTTTAAAATATTAAAGAATGAGTGTTTGCTCACTTTTTTTTTTCTTTTTCTTTTTTTTTTTTTTTAAATAAAGAATGTGATGAGATAGTCAAACCTTCACTACAATTGGTACCAACAGTTAAGATCGTAGGTAAATCTCTCATTTTTTTTAATTTTTTTTTTTAAGATTGAATTTAAGGTAATTTCTACAGCTTCAAGTGGTACCTCCAATATACCTAAGGATCAACAAGATCCGTTCATCTTGCTTCAAACAAAGGTTTTGAATTGTATCAATCCTCATGTTTCAAGTGTCCTCACGAAAAAGACTTGTCCTATTTCACACATATTTGAAATATTTAATTTTAGGACATTTTCCAAAGTGCACTCACACTCACAAGAATGTTCAATGCATACAACTGTGATACCATATGCTTGACCCTTATGTAAATCTCCACTAATGTGAGAACATTTGGAATGAGATCATGTAGGGCTTGTCATTGGCTTGTAACGTAGGCTTAGGGATGGGTAGGATATTTATTTGGGATAAAAGTGACTGAATTCCTTCCTGAGCGTCACCCAAAATTTGTGCTCTTAATGATTGGTACGCCTTTGCGTTAGATCCTCTTCATTGTTCTCCCCCCTTTCAACTTCTTTTGAATTCTCATTTTTGACTCTTTTTCCTTCTTCTTCTTTTTTCTTCCTTTGTTTCGACTTCTTTTGAGTTCTCATTTTTTGGAGCTTTTCCATTCTTCTCTTCTTTTTTTTTTACCCTCTTTGTTTTGACTTCTTTTGAGTCCTTATTTCTTGGAGCTTTTCTTTTATTTCACTCCTTTCTTGTAAATTTTTCTCCTTTTTGTTGGAGTATTTTCCTTTCCACCTTTCATTGACCTTGTAAGGGTATTTTTGTCTTTCTTTATTTCTTTCACCTTTTCTTTCTTCCTTTATATTTTTTCTTTCTCTAGAAGTCTTTTGTTTTCTTGACTTTGGGAGACTCAATATCTTTGCTTTCGGAAATTTCAAACATGGATCTTCTCTTATAATTTGCACATTCTTGGTGCACTCAAGAAGGTTGGGCCAAGAGAGGATAGTGCTTGTAAGCACTTAAAAGGGTAGTGGTTAAGATGTGGTTGTCCAAAGAAAGGTTTCAGGCTCAAAGTGGGAAAACTAGGGATTAATGTAATTTGGTAGGCTTTGAAAGACACAATCTGATCAAAAAAGGCCTACAATCCTTTCTCAAACCAAACATTACTCAGGATTTCGCCTCGAAAAACATTCAGGTCAAGTTCTAGATCAACAGTGTAACACAATTGAACTTTGATCAAAAGCTCACCACACAATGCACATGAAACATAAGGTTAATTTTATTCTTATCTTGATTGCATGTAAGAGAATTTTCAAGCATCACAAAAGTACAGATAAGAGGTACCACGAGAATCTATAGTTTACCGCAAAGTCAGTCTTTTCCATCATATCAAATATATTTACATGCTCTTGACTACATAGGTCACGATCGAGCTAAAGACATGACTCTTACAGTATGTACAAGTAATTTTATTTTTTGAAAGAATGATTACCGAACCCGAGAAGGGCTGCCTACGTATCTCATTAAGATGAGAATCAGGTGTGCGTAGTTCATGCAGATATGACTTGAAAAATATGCACAAACTATTTTTTTTTTTTAGAAGATAATACCAAACCCAAGAAGAGTTGCCTACGTATCTCATTAAAATGAAAATCAGGTACGCGTAGTTCGTCCAGCTATGACTTCAAAAATAAGCACAAATTATTTTTTCCTTTGGTAGAAGATAATACCGAACCCAAGAAGGGTTGCCTACGTATCTCATTAAAATGAGAATCAGGTACGCGTAGTTCGTCCAGATATGACTTGAAAAATATGCACAAATTATTTTTTCCTTTGGTAGAAGATAATACCGAACCCAAGAAGGGTTGCCTACGTATCTCATTAAAATGAGAGTCAGGTACGCGTAGTTCGTCCAGATATGACTTGAAAAATATGCACAAATTATTTTTTCCTTTGGTAGAAGATAATACCGAACCCAAGAAGGGTTGCCTACGTATCTCATTAAAATGAGAATCAGGTACGCGTAGTTCATCCAGATATGACTTGAAAAATATGCACAAATTATTTTTTCCTTTGGTAGAAGATAATACCGAACCCAAGAAGGGTTGCCTACGTATCTCATTAAAATGAGAATCAGGTACGCGTAGTTCGTCCAGATATGACTTGAAAAATATGCACAAATTATTTTTTCCTTTGGTAGAAGATAATACCGAACCCAAGAAGGGTTGCCTACGTATCTCATTAAAATGAGAATCAGGTACGCGTAGTTCGTCCAGATATGACTTGAAAAATATGCACAAATTATTTTTTCCTTTGGTAGAAGATAATACCGAACCCAAGAAGGGTTGCCTACGTATCTCATTAAAATGAGAATCAGGTACGCGTAGTTCGTTCAGATAAGGCATAATAATTTAAAGATTTAGACAACTCAAAAAAAAAAAAAATTCCTAAGTCTAGCGCCACTAAAATTTGTAGTCATGATTTTATTTTTTATTATTATTTTTTTTTGTGTATGTTTGACCCCTTTTTTTTTTTTCCGCATCAGTATGTTTTATAGCCTCTTAATCGTCGATATTTATATCTGTTGAATGTAACCTACGAATTTCCACAGTAATGATTTGTTGTACTCTTTTGGGTGTTTTCTTGGACCTTTGTCTCTTCCCAATTTTCACGAGATCCAGACATTGTTATGACCATCCCCGACTGATGTCGGGGACGGCATTCCTACAAAAATATGAGAAATATGTGAGAGCAGGAACATCATGCAAAATAATAATAACAATAAATGGAGGCGACCTCATAGTCAAATACTCCCCTGATTTATCGTTTTGACTTGATATTAATGTTTTGTGAAATACAAGAACTTGAATTTCGCTAATCCTCTCGTCTCTTGCGACTTTGAACAAATAATAATTTCTGAATCTGGACATAAATTAATTTTCGCTGTGAAGAAGAACAACTCAAAATGTAAGAGCATTGATTCCTGTACATAATGGATAATGCAAAATATCACACAAATAATGAATTAAACACATAAATACTGTTTTAATTAAAGACAAACTGAAATATATCACATAGCATACAAACAATGAACATAAGTCTTATACAAATGTGCATCGAGTCTTGTGTCATGCTTAATATAAGATTTCGGCTTTGCTCTACACTAAATGACTAAGAGTGGGCTTTGAATGACTGGGAACCCAAGCGGACAACTTAGGCTGAAACTCACAACAACCATTGGACGCATGACGAACCAATAAATTGCCGATTATTCCAAAAAATGGTTGAGTATAGAAAAGTCTGGTCTGCGGTTCCGCAAAACCGTTCTTTAATATACTATACATACATGTTGAAAAATGTCATAAATGCAATGAAAATATACAATAACTAATAAATGAATACTGAGTACAATATGCGAATAATCAACAAAATATATAAGATATAATGAATGACACAACAAAAGAATAATATCCTCAATTTGAAAAACACATAATGGTTAGAACCTCTATATATCCCCAGCAGAGTCGCCATTCTGTTTACATCCCCACTTTATCAAAATAGGGCAAACGTCGCGGTGACTCAAAAAATAATTAATTGATTCAATTTTGAAAGAGTTTTAAAAATAAACGAATTTTAAAGGAGAGTCGCCACCTAATTTTAGGGAAAAAACTAGGAAACCATTAAGTGATCTACGAAACCAATTTGATTCTAGGTAAGGGGTTCAAATCATTCCGAAGGGAAGGAATTAGGCATCCTTCGGAATCCACAAATGTGGTTCCCGACTGAGTTTATTTTTTTTTTTCAAATTGAGGAGAAAAATAAAATAATGTACGAATATAATAAACATGTAATATACACAAATAATAAAAATAAAATAAAGAAATATAAGAAACGGCCTAAAGTTTGCCTAACGTAATATATACAAAATATTGAATAAAGAGTATAATTCGAACTTAATTCGAATAACTTCAATGGAAAGCAACTCCGGGGTACCTGTAAACACACTTAGTAAAAGTGTTAGTAATAAATAAATATGAATAAAATTAAATATAAGAAATAATAATTAAAAAGTAAAAATCCATCTTATTAACATGGGAGGCCTTGGAAATCGACGATAATTTCTTCATCGGCCAATTTAACAAATAAACATATATGAACTTACATTAGATTTCCGTCTTTTAAATGGAAAGGCCTCTAAACCCGACGGATAGATTTTTCATTGACCATTTTAACAATTTTAACAAACAAGTTATATGAACTTAGACTAAAAATTTCCGTCTTTTAATATTGGATAGGCCTCCAAAACCGACGGAGAATTTTGTCATTGGCCAATTTAACAAATATATTCAATAAAACTCCAACAAACTAATTAACAGAAAAAATGGTCCAAAACTGAAAGCAACAACAAAATTAAACAAACAACCATATCTTCTTAAAATTAAAGCAACAATAAATTATCAAAGCCAACTGGACAAATAAACAAAATAATAATAAAATAGGGCAACTTTACAAAACAAACAACACAATAATGAATTGATAAAAAATAAAATATAAAAAGAATGTACAAAATTAAAAGCATTATCACATCATATAGTAATCACAAAAAGGGAATAAGACATAGCATCAATAAAAGAAATACACGGTCCTATAAACAATTGATACGTAATTAAACCAACCTAATTAACATGTATGATATTTAACCAAAAAACTTAAAAAAAACAAATGCAAAATAAAGATAACAGTAACATTAAAGTTAGAAATAAAATAAAATAAAACAAATGGCTAAATCAATCCTAACAGACGCTAATATATTTATTAAAAAAAAATTAAAACAGTAGCATTAAAGGCAAAATAATAAGCAAAGGAAAAAGGATTAGATGGGAACAAACAGTGATATTCGTCAAAATATGAGAACTTTCGATTTTGTGTTGCTCGTGGCTGGCCGACGTTAATGGTGTTGGGTCTGGTTCGCGATATGGTGTAACCTTCATCAAAATTCGTTGGCCGCGTTGTGGCTGCTGTAATGTTTGGGTTTGAAGCTGGTAAAAAGAGACAAACAAATGGGTTTTTGGGGGTTCGCATTTCGACGGCTAAAGTGTGAAACGGAGGTGTTTTGGTGTTGTTTTGTGTGAGATTCGAAGAAAAGGTAGGGTTTTAGAGGTGGTTTTTTGGATCGGTTCTGGTGGGGTTTCTGTTTGGTTTTCGCTGGAGAAGGAGATGGGTGTTGGCTGTGGATCTATTTTGCTTGAGATGGGTGGTTTGTTTGAGATCTGGTTGCGAGCTTTGAGCTCGATGGCTCACTGGTGGATTTTGCTGGAGCAATGGTTGGTCATTTGGTGGTTTTGGATCATTTCCGGTGACTATTTCACCGGAAAAAAGGGGGAAACGAGAGGGGAAAGGAGGGTCGACCAGTGGAGAGAGGGATGAAGAGAAGAGATTTAAGAAAAAATGAAAAATGAAGCTAGAACAGAAGAAAACATAGCTGATAGTGACTGGGTTTCTAGCTTTGTCGGAGTTGGAGCGATTGTGAGCTCGCTGGTGGAGAAAGAATGGGTGATGTTTGGTAGTTGTTTAGTGGAGGTTGGTTTCTGATCGTCTGGGCGGCTGGTTGTTTCAGTGAAGAAGAGGTCAGGAATTTCCGATGGTTGTTTGGCTATGGAGGTGAAAGAAAAATGGAAGGTTGGGTGGTGGCTGCCTCCTTGCCAAAAAATAGGAGGAGAAATTTTTAGGGTTTTTTTAATTTGAAAAGTTTTCATCCCCTAGTCTCAAAATGTTATCCACCCCAAAAATTATTCACCATCCCATTTTAACCTAAATAAATGAAATGCAATGGGCCCAAATGTATGGGCTTAAAATTGTAGGCCCAAAATTATTAATTAATATTCGTATGCAAAATTTAACTATAATATTTAAATTGTTTTTTTTTCGATTGTGTAAAATATAAAAACAAATATAACAAAATTAAATGAATGTAAATATATAAAATAAATGTGACTAATGACGTGAATTTTGCAAGAAAAAAAAATAATAAAAAAAATAATAATAACTTAATAAGAATAAAAATAAAAACAAATATTCAAATGTATTCAATCGGTTATGGAAAAAATATAATTAAAATTAACTAATAAAAATCCTAAAGTTTAACAAATAAGGATAGTTATCGATAAACTTATTTTAAATTATATATAAAAAGTATTTTGAACTCTTAAATAAATAAACTCATAAAATTACGAATTTTTAAAATGTTAGGCCAAAATTGGGTGTCAACAGCTGTCCCTTTCGTTGTGTATGATTGATGAAAGAAATTGTGGACAACGAAAATTGACAAACCCAATTTTGATCAAACACATGACCTTTCTAGAGAAGTGCGGTGGAAATATAGTGAAAGTCAATCCGAACTCGCATCTAAAAGATTCCACGCTTTGTTGCGTCTTTGTTGAAGTAATTCGCACATGTGGCTCCTCTGAGAGTGCATCCTCTAAAATATTCTAAAAAAAACAAAGATAAAACTCATTATTATAGGCAAAACTAAAAGAAAAAGGGTAGCATCTCTTATGATACGATAAATGGAGATAAATACAGGTCTCTTGGTAGGACGAATGAAGATGATGGTCAATCTGTAGGATTTGGAATGTATGTCCATCGGTAAGACAAATGAAAACATCTTTCAACGCAAGTTTCCACCGACTTGAACGTTGAAAATATATGGTGCACATCCTTCACCTCCGAATAGATGCGTCTTAAATGCAAATATCTTCTTGGCGATGTATAAACTTTTGCGAGGGATGGAATCTTCTCGCGATGCATAAAATTTTGCGAGGGATGAAATCTTCTCGCGATGCATAAATTCTGCAAGGTATTAAATCTTCTTGCGATATGTAAACTTTGCGAGGAATGAAATCTTCTCGCGATGCATGAATATTAAATCGCGATGCATGATCTTCCGCAATGCATGAATATTGACTCGCGATGCATGAATATTGACTCTCGATGCATGATCTTTGACTCTCAATGCATGATTTTCCGCTATGCATGAATATTGACTCGCGATGCATAAATTCCGCAAGGTATGAAATCTTCTTGCGATGTATAAACTTTTGCGAGGAACGGAATCTTCTCGCGATGCATAAAATTTTACGAGGGATGAAATCTTCTCGCGATGCAAAATTCAGCAAGGTATTAAATCTTCTTGCGATATGTAAACTTTTGCGAGGAATGAAATCTTCTCGCGATGCATGAATATTAACTCACGATGCATGATCTTCCGCAGTGCATGAATATTGACTCGCGATGCATGAATATTGACTCTCGATGCATGATCTTTGACTCTCAATGCATGATTTTCCGCTATGCATGAATATTGACTCGCGATGCATGATCTTCCGCAATGCATGAATATTGACTCGCGATGCATGAATATTGACTCTCGATGCATGATCTTTGACTCTCAATGCATGATTTTCCGCTATGCATGAATATTGACTCGCGATGCATGATCTTCCGCAATGCATGAATATTGACTCGCGATGCATGATTTTCCGATATGCATGAATATTGACTCTCGATGCATGATCTTCTGCGGGGCATGAATATCTTCCCGCAATGCATAAATTTTGCGAGGGATGGAATCTTCTCGCGATGCATAAATTCCGCAAGGTATGAAATCTTCTTGCGATGCATAAATTTCTGCGAGGGATGGAATCTTCTCGCGATGCAAAAATTCCGCAAGGTATGAAATCTTCTTGCGATGCATAAATTTCTGCGAGGGATGGAATCTTCTCGCGATGCAAAAATTCCGCAAGGTATGAAATCTTCTTGCGATATGTAAACTTTTGCTAGGAATGAAATCTTCTCGCAATGCATGTATATTAACTCGCGATGCATGATCTTCCGCAATGCATGAATATTGACTCGCGATGCATGATTTAACTTTTTTTTTTTTTCAATGCATGAATGTTGACTCGCGATGCATGATTTTTTTTTTTTTTTTTTTTTGCAATGCATGAATATTGACTCACGATGCATGATTTTTTGTAGTTGCTATCAAGCTTCTCGCAGTACTTATCAGAATTTTGAGGTGTTCCTCAAAAATTCTGTCCCAGTTAGAATTTTGGCAAGTCTCAAAATGATCTTCAATCTTGACTTGTTGACGATAACACCTCTATTGAGAATTTTTGAGATATTTTCAAAAATTCTGTCCCAGTTTTTATTGTAAGGAGAAATAATAATCACACTGGGTATATGACCGAGATCATGGCGCCTACATATCCTGTTGAGGCAGGAATCAGGTCAAATGTAGTTCCAATCTCGTGGATGATGAGTACTGCAAAGAATCTGAAAGATTATCAGTAGAAAATGCACAATATGAACATGATGAAATATGAAAATGGTATTCCTTGCTATATTCAAAGCCTAAAGACAAGATATATCACATTTTTGGGATGGACAACCCAATGAATTAAAATAGGCGTCTCACACATACAAGATTAACCCGATGACACTTTTTACAATGAACAACTCAAAAGGCAATTTTTTTTTATTTTTATTTTTTAAAAAAAATTGAAAGATTTTAAAAAAAGGTTTTAAAATATTAAAGAATGAGTGTTTGCTCACTTTTTTTTTTCTTTTTCTTTTTTTTTTTTTTTAAATAAAGAATGTGATGAGATAGTCAAACCTTCACTACAATTGGTACCAACAGTTAAGATCGTAGGTAAATCTCTCATTTTTTTTAATTTTTTTTTTTAAGATTGAATTTAAGGTAATTTCTACAGCTTCAAGTGGTACCTCCAATATACCTAAGGATCAACAAGATCCGTTCATCTTGCTTCAAACAAAGGTTTTGAATTGTATCAATCCTCATGTTTCAAGTGTCCTCACGAAAAAGACTTGTCCTATTTCACACATATTTGAAATATTTAATTTTAGGACATTTTCCAAAGTGCACTCACACTCACAAGAATGTTCAATGCATACAACTGTGATACCATATGCTTGACCCTTATGTAAATCTCCACTAATGTGAGAACATTTGGAATGAGATCATGTAGGGCTTGTCATTGGCTTGTAACGTAGGCTTAGGGATGGGTAGGATATTTATTTGGGATAAAAGTGACTGAATTCCTTCCTGAGCGTCACCCAAAATTTGTGCTCTTAATAATTGGTACGCCTTTGCGTTAGATCCTCTTCATTGTTCTCCCCCCTTTCAACTTCTTTTGAATTCTCATTTTTGACTCTTTTTCCTTCTTCTTCTTTTTTCTTCCTTTGTTTCGACTTCTTCTGAGTTCTCATTTTTTTGAGCTTTTCCATTCTTCTCTTTTTTCTTTTTTTTTACCCTCTTTGTTTTGACTTCTTTTGAGTCCTTATTTCTTGGAGCTTTTCTTTTATTTCACTCCTTTCTTGTAAATTTTTCTCCTTTTTGTTGGAGTATTTTCCTTTCCACCTTTCATTGACCTTGTAAGGGTATTTTTGTCTTTCTTTATTTCTTTCACCTTTTCTTTCTTCCTTTATATTTTTTCTTTCTCTAGAAGTCTTTTGTTTTCTTGACTTTGGGAGACTCAATATCTTTGCTTTCGGAAATTTCAAACATGGATCTTCTCTTATAATTTGCACATTCTTGGTGCACTCAAGAAGGTTGGGCCAAGAGAGGATAGTGCTTGTAAGCACTTAAAAGGGTAGTGGTTAAGATGTGGTTGTCCAAAGAAAGGTTTCAGGCTCAAAGTGGGAAAACTAGGGATTAATGTAATTTGGTAGGCTTTGAAAGACACAATCTGGTCAAAAAAGGCCTACAATCCTTTCTCAAACCAAACATTACTCAGGATTTCGCCTCGAAAAACATTCAGGTCAAGTTCTAGATCAACAGTGTAACACAATTGAACTTTGATCAAAAGCTCACCACACAATGCACATGAAACATAAGGTTAATTTTATTCTTATCTTGATTGCATGCAAGAGAATTTTCAAGCATCACAAAAGTACAGATAAGAGGTACCACGAGAATCTATAGTTTACCGCAAAGTCAGTCTTTTCCATCATATCAAATATATTTACATGCTCTTGACTACATAGGTCACGACCGAGCTAAAGACATGACTCTTACAGTATGTACAAGTAATTTTATTTTTTGAAAGAATGATTACCGAACCCGAGAAGGGCTGCCTACGTATCTCATTAAGATGAGAATCAGGTGTGCGTAGTTCATGCAGATATGACTTGGAAAATATGCACAAACTATTTTTTTTTTTGAGAAGATAATACCAAACCCAAGAAGAGTTGCCTACGTATCTCACTAAAATGAAAATCAGGTACGCGTAGTTCGTCCAGATATGACTTGAAAAATATGCACAAATTATTTTTTCCTTTGGTAGAAGATAATACCGAACCCAAGAAGGGTTGCCTACGTATCTCATTAAAATGAGAATCAGGTATGCGTAGTTCGTCCAGATATGACTTGAAAAATATGCACAAATTATTTTGCTTAAAAATTAAATTACTAATTTAACTCATCTTTACCCTTAAAGCCCTCATATCAATAATAAACTTGCTATCTATTCATAGAATTCTGAAGAGTTGCAAGAGCCCTCTTCACTGCTCTTCAAATGCTACATCAGCCCCAACAACTAAAAAAACAATCAACTTTGTGACAATTATTTGAACGATAACTACAAATCAAATCTTACGGCGCTTTTGCATCAATTCTTCAAACGATAACTACAAATCAAATCTTACGGCGCTTTTGCATCAATTCTTCAAACGATAACTACAAACAAGAGAATTGATTTTTCCTAATAATGTCATTCTCCATTCATTTATGTTGAATCGAATTTTATTTAACATCTACTTTACGCCCATTACAACCAACAAAAGTAGCCTCCGTCGAAAATGCAGAGTAATTTTTTTTTATGACAAGGAAATCCGCAACCGCTACTCTTTGGGTTCGCACAGGGTAAAATATCCTCTCCTATGATAGCTACAATCCACATAGGAGAGATAACCCGCACCAGACTAACCTGGTGCGACGAGCTCGAATCAGAAGACAAACCCCTTACTTTCGCTGGCAAGGGGTTTCGAACTTGAGACCTCCAATAGCTCAAACTAAGTTAAAATGATTATATCTACGAAAGATGCTTTGATGAAAAAAA